>LZPO01044192.1:26022-52057 GCA_001675575.1 Neotoma lepida
TGTGTGATTTGCCTTTCCACCCCATAGTCTCTTCAAGCCCTGGTTGGAATGCAGTATATATTTTCTGTTAGGCTATCAAAAACAGTTGTTTTGTTTTGTTTTGTTTTTTCACTGACCCAGTCTGGTGATAAGTTGTGCTGTTATTTTAAGAATTTTAGTATTTCTTGCAGGATGGAAATAGATACAGGCTGCCTTGCATTTGCTACCAAGATGTGAAAGAAGAGCTAACAGTTCTTGTCTTTGTCTCTCAGCTGTTCAGGGCAACAATGAAGTCTCCATGTGGGACATGGAGACTGGTGACAGGAGATTGACTCTCTGGGCCAGCAGCGCACCACCACTTTCCGAATTACAGGTTTGTTGCCAGTGTTTACTGCAAAGGACAATATTGTTACCTCCATCCTAAGCATGTTTAGGCATTTTAGCCAGCATGGTCTCTCATGAATTTCATAGTTATGTCTAATTTGTGTTTTTAATAACACGAACTATCATGTGACCATNGCTGCCTGTTTTCTAATTCTTTTAGCTTGCTGGGTCTGCTCCATTGGTCGTTTGTGATCCCACATTGGAGCTCCTGTAGATACCAATCAAGCAAAGCCTATTAATGAATGCAGTCTTCCTATATCTGCAGGGTCCCCTGGCTTAGGGTTTTTGTCTCTACATGATGGTATAAAAGCAATATGCATTCACTAGAAAATGAGCTTTGAATTTTGATCTTTTCCCAGGCTAGTGACCCGTGCTCTGGTCCTCTTGTGATGCTGGGTGTGGCAGTGAGCTGTAGCTCCTAGTCAGGCCGTAAGGGTGAACCACCAGTTTTCTAGATTAGAGATAGTACTGGGCCAGATCCCCAACACAAAGAGCGTCTGTACCTTGTATGAGGGGTGCTTGGGATAGATTTGTTTATTGGTCATGTTGCCAGGAGTATCTTGACAAGTAAGCTAAATGTAGGAAAGGTTTCACACACACACACACACACACACACACACACACACACACACTTAATTAGGTCTTATGGAAAGTAGTCCTGAAGTTACTGTCTGACAGGGTCTGAGTGTGTAGCCCAGGCTGGCCTTGAGCTGGTGATACTCTGGCCTCTTCTTCCCAGCGCACTGGAAGCACTGATACACACCACCATGCTCAGCCTGAGGGTCTTTTTTGGATGAGGGGACATTGGAGATTGAACTCAGGGCCTTGCATGTGCTGGGTAAGCACTCTACCCTGAGATTCACCCGCAGCCCTTCAAAGCAGTTAGTTAGATCCTGAAGTTCCCCATGAGAAAAGGATGAGCGACCATTTACACGGGTCCTATGTCTTGAGGTATGAGGTGCCTGTACAGCTAGTGACAGTTAATTCACTTCTACTAAAAATGATACTGTCATTCGTGGAATATGCTGATGTCTTTTATTTGACCACTTGTTTCTTTCTTTCAAGCCTTCGCCTCACAGTGTCCATGGCATCTACTGCAGTCCTGCAGATGGAAATCCTATCCTGTTAACAGCTGGCTCAGACATGAAAATAAGGTGCAGTCTCAAAGAATGCTTCGGTTTATAAAAGAGGTGGTTCTGGGTATTGGCCGTGTACTGTCAGACCCATCAGTACCTTGCCAGACAGCTATTAATGTTATGCTATTGATTCTGGAAAATCTTTTCCTGATACATTAACCAATCCTTTTTGTGTAAGCCAGTAATATTAACTGCAGAGCTGACCATTTATTCCCTCTCCCCTAGGTTCTGGGACTTGGTTTCCCCAGAAAGGTCCTATGTTGTAGCAGGAAGTACTAGTTCTCCATCTGTGTCCTACTACAGGAAGATAATAGAAGGCACTGAAGTCGTCCAGGTATGGGACTTTTTTTTTTTTTTTAAGATTTAAGGAATATCTTTTCTTCCCGTGGGTGGGAAGAGTGGGCAAGGAGACAGGGTCTGGCCACATAGCTCAGTTCACTGTCCTTGCTTCTCCTCAAGTGATGGGATTATAGGTGTGCACCATTGCACCTCACTCACTCGGTCAGATTTAAAAATGAACTTTATCACAGTATAAAAAGGACTAGGAAATACTGCTTTCCTTTTACAAGTGAGAAGGTTAGTAACAGGGAAGTCCTTTGTCCCAGATCACGTATCTAATAAACAGGAAATTGAGATCCCAGCATGGCTATTGACCTCCAAAGCATGTGTTATTGACCTAGAGAACAGCAGATGTACTGGCCAGAGTAGGCATTCCATTAGTGTTTAAAAATGCCAGAATATCAAGTGTATATCACTATTCTTTCCATGTTAATATGCACACAGACTATACTGACCCATTTATAATGGNTACTCATGCACTCTGATGATGACTGGGAACCTAGGTCACTTTGGACTCTGCTGCATGGTGACTTTAAACAGGTGTTAACTTGCTAGCCATGGGAATGTCAAGAGGTAGAACATGGCACAGGTTTAACTTCAGGCCTTTGTTTTGACTTCTACCCACTAAACAGGAAATTCAGAATAAGCAGAAGGTAGGACCAAGTGATGACACCCCTCGAAAGGGCCCAGAGTCTCTTCCTGTGGGACATCATGACATCATCACAGATATTGCCACCTTTCAGACAACTCAGGGCTTCATCGTGACTGCTTCTAGAGACGGAATTGTGAAGGTGTGGAAATAAATCCTGCTGACATGTATAAAATGTTGTAAAAATTATAAATGTACCATAATTCAAGAAAAGAAAAAAAGCATTTCTAGAGAACCTGGTTTTTGAAGTATATTACTATTTCATGGCTAAACAAATCCCAGCCACAGTGGTTAAGGATGTTGTGGCAAGTTTATTCATGTGCATTTCTGAAGAGTTGGCCAGAGTACAGTCTGTGAGTTCTCACTGTATATGGAACAGGTGAGAAGTGTAAAAAGTGAAGATGAATATGATGTTAGTTTATTTTGTATGGAAAATTATAAGCTATTATGTAAACACACTTTGGTTATTATAAATGCTGTTCAAACTGCAAGTAAATCTATTCAAGCATCCTGAGAGTTGGGGTTTGTTTGGGGCAGTCTTACAGCAGTAAACAGAAGAGGGATGAACTATGACCTGGGCTGTTGCTAGGAAGCAGGACAGGACTCTTGCTCCTCTACTTGCCACCTTCCAGACAACTCAGGGCTGCTGTCCACTACAGTTGAGTTCCTGTGTATCAGCTTGAGAGCAGTGTGGCCCTGCCTGGCCATCACTGTTACAGGCTCTACCAAAAATTCCCACCAGCTTGCATTTTCCAATGGGAATTATTTACTAAATGCTGATAAAGAAGAGAATGTTTCAGTTAAAATTTTGTAAAGTCCATAGTTGCTTTTCCAGTAAGGTAAAACTTTGAAAGCCAACAGATTTCTATGCAGACCCAGTTCTCTTCACATTTTATTCTCTTCGATTAGAAAGGGTTTATGGTGTTTAGAATATTCTCATTTGAAATTAGTTACCTGAGGCTAAACGCAGCTGAGTAGATAAATACACTGCACATTTTTCATAGCCCTCTTGTTCTATACTCCAGTTGGTTCCTGACAGTTTACATGTCCAGGATTCAACACCATTGCTGGATGGCTTAAACTGCAGAAGTGAGGAAATACCAGTCATTCAGAAAGTCAAAGTTGGCAGTGTTGGCTCTGACTGGAGTTGTAGACTTTGGAAACTTAGCATGCCCATTGCCCAGTTGTAATCTTGTGTGCTAAGACCATTCAGAGAGTCATAGGGGCTTGGGGAGTTGTTTGGTATGTAAGTGTTCCATGGAGTGTGGGCCTCAGGCATGGAGCTGTTGGATAAAGGAATGTTTGACAGACCTGGCCTCATTCTCCATTTCCTTACCCATCCCACCAATGACCCTCTTTGAAAGAAGTTTATTTTCCTNAATTGGTACAGTCTGATAGCTTAGTTTAGAGATAATGGAAGGCAGATCCATTGTAGTCAGTTATAATTATTTTTAAGCCAAGATGCACCAATAATGCTTATCGTGTTTCTTGATTTAAATACAGCCTTACTAAATTTAGAGTCAGCTTAGTTTTTTCCAATTTCTACTTTATGAAGACAGAAGTCATAAATCTAGGAATTTGGGGTTTTAAAATTTTTAATTTGTGTTTGTCTGCACATGTGTATGTGTGGTGCCCTGGGAGTCCAGAAGAGGGCATTTGATCCCCTGGAGCTGGAGTTACAGGCAGCTGTGAGCCACTCAGTTGGAGTGTTGGGAACTAAACTCCAGGTCTCTGAAGGAGCAATGTCTTAACTGCTGACCCATCCCAAATGCCAGGGACTTATTTTTCAAAAAATTATTTGCTGCTTTCTTCAGACCCTTTATCTGTTAAGGATTAAAAATACGACCCAAGATGCTAAAATAATTTTAATCACCAAGCAATTTTTTTAAATGTACTATACTTACCAACACAGAAAAAAAATACATTTTCAAAGTATCTCCAACAATAACTAAAGATTACTCAGCAATTTCCTGTGGTGAAACAGTTTTCCTGAGCCTCTAAGCACCTTAGGATACATGAAGCTGCTGTGCACCTGAGTACAAACTGATAGTTACTCCTGGGCTTCTTGCTCCTCAGAAGGTTCTGGGAGCTGTCTCCATGCAGTTGCCCCAGGAATGGTGACACAAAGGGTTTTAAAGAAAAAAATACTGCACATGGCTCGTCCTTCCAGATTTCCTGAACAGAGGTATAGCAAAGAAAATCTGAACGCATTCAACTGACCTTCGGTGTAGTAACTACTTCCCACACATCCACACACAGCTTCCTTTCTGAAGACTGACATTCTGCCCAGCAGCGCATCACTGCTACTGGAGAGGCAGCTGACCNAGGTAAGGTTTGAGTCGTGGGCCTCAACATAGCGCTACTTTGATGTTTAGTTGTTATAAATACCCTCATCCTAAGAGTAAAGACGTGGATGGGGATAAGGAGACAAAGCCAAGATGGAAGGCTTTTGAGAGGCTAGACCCTAAGACTTCCTGCTAAATTACTCTAGTCTCTGGCAGTTGATAAACCCAAATTTCAAGGATTTTCTTACACCCTAAGNTCAGTGCCATTAAGCTTCATTCTGAGCTCTGCCAGTTCTACTTGGTGCTGCTCACTGGTAGCTCAAATGCTCACTGCTCAGTGGGGTAAAGGAACTCAGAGCCCAAACTGTGACACTGTGTTGTCACTCTTGTCTAAGGAACAAATTGGATTAGTACAAATAAATGGCCATAGCAAGGGGGAAAAAAAGCAGAGATCGGCTGAGACAGCTTGGCAGGAAGTTCTGTGTAGAACATTAGGCCCAGAAGTGTGACGCGGGTTCCTGGAGAATTGGAAGAGTGAGAGCTGGAGAGAGGCGCTCTGCTTCTTACCAGACCAGGCAGACAGCTTTAGAAGGCCAGAGGCAACCTTCAGGCACAAGGCTGCCCTAGGCTAGCCAGTCAACCAAGACAATGCTGTGCCGAAGTGGAAGTCGGGAAGGTCAGATTTCCAAAACCATGACATACACACAGCATCAGTGTCTAGAGTACTGTGTGAGACCTCCACAACATTAAAGATGTGTGATTAAACAGAAGAACATTAAAACGGCGGCTTGGAAAATNGCAGAGGGTTGCAATGAGAAAAGTTTACATTGGCCTGGAGACACGTGCATACACTGTAAAGAAATCAACTTCAAAATTAGGTCGCCGTCACCTTTTCAAAACACCTTTCATTCTTCCATCTCCTAANGGTAATAGTTCCTAACCAACATTCTCGGAGTGCTGGAATTGTCTGTCCCAAGTCATCAAGTAAACCTACAAGATAGACCTTAACACCATGAGTGTAGGGGGTCGAGGTGCCTGATCGTCTACCGCCACAGGCTTGTTCTGCCTTCCAGAGCAGCCATCCAGATGCTGGTATGCAACCCGGATGAGCAGCTCAGAGTTCAGGAGTGGATTTGGTTCTAAGTTCAGAGTCAGACCATGGCTAAATCCCTAAATTGTTGGGTCGCTTCATTTGCCATGTGCAGACGCAGCTTTTATGACTCCTTTCCCATGTTTAAAGGTATGGAATGGGTTTCTGGAAAGCCTGGAAATAGCATCTCTGGCCCCTCTCCATGTACTTGAAAGGCGCTTTTTATCTTGAAAGAGCTTTGCTGCCTCTGGCGAGTGGTCTTTGAGGATAGCTCTCTGTGGTCCCGGGACAAAGCTGCACAACAAAAGAAGAAAACAGCGTGTGAGGCAAGCCCTTCCAGCCCTCCTGGCTCCACATCTACCTTTCCTCCTCACTGCACCCCCTCCAGGGTAAGTTTTAAAAATTAGTGGAGATTTACATTGGCCTATCATAGTGGTTCTCAACCTACCTAATACTGAGACCCTTTAATACAGTTCCTCATGTTATGGTGACCCCCAACCAATTCCATTGCTACTTCATAACTGTAATTTTTCTGCTGTTATGAATTGTAATGTAAATACCTGATATGCCTGATATCTGACATGCAACCCTAAGGGTGTCATGACCCACAGGTTGAGAACCACTGGCCTATCAGAAACGGACACACTTTTTTTGGAGGGGGGGGTTTCGAGACAGGGTTTCTCTGTAATTTTGGTGCCTGTCCTGGGTCTCACTCTGTAGACCAGGCTGGCCTTGAACTCACGCCTGCCTCTGCCTCCCGAGTGCTGGGATTAAAGGCGTGCGCCACCACCACCCGGCGAAANGGACAAACTTAACATCTTAAAGTGTGCAGTGGTGTAATTTCCGCTTCAGAATTTCTTCGTGGAGCATGTTCCNTCTGGAGCCTCATGCGGTTGGTCTTGCTAAACTTCCCGGTTCTTCTCACCCTCCCAGTTTCTCAGTAGGCGCACTTTATCTTCCTCATAACTCTTGGCATGGTCAGAGTCTTCAATAGCTTANAGACAACTTCATGACCTGCATACCCCACTACTACTACCCAGAGTAAGTTTCAGGGGACAGTGCCACTTCACATAGTCCTCCTCAAGTGTCTGTNCAGTGACAGGCNGAGTGGATGCCACTCTCCCTGCCCCCCCTGTCCAACTGTACACCCAGATGCCTACTCTCTGCCTTGTGGAAGGCAGATNGGTGTGTTATGTACGATGCAGATCACAATAGAGCTCTCCTTGTCAGTGCATAAAAAGTCTGGGGGTCAGGAGGACCCCAACAGTAAGAAGCCGAAGCAAAAACTGCTGTCCTCAAGTCTCATTACTCATTTGGGTGCAGATGGATGAAGTATGAAGAGATGACAGTGATGGCTGCAGACCAACATTCCTAAGACTAAGAGGTCAGTGTAACTTGCACTGAATTAGAGTTTTACTTAAGACATTGAGAATTCAGAATTCTTAGAATTATTGTGGTCAGGAGAAGAATTCAAGAGAACCAAAGGTCAAGATCAGAACTGTGGAATTCATTTTCATCTACTTCTTTACTGCTACCGCACTACCTATAAGATAAACCAACCTCTCTTACAAACTGCTACTGTAGTATCTGTAAGATAAACCAACCCCTCTTACAGACTGCTGCCTCACTACCTGTAAGATAAACCAACCCCTCTTACAAACATCAGTGCATGGAGAAGGAGCACACTGTGAAAATGCAGAAGAAATGTAAATTTTCTGTTTCTCAAGCGTATGCACACCCCTACCCCCGCCCCACCACACATGCGTTTTCTTCTGTGAAGAGTGAGGTGAGAGACACAAAGCAAAGACCATGCCGCCCACAGACTAGCTCTGCCTGGGCTTCTGAACGCAGCTCACCAGCTCACGGTGTACCTCAGTCCTTCCCATTTGTGCTGTCAGGGACGTACACAGGTGATCAAGCATCCAGGCATAGGAACAGCAGCTGTGTGTGGCTCAGCGCGGGCACCAGTTCACTCTCCTCACACCTACCCGTTTCTGCTGCTGCTGTATTCTCTTCATTTCTACACTGAGTATTACAAATTTGAATTTCCCAAGTCACGATTGTCTATATGCATAGAACATGATTATTGATCATGGGGGGGGGATTCATTTTTAATAGCTCTGGAGAGGAGGATAGTCGGAGACAGATGTTATGAGGGGGTGATGGGAAAATGGGGGTGGACTTTAACTGGGGTGTGTGTGATAATACAGGGGGAGAGGAGGAAGAGAGAACACTAAAGAGTTTTGAAACAGTCACATAGAAACATTTCATGAGTGTACTTAAAAATACACATGTATGTGTATATGGGTCACCACATGAGGTGATGGTGCTATCCCCAAGGGCCATGCCCCATCTAGCAAAAACCACTGTGTCAGGCTTAGGAAATGTCCCCTTCAAGTTGTTGGGCAGGAGAATACAGGTTTTTGTAACAATATGAACTACTGCCATTGCCCATGGCTGCCTTTGGAAACTTGAAGGTAAGGGTCTATGCTGAAGATACCATATACTTTGGACACGGGACTCGGAGGAATTTGGCTAGAACTGATTTGGAAGCAGCCTGCTTGAAGAGCAGCTCTGAGCATTAAAAGGTGCTTTGCAAGCTGCCAAGAGAGGAACAATCGGTAGGTAGTCCTACCCAGTGTAAAGCCTGTGAACCACAATGCTGAACCAACAAGATACCCCCAGTGGTGCAATAATGGCCCCTTTTGTTGGATAACCAACAGCTATCTACTTCAACTTAAGGCCTGCTCAGCGGGAGAGAATTCATATGTATTACTGGAAACCTGGCCAACCCCCCATGGCTGGAGAGGTTCTAGATTCCAGAAGAGAACATTCTACTGCCATTTCCCTAAACTAATACAATTCCTAACCTAAATACTTATCTTTATACCAATAGATAAGTGTAATTCTCAACCCTCACCAAAGAAGATTCTTTTTGTAACAGAGACAACTATAAAGACCCACAACTCTTCAAATGCTGAGAGTAAGTCATGAGGTATGCAACTCCACCAGATACATCTGCAGTGCAGCCCCTATACCTCTCAGGGAACATTGTGAAAGGGTGGAGAGGCTTTCAGAGCCAGAGGACCAGGGTGCCTGCTGCTACATAGTGTCCCACAGACAGATAGGGAAAATACACCCTATGATCTCTCAAAGGTATGTTTGCATGAACAAGTCCAGCATGATGGCAACCCCAGTTGAATGCCAACATGGATGAGCAGAGTACACAAGCTCCCATCCTTAGGTGAGGAGCTGCGGGTGGTCAGTGGCTTCTGAGACAGGGAGAGACAGCTTCCTCCAGGGACAAGCTCCCATATAGATTGTCCAATCCTAAGTGATCAACCCTGGACACATATACATATGGGCAATGCTAAACGGACCCAGAGATTGTATATACGTGTGTGCATGCACACATACACAAATGTGTATATTTGTGTAATAAGTCATGAATTTGGGAGGGAGGATTTAGAAGGAGTTGGGGTGAGAAACTTATTATTTTCATATATTTATACAATGCATTTTATCATATCCATCCACCACTGCCCTCCATCTTCCCCTAGTACCCCCATCCCATTTCTTTCCCAACTTAGTGTCTTTTTGTTATTAATAACCCTGAGTCTAAATAGTGCTGCCTATGTGCGGGTGGGTACGCAGCCATCCACTGGGGCCTGGGCAACCCACCATCCAGTGGCCACTTCCCTAAAGGAGAGTGACTCCCTGCAAGAGATTTTAGTCTGAAGTGTACTGTTCTCTCAAGGCTTGCTTATCTCAACTGTATTTCATTCTCCTTCCCTTTTTCTCCTCCTTTATTATGTCACATTTCTTAGCTTTGGTAAGGAAAAAAATAGCTGGAGAGTTGGCCGAGTTTCTCAGCACCCATGCAGGACAGCTTACCTGTCTTACTCCAGCTCCAGGAATCCAATGCCTTAGACGTCTGGGGGCACCCACACTCGTGTGCATATACCCACCATGGAGACACATGCATATAATTAAAAATCTTTTTAAAAAAAATCACTAGATTGGCAACTACTTTTAAGCCCGGCCCTGGTACCTTTTTCTCAAAAG
The DNA here is from genome assembly GCA_001675575.1 of Neotoma lepida. Lineage (NCBI taxonomy): Eukaryota > Metazoa > Chordata > Mammalia > Rodentia > Cricetidae > Neotoma > Neotoma lepida. The sequence continues at coordinate 35,950 of LZPO01044192.1, forward strand.
GGTCAAACACATTAAAAGCCAATTCTTTGTTGTTGTTTGTTGGATTTATGTGTGTGTTCCTGTGTGTGTGTGTTCCTGTGCGTGTGTGTGTACCTGTGGATGCACATGTGGAAGTCAGGACAGCCTCTGGAATTGGTCCCCAGGCAGCTTCCACCTTTCGTTTGAGATAAAGTCTCTCACTGGCTGGTAGTGAGTGGCCTATGAGCTTCCAGGTGCCATTGCACCTGCCTCTTTTGTGGGTTCTGGGGATCCAAACTCAGGTCCTCAATGTTTACAAGGCAAGTGCTTTACTGAGCCCAGTAAAGTTTCCTTTTTCTACCNTGTTATGGATGGGCATTTGTATTTGACAAAGCATTTAGTAGGGATCACTTGACTACCTAGTTGTGTTTTTTTCTCCAATTGTGTATTGTTTGGGGGAATTCTTTGCTGATTGGTAACTCCAACAACAGACATTCAGGGCAGAAATAAGGACAAAATAATTCAAACTTTCAACTTGAGCCCAGCACTAGCAAAGCTTGTAGAAAGCAAGATGTGGCATGTTCTAGATAAAGAGGGGGACTGGAGGGTACTGACTGTAGCTCTCCATTCTTTGTGAACATGGAACCCTCCATCTGTGTAGATAATCAGGAGGCAGCCATGCTGGACTTAGGACTAGAGGCATGAGCTGATAAGGTTACTTCTATTTCTAAATTCTTTTTTGATGTTAATATGTCATGCATCCAGAAAATGTCCTTTGGAAGGCAAACGTGCAGCAGATGTGTCGTTCATATGGCAGTGGTGGCTGTCCATTTTTACCATCCACCCCTTCAGGCTCTGGTTGTCCCTGTTTTGGAGTCTGGCACAGTATGTAGGTGGCTTTGTGTCTTTTACTATCTTGGAGCAGAGCTAAGTGCTTACACAAAACTGTCCTACAGTCACGCCTTCTGGCCATCTGTCTTCATGGTTGCTTGTGGCGAGAGTCAGGGCCTTTCTTCTCCATCTGCTATGAACCAGCTTCTGCATGTCTTCCTCAAAACCCCTGCCACAGGATAATCTTAACAATTCTAATGCAAGTCCCTCTCAGGATGGCAGGTCATCTGGCTGGCTGGCCGCTGTGCCTAGCAGGCATTCCATCCTCCTCAATCCCGTGTTCCTTTCTGCCTTACTCCTTTTGAAAGGCACAGGCAGGGAGCTTCAGAAGCAGCTGTGTGACTGCTTTTATCACAGTCTTTGGTTACTTAGAGAAGGCCTTAGGAGTTCTGGGTGATTACACCATCAGGGAGTTCACGGACAGTGGTATAGATTTCACATCTCAATTCCTTGATGCCCCAGCCACTTGACCATCTCAGATTCACAGGAGAAGCTGAGCCTCTTGTGTATCTAGGACACTGTGGAGAAGGAGAAATCCCCTGTCCAAAAGCCCTGTGGATTCTNTTTTCCCACTTATCTTGCTCTTCCAACAAAGCAATTTCTAGAATTGCCTCTTGAATGTGTAGGTTGGCTCTGACGCCCACCTTTGTGGTCTGAGCTGACTACATATTTGTGAAGCCCAGTGAAGAATGAAAATTCAAGCCAAAAGGCAGAATAAAAGCTTTTTCTCCTTCTATGGGTGTGTTCCCCCCTCCCTGCCCATGGCAGTTTTTTGTTTATTATTTAATGTTGAGCTCTGGCATGGGGAAGAACAAACCCTTCTGGTGGACCTCCCTCCCCCATGTCTTGGCCTGCCATCCTCTAGACAGATGCCCAGAAGCTGAGCCCCTTTCCTCCCTTTGCTCTCCTAGGCCCTGGATACACAGTGCCCCAGAACACCACCACCGTCTTGCTAGGAATACTGAGTGCAGAGAAACAGGCAAATATAGGGATGCCACCAGCCTGAACTGGAAGTTCCCAATACAGAGTGCCTGGCCACAAGCCTCTCATGAAGAGAGTGGGAAAGAGAGGCCGGGCAAGCCAGAAGATGCGGCAGTGGCTGGTCCAGGGGAGGCAACAGTAGGTAGTGAACAGAGGCTCTAAGTCCTGAATGAGGGCTTTCTTTTTCCATAACTTAGAAAACCCAAGTTCAAAACTAACAGCAGTTGCAGAGAGATAAGCCTAAATGCACAGCCCTCCAGAGTTCCTTGAAGTTGCTTTCGCACCTGCCACACTTTTGTCAGCCCNTTTACCTCAGCGGTAAGGCTTCCTCCTCTGCACCAAATGTCAGTCTGTTTGATCCCTCTTCTTCAGTTCCGGGCACCTGCAGTAGGGGGAGCCCTACTCTTCCTGGNCTGGCTTCATGGGAAGCAGCAGGCTGGACTTCAGGACGTATTTGCTGCTGGACAGTTCCCTTGAAGCTCTCACTTTGGAAGGGGAGTCAGAGCCTCCAGGCAGGGGCTTCTCAGTTCTTAGCACCTAAGCTGGGAATGCTTGCCCAGTCCTGATACCCACATAGAATAGAATGCACACACTCCAGGGGAGGCACACTGCCAACAATGTCTGTCTAAGCATGAGCCAGGTGATGGTGCTTGGTTACAGCCAGCGGCCGGGTGTATTCATGTGTATTAGTTCACAGTGGCTTACCACAGAAGTGCTACTAGCCATCTGATGGCTCAGTGGATTAAGAGCTTACTACACAAGCTTAAGGATTGGAATTCAGATCCCAAGAACCCATGAAGGTGGGTTCAGCAGTCTGCCTGTAATTCCAGCGTGGCAGAGGATAAAGANGGAATCCCTGGAGCAAGTCTGCTAGCAAGACTTGCTAAAACATCAATCTACCTGATGGAGGGAATCTGTCTACATACATATGAGAAGGAGATTGATCAAGGAAAACATTTGATGTTGACCTCAGGCCTCTACACATACACGTGCACATACATATACAAGCACATCACACACGCATATACACACACACACACGCATGCACAAAGACTCATCTAAACCTAGGTTGCAACCATCATACATGTTGTTTTTAAATTCTTTAGCAAGCTTCTCATAAAGACATTCTCTTCTGCACACCAGGAAGTCCACAAATTCAATAACTTCAATGTATTGTCCACACTCAAATTTCCCCAGATGTTCTCCAGATCACTTCTATATGTGCTGGTTTTTTTCCCCCTCTCTCTGATCTAGGATCCAATTAAAGTTCACAGAATTACAGTTGGCTGCCCTGTCTCTTTAGTATTCTCATTTCAGAACTCTCATCCTTATCCCTTTATTCATGACATAAGACCTATGATCTAACAATTCCACATCCCAGGGTTGCCCAGTGATTTCCTCCTCATTAGCCTCAGGTCAAACATTTCCAGCAAGAACTTCACACAGGTGATGCACCGTATGTCCTACTCTGTCACCTCAGAATGCCCATTAACACCAGCACCTCAGGAACCACTTGGCATCAGGACCTCAGGAATCACACAGCATCAGCACCTCAGGAACCACACAGCACCAGCACCTGTCAACTCATGATTGTTGCATCCTGATAGCCAGTTACTACATTTGTAATTAGCATTATGATCACAAATTGTTGATTTTTTTTCTATTCCTACCATTCTAGATTTATTATCTAGTATTATATAAAGAAAAGGTTTTTCTCCTTCCTCTTCTTTTTGAGAATCTGTATTGACTTATAGATTTAAAACATGCAGTGTGGAGCCAGAAAAGTAGCTCAGTGGGTAAAGTGCTTACTGTGTAAACCTGGTAACTCGAGTTAGACTGCTGGATCCCACAGTGAATGCTCTGACCGTCACACATGCCTTTGATCATACACGTGCCATACATACAGTCATACATTAACTAAATCACTCAATGCATTCCAATTCATTACCTCATTCTTTCTGGAGATGCAGCTGTCCAAGATTAGGCCCATAGGAGTCATATTAAACCAACTCACTTAACCTTTTGACAGGACGCTGTTAGTTTAGTTTTGTTTTGTTTTGTTTTCTTACCATGTTTTTGCTTCCTGGAATAACTCCATTGTCTCAGGCTGGAACTGGAGTTTCCTCACCAGATCCTGGGTATGTCTCAGACACCAAGAAACCTTGGTTCCTTTGAGTGCACAATGCTGTTTAGGAACCAAGATCTGGCCACTGGGCATGGTCAATGCCACTGGGAGGTCCCCCTGGGTGTTTTGTTTCAATAATTGGACTTTCCATTTAAAAGAATAAAAATACTTCTATTTCACCATTTCCAGATCAACTTGATCATTTAAAAAACATCTCTTGCTCCCTCAAATCATAATGTAATATATAACACAGGTTTCTATCTGACTAAAGTGGGGGAAAAGAGGAGGAAAATAATAAGGAGGGGTGCATATCTACCTATGAAATCACACCAAGCACACAGTACCTTCGAAACTGGCGTGGGGGTAGCTTNGAATCTGTAGGACTGAGTCTGTTGCACTTGGCTTTGAAGTTGACTGGTGGGTACTTGTTCATCCCACCTAGAAAGAGAAAAGGCTCTGGTAAGGTTCTCATGCAGGCTGTTAGCATGTCTGCTCTGTACAGTATCACCTCAGTTCCCAATGTCCATCAAGATGGTCACCGGGCATGAGAAATGTCTCAGGGAAATCCCCATCATTGAGATGCCTGTNGCCCCTAAAGTTGTTTAGCCATTATGAAAGATAACATGAGCCAGTCAGTCCTAATAATGCTCTTGCCTTTGATAGGAACTCATTAGAGTATTTTATTTGCTTTTTGTGGAGTATCAAAATGCAAAGGGAACCGGGTAGTCCCTTTATGGCCTTTATGTTAGCAACAAACTAAGTGCCTTTGGGTTTAATTCATCGTCTCACTTCATTTGGAAGAGTATTAATTTTTCATAACACTAAAGCATGCCTTAATCCATTTAAAATGCAAAAGCTATTTTTTTATAGAAAAAAATTAAAAATGTGTTATTCATGCCCTGAAAGCATGAAGTAAAAGAGATTTGTTAAAGAAAAAAATACCTTTCTGGAAAAGCCAGGCCCAATGTCATACATTTACAATCCTGGCACTGGAGAAGCAACAATGGGTAGATCCCTAGGATTCACTGGCCAGCCTGCCAGCCTACTTGACAGGTTCCAGACCACTGAGAAACNCTGTCTCAAAAAAAACATGGTAGACATTGCCTAAGGCATGACACCTGAGGCTGTCCTCTGGCTCACACACACATTATTCTCTCCCTCATTCTCTCCCACCATCTCATCACCCCCCCCTCCTTTCCTCCCTTCCTACCCCCCTCCACACACACACCCCTTCCTGNTGATACAGGGTTCTTCCAACTAACAGGCATGTCCTGGGCAGCAACATAGTCTAGCATCAAAATTGCTATTACAGGAAGGGCAGTATGTGAGACAGGTGACCCAATACTGTGCTGTACCTGACCTTTAGGGTGGTTTTTGGACTAACAACAATCCTCCTGCCTCTACCTCTCAAGAACAAGAAATCCATGTGTCCACTGTGGCCGCCAGGTCTGGCTTTGGGTTTTCATGTTCTGTTTGGACTCTAAGTACAGGGTTGTTAAGCTTTGCTTCACTTAGGAAATGTGCTGTTCTGATGTGGACCAGGCTCTGCTGTCTGCTTTGTGACAATGTACCAAATGANTCACAAACACTTCAAAGGTTTCCAAAACTTCAGAAGGGAAGTGGACAACTCTGTTCCTTAAGCCTGGCATCTGAATAGCCAGTGGCTCAAAGTAGATGGCCAATAATTGCAATTGTGTTGAATGGGTGTGATTGTGGAGGCCTGTGGTGGAAGTGATTTCCTGTAGTTTCGCAGCTGTATTTTAGAGATGGCACTTTCTAGATGTCTAGAAAGTCCAGGAAATGGGGTAGGCAGCTGCATCGTAGTCATAGTTAACAGTGCTTTCTGTATTTCCCATGAGAGCTACCTGCCCTTTTCCTGAGTGAGAGGTGCTGCCTCATCTGGTCATGTAATCGGACGCATTGACAGACATATCAGGAAAAATTCAGGGATCCCAGGAAGGAACTCCCGCATCAAGTCTTCCAGTCTTGTGGGCCATCAAGCACGTTTCTTTTTACCAAGTGGTCTTTTGTTCATCCCTTGTGAAAGGTTCCCTTCAGGGTGACACCTTGCCCTTAGCTCATCTTTGGGGTTTCTGTTCCAGAACATATCAAAATAAATTTTACTCTGGGATCTTCCTGCTCCCATACCTTTGTCTCTGAAAATGTCTCATATATATGAATTTCCTGGGAGCTCTGAAATTTTCCTTTCTGCTTCAGAACATCTGGGGGGGGGGGCTGAACCCTGCATCTCTAACCAGCTTCAGCTGATAGTTCATGCTTGTCCTAGACTCACACTGAACAGGATGTGACATCAGCCCCGTCAGCAGTCTCAGACCTGCACTGCCCAGTAGCTCTACAGCCTTAACCCACTTCACTGTTTAATACAATGACAGGTTTGGGAAACAGCCAGGCACTCACTCAAGCATCCTTCAGCCTGTGTATTCCCTTTACACAGGGGACAACAGTCAGCAGGCAATTGTCAGCAGGCTCTGAAAACACTGAGACATTTACCCACTGCGTTTCTACCTTCAGCCTTGTATCCAGACATGGATCTTCTTTAGCCATCCTGCTGCATCCAAAATGGACTGCCTGTTTTTCAGGATGCCCATTCTAAGAAAAACAGCCCACATTTGTTTCCTTATGGGCACCACTTATTCTCACCACTGCACCCTAAGAGGCCATGAAGCTGGGAGGAAGTTGTGCAAAGCCATGCCTTTCATTCTAACTGATAAAATGGGATCTCCTCCCACTCCCAGCTCTGACTTTGGAACTCATCAGAGTGAAGCCAAGAATTGATTCATTCTTTGGCCTCTTTGTGTTAACTATAGAAACGTCTCCCCAAAGGGCAGCATGCTAGTGTTACATGGCAAGGATTCTGCTCTGGAGCTGGAGTTCAGGCTGTGACCTTATATCCCCAGACTACACCTCTCCATGCAGACAGATGTGTAGACAGCTGCTTGTTAGGATTGCTTCTCCATAGGCACCAGAGGCATTAAAAGATGAGCCAGAAAATCAAATGCTTAGAAACCAGTGTCATCCCTCCCACCATCCGTTATCACCTATTTTCCTCTCTGACCCTGCAGTGCCCTTGAAGACAAACCACAGGTGTTCAAGGACACACGCCAGCTCATTGTCCTTCTGGGGGACACCAAGCAAGCTCTTGTGTACAAGAACAGTTTTGTACATATGACTTACGCCGAACTGAGTTTATGAAGGATTTCACAAACTTCACACCATATCCATGGTCAGGTTTATGAATCCGGCCAAGCTGGATCAAGTGCTGGTCCACAGGGTGGCTGGCCAGGTCTTCCAGTTCCTTGTCATTCCAGTCAGGGCCCAAGGAAAACACAAAGAGGGCATAGCCCTGACATTTGGCTCGCAGGGATTCTTTCTTTAAAGTTTCTTCATCCAGGTGGCTGGTTTCCCCAGCAGATATCACAAATATGACTTTGTTTCTCCTCAGATTGGGTGTCTTTAAAAAGACATTGTCCAGAGCCCACCTNAGGGCATGGCCAAGGAAAGTGTCCCCATTCAGCTGCTGAACTGCCTGCTCCACGTGCCTCTTCATGAGGCGTTTACTGCTGTAGGTGGTTAGGTTGAACTCAGTTCTAACTGGACTCCTCTGAGTGTTGGGTAGAAAGTTGGGGGGAGCATGGCTCAGTAGGGCCACCCTGTCTCCAGCGACAGATGTCTCTGGCTCTGGAGTGACTTCAAAGTGATCTAGCAGTGCCTCCAGGAAGTCTCTCANGTCTTCAAATTCTGCAGTCCCCACATGCCGGGAGCCATCCAGCAGGAATGCAGCATCCAGGTAGGACTGTATCGGGGGTGGTTTGGGTTGGTCACAAGAAGCATCCGGCTGGCATAGGTCTGTAAACCAAGTCATTTAGAGTTACTAAGCAGATATGGACAAAAAGTGGAAAGATTCCACCTCGGCTATTTTAGCAACATAGTCTTAGCTCATAAAATAGTTATGTCTTTGATATCAAGAGTAAGAGTTCACCACNAAAAGGTCCAGATGTGATACCAACCCATGAACCCTTGACTCTATTCCATGCCACCAGTTTTTTTTTTAAGTTGTATTCAATGGAAGTTTAATCTTGACTATTGTGTTTTTAAAGTTTGAAGTGAGCAATTCATCTCCTACATACTAAAACATACTGTAAGAACACACTCTCTAGTTGTTGACAGTATGTGGGCTAAACCAAGGGCCTCAATCACTACACTAGCTGGAAAAACTCATCTGCTTTGAAAATTAAGCTTTAAAAGGCAATGCATCTTTTATTTCAATTTAAGTGAGAGTTCAGAACTTCATGCCCCTTATAAAAATGCTCTCTCATAAAATGAAGTGATTTTTATAAATATGCCTCTCTCATTATGCATGCATAGCAAGAAAAAACAGAGAGTAGGCTTTATTGAATGTGACCACAAAGAATGTCCAGAGGAATATGATAAATGGGAAATGGGAGAATTCTAGAAGTCACTTAATCTATTTTCATAGAAACCAACTGAAGCAGAAGAGTAAGTCATTTCAAAGGATGCACCATATTTCTACAACTTTCTGTATGTGAAGTCAATGGCAATTTCTTTTTAATGTTTACTTATTGGTGTATGCATGTGGGCGTTTTAGCACAGCAAGTGTGTAGAGGCAGACGACGATTTTCAAGAGTGAGTTCCCTCCTTTCACCTGGGTCCTTCCTGGGGCTTGAACTCAAGTTGTCGTGTTCGGGGACAAGCACCTCTACCTGCTGAGCTACCGTGCACGACTCAGTGTATTATTGTTAGAGGGTTTTAGAAGTCACCTAATTTAATTTCATAGAACTGACTGAATTAGGACACAAGAGGTAGCAGGATGGCCCCTTCACCCGAGAGCTGGGATGCCTAGGTTATCACATAACAAACATGACTGACGTCACCTCTGGCCAAGTCACNGAGGGGCCTCAGTTGTGTACAGCTCCTCCACACAACTGAGGAGGTAGTTGTACCTAACTAGGATCAGGCTGACCCAGACATCCTTGCAAGGCTGATAGTCTTGTCTAGTTTGTCAGTAAAGGTGATGAGTGAGGGTGAGAACGGGTTCTTTAAAAACCAAGGGGAAATGGAGAAATGGAATAGCAAGCATGTGATGGAGCTTGGATACCAGCATGGACCAGAAGTATCAACTATTAAGTGAAAAACCTGATGGCTAGAATGCAGGTCCTGTGGGTGTAGCAAACTTCCTGGCTTCATGCTTGCTCATGGACTCCATAAAGACGGCTCTGCCTAAGTCCCTTCCTGAAGTTTGGTGAAATTTTACGAGCCTGCATAATGGTCAGATGACAGAATAGTCACCTGTATGCAGAGCAATTTCTAAAATTAGGGACAGTAGGCTGCCCATTTGCTCTGTTTTGTGGGGTTTTTAATTGCAGNAAACCACAGCCAAAATATCTTCCATTATATGCCTAGGAGACAGAACAAGGGTTTAAGCCAAGGCCTGGAGCCAACAATCTATCCCCAGTCACATACGTGAAGTTCCTGACTGTGCGACACATCAGCACACTGTTGGAACTGACATGTTCAGGACGTGCAACTAAAAATGGATAGGGCAGAGGAATCTTAGAGNTTCACTGGTTTGGGTCAAGGGGAAGGGTGACAGGACTCCAAAATCCCAGTGCAACCTGCAGACCTGGATATGTGAGCAGAGAGCTTGATTCCAGGGCTGTGGAGGGGGACAGAAAAGGAACCTGGAAACTGTGCCCTTCTCCTCAGAATCACACTCTCCATGCGAGTTCATCTACTCAGCAAACCCCAGCATCCCACTGACACATATGGAGAACATTTCAGACATCTTCTCCAGGTCTAAGTGGAGAGTTTTGGGGAACAGAATGAGACTTTCATTCTGAAAAAATTAAAGGTACTTCAGAGCCAGCTTTCCTGGGTTTGATCTGGGTGTGGGGGCCCTGAGAAAAATATCACATCTCTAATTTGATTTCCCCCATCTGTACAATGGCACTAATAATAGTCCAAACATTTCAGTGTGGTTATGAGCCTAGAATGACACAATTTATGTAAACCAATTAAAACCGTGCTTAGAACATAAGAAACCCAATAGCTTAAGTCTCAATTGTCACCATAATAGTTGGCATCACACAGCGTAATTACAACAGTGCACAGCCTACAGCAGAAACGTGGTGATTGCCTGCTGTCATGACCACCTGTAACCCCAGTGGTTTCCACATGGTTATTGGAACATCAAATGGAGGAGGAGAGAGACTGTTCGCAGCTAGACCAAAAGACTGTGTATAAAACACCACAATCAATACTACAAATCTTTCTGATGCCTAACACTGGGAGTCTATGAAGACTCCTGGATGAGAATGTATGGGTTTCTGCCTTCCACTTCTACTGCACTGAAAACCAAATTACCACCCAGAAAGGAAAGTACCAGGTTGCCTTTCTTGGGAGTTGTNAACATTTGAGATTTAGAAAACACATATAAAATACTCAATAGCATGAAAAACTTGGGAAGGAGACAGACTAAGATGTTGTTGTTGTTGTTGTTATTGTTTTAAATTATTACTGTTTCCTGAAAGTTGCACTAAAGTAAAAGGGGGCAGGAGTGTGACCCTCCTGCTGGGATCCATTGGAGGGGCCCTGCAAGCTCAACTGAGAGGTTCCATCTGTGGAAGATGCAGTGTGTGCCCCAAGCTCCAGCATGGTCTGCCCCAGGCCATGCATATCCCTATGGCCAAGTGCCAGCTGCTCCTGCCAACAGTGACTCAACACACTTAGCAGACCTGATCAAATTTGCTTCTTCCCATGGGTCTCACCATAGCAGAAAGTGCACCGCTGGAGTCTCTCTAATGTTGGCACGATGTCAGTCCCGGAAGGAACCACAATGACTTGGAATGTGCCAGTGTCATCAATCTAGAAGAAGCAGAAGCAAGAAAAAGAACTGCTTAGTGGATTAGGATGGTAGGAATCTTCAGCACTGTTCAAGAGCTGAGGTCAACTAAGGGCAGCCCCACAAGGCTGCGGGGAGGTGGCCCAGCTGGATTTAACCTTCAACTCTTCCCTTTAGATGTCAAATGGGAATTCTCTGACTGCTAACAGGATGCTGAGAGCTCACCATTGTGAAGCAGTTACTGGCACACAGTGCCATGTGGCTCAGCAGGGAGCACAAAGCATTTCATATCCATCACCCAGATAGCCAGGGCATTCCCCATCTTCACTCTTCATATAGAGGAACTGAAGCTCAGAGAAATGAATGGCTGATCAAAAGAGACAGCCTATACTCAAGTTAGTTATGGAAAAGAATGAGACTCTGTCCCTCCCTCGGCCTCACTCCAAGTCCCAAAGAACCAGGAAACCAAGGCTGCTCCTCACAATGCTGTCAAATTGACAACCCAAATCAGCCACGCTGTTGTTCTAACTTTCTCTTNTGAACTAGGTATTGAAGCCGAAGTAGGCTCAGATCTAGGCCTCGGTGGCTTTCCTCCCTGAAACATCTCAATCCCTTCACTGCAGCAGTACCATTAGGAGCCCATCTAGGGAGCTAGAAGGTGCAGAGTCTTGACTAGTGCCTCAGCAGAAGTGACTCGACACTGTTGGTGGTCTTTAGAGGCAGCTACAGAGTCTCAAGTGAACCACACCTTTGCTCCACCTGAACAGTGGTGAATGACGGAAGACCAAGCCNAGNCCAGCTCAGAGAGCATGGAGAGACGATAAGGATGCGCCAGCTGGCCAGGGATAGTGAACTTGCCTGTCAACTGTGAGATGATTAGTAGATGAAGGAAAAGTATAGTGATCCTGTCCTGTGCCTGAGATGGGTTAATATGATGGTTGTTCCCAGTGAATCATCCTGAGACTCTTAATAGCTCTCCCCTCTCCTTGGCAAGTCTCATTCCCACACTTAATCCATGGAGGTCCTGGTTACTCAGGGTTACACCATTTCTCCGACCAGAGCCAACTGGACCAGAGCAGGGCATCTGAGCCAGACAGAACTATTCTTTCAGGAGGAGTTGAGAACTGGAGTCCTGAGGCTGCAAGAGTGTCCAGAGGCAAGAACCTGCGAGACAAGGGGGGCTGTATTCTGTATTCTGGGGGTTGTGGACTGAGGAAGGATGGGAATGAGAAGAGAGGAGGAGGGAGGAGGGGATCTTCCCAAGGCGTAGCCCTGTTTCTGCCCATTTTTTTTTTATCCTGCACACAACAGATGGAGGAACCTGTGCTCATCAGATTCCTCTCTGGCTGCCCACTGCTTTGCCTTGATATTCTTCCTGGGACAGAGTGCAAGACTCTGAGGCTTGTGAGAACTGAAGATTTGGGTTATATTGCTAGACACAAATCCATGGAGAAAGGAGCAAAGTATGCCAGAGAAAGAGAGAAAGAAAACAAAAGCAAGCACAGTGTGCCACATGGGGATGGGCATGGAGGTTGGCAGGGAAGGGGCCAGGGCTGTCGTGACATGAGTGGGGACTTCGAGTGGTAGAATGCAATGCTTTGCTTCTTCTTGCTATCTTCAGTGAAGTCAGCATGGCTCACAGACTGCAAATGAGTTCTTGGGAGAAAGCGTTGAGTGTGGAGGATGACTAGAAACCAAGCCAGTGCCAGCGCAGGGAGTGTGGGTCAGCCATCAGGGTGGGAGTAGGCTGCAAGGATGATCTAGAATAAGCCAGAAGATTTAGAAACCACGTAAGCCANCCTCATCGCTTCCCAGACAAAAGCGAGCCCAGGCTAGGAGTGGGAACTCGAAGGCTTCATCGCGAGGTTTGCTCTTCCCCAACAAGAACTAGCTTCCATGCTCCAGCCACTTCAAAGTTTTAGTTGTGGATCTTAATTGAAAGTGATGTTTCTCAGGATATTGTCCAGGGACTGTTGCCATCTGCTAACTAGCTTTGTGTTCTATGTGTCCACACCATAATAACTTCCACATTTCTGGCGACGACCCTGCTTAACAGTGGATGCTCATATTTAATCATGTATCAGCATGATGATATAAAGCTAAAAGCAGATCTTCCTCAATGATTCTAATGAGTTGTTCTATTAGGGAGAGTTCACTGGCAACCTGNATGTTCTCGACACCCCAGCAAGACTCCTTATAAAGTCTGGAAGATGCGGTTTTAGGGATCACTGATGATNCTGTGCTTACGATGGGAGTGGTTGTAGTAGCAAAAACCTTCCTTAAATTGGATGTGAGCTGGAGATTTAAAATGCAAAGTTTCTGTCTTTGTTTTCTTATTGCTTATTTTCCTGAAAACTGCAAAGAAGCACCAGCATGGCTGAGAGCACAGCTGACTAGGCTGCANATGGACAGTGGATGGACATCCACTCTGTGGATGGTTCTGGACCATTTTTCTTTCATAAGCATCACAGAACTCCATAAGATGGCACATAAGAAAACAATGCCATCTCATATGATAGGATGCACAGAGAGGGTTGGGGAGATCCTGTGTGCNGGCTATAGTTTTTTTATGTCAACTTGACACAAGCTAGAGTTACNTGAGAAGTACGAACCACATTTGAAAAAAATGCCCCCATAAGATTGGCCTGTAGGCAAGTCTGCNGCGGTANTGTCTTGATTAATGGCCGATGTGGGAGGACCCATCCCNCAGGGAGTGGTACCACCCCTGGGCAGGTGGTCCTGGGTTCTATAAGAAAGCAGACTGAGAAACTGATGGGGAGCAAGCCAGTAAGCAGCCTCCTCAGTGGGGTCTGCATCAGCTCCTGCCTCTAGGTTCTGCCTGCTTAAGTTCCTGTCTTGACTTTCTTCCATGATGGACTGTGATGTGAAAGTTTACACAAAATAAAGCCTTTCCTCGAAAGTTGCTTTTGGTCATAGTGTTTTATCACAGCCACAGAAGCCCTGAGAGTGATCGGGGCTTTAGTGTCCCTGACACAGAACTGCACAGGTACCGGATTTCAGCCAAACTGAGATTTAGACAAGCCATGGTAAGTGTGAAGGAAGTTTCAAAATATGGCCCTCAGATACTGTGTTACTAGGGTCTTGAGTTCTTAAAAAAAAATGTCTAAGCACTCAGGAGGCAGGGACAGGCAGGTCTCTGTGAGTTCTAGGCCAGTGAGAGCTAAATACTAAGAGCTGGTCTCAAAAACAAACCAAAACCAACAACAAAATAATAATGATGAAAACCAATAGTTTAAGCACAGGGAAAGCGTGGGGAATAAAAAGGGACAGAAGAAAGACAAGGCAACGATAGGAACAGCAAAGGGAGTTTCCGCCTATAGTCAGGCATTGGGTTCTAGCCAGCTGGCACACCGCCTCTGTTTAAAGCCCCTTTAGACGGCATGCCCACCCCCCCACCCCACCCCGACAGCAGAGTGAGCTTAGGGACCTCCAGTTCCTTCTTATATCCTCAGAACCTAGAGCAGTCCCAGCAAACTCAAGTCCTCCTTAAACATTTGAACAATAATCAACCTGGGTTCAATCTCCCTTCAGATCCTTCACTCATCTGCTGCCACCCAGATCCACATGGCTTATTGATGTTGTTTTAAAATTAATAAAAAAAATTTAAGAAGCTTTGTGTGCTCTTGACATGTGTCAGAGGACAGCAATGCTGTAGGTCCTCCCTTCCACCTTGGTTAAGGCAGGGTCTCCTTGTTCACTGCTGTGTACTCCAGGCTGGCCCACCAGCCTCTGAGGTTCTCTCTCTGCCCCCATCTCCCTGTAGGAGTGCTGGGATTACAGACTCGGGACTGCACCCAGCTCCCATGGATTCTGGGGATTCAAACTCTGGTCCTCAGGCAAAGCGCCTTACTACTGGGCCATTTCCCCACCCCACAAGGCTTTTTGTTTTCTTCAATTGATCTTCACTAAGAGAGTCTCCAGAAAATTTAGGTAGACTCGAGAAACTAGATTCACCTATCTTTGTGGTTGTTAACACGCAAAAGTTGAAAAACAAACCCCAAACCAAAATACCTTCTGTACGTTATATTCCGTGCATGTACTTTCTGAGTGGCTGGAGCCCTTCCATTTAATTGCCTCTCACAAATGCCTCCAAGTGCCTGCATCAGGTTGTTAAGTTGTCCTTTGTTTTGTGACTAAATAAAGCCAGTAGATGAGGGACTTACAAGGACTCTGTCACCAAAATCACTTACAGAATTTCCAGGCTTTATGTGCATAGCCCAGCCACAGCCTTTTGTAATCTATGCAGAGTGTTCTTCTGACACATCAGTCTTTCCTGTTTATATAATTGTTAGTCCAGTGATGCTAACAGATATTTCATCTCCTGTGCTACCCTGGCCACATTAGTATTGAACATCATTAAGCTACTGGAAAAAAGTAAACGTGATCATCCTTGTGCTTGCTAGAATGTTCTGGGCCCCGAGGCACAGTGTTACATCACTTACTCTTTACATCACCTCTAGGTACCACTCTCCTTATTTCACAGATAAGTATCTTTCAACCCTGTTGCTTCGATGCTGTCACAGAAATTACAGATNTGGAAAAGCCCATGAGAAAATGGTGATAGCCTCTAGTCGCTAGGAAAAACCACAGTCACACACGGAGGGCAGAGTGACTGCCTCGGTACCAACCAGATTGTCACAAGAGGGTGATGTCTTGACCAGCTAGGTTGAATCTCAATGCACAACCACAATAAATCAAAATGGTTCCTGGAAGTTCTGACTTCAACCTAACACAAAGTTTCCTGGCAATGCCACCTCTTATTTCACCAGGTGGGAGTGCAGCTAACGATCTGTAATTCTTCACTTGAAGACAATGTTTCTCTTGTTCCTTATTTTCCTTTCTCTAACTGTCAGATGTTGGGACTTATTTACAACACATTTTCCAATACTCTTGTACTTCTGTCTGGAGCCCCACATGAGNGACCCCAACATCATGCTGGGACAGCATGACTGGAAGGATTGGCTGGGGCCAGGGTGTCTTTTGCAAGGAAGCCACTAAGGATGGGATAGTGTGAATCTAGGCACAGNTGTCTCCATTACAGGTGGTTTACTGAGGGATGCCACATGCTGGGTTTAACCCTTAACCTAAGAGGCCTCAGTTGGAATGGCTTTTCTTTTATAAAGTGGGGACCTTTACATAACTGAAGTTTTAAAAAAATCAACCTATTTGTTTACTTACTTTGCTTTTGTGTGGATATGTGATACATGGATGTGTTCTTTTCTGTATTTGTACAGGCACGTGACATGCATGGG
>LZPO01044192.1:61872-72657 GCA_001675575.1 Neotoma lepida
GAAAGCAGCTAAGTGTTGTGTGAGATGGCTTGGCAGCTCTGAGGAATCTGAATCCTGAGAAATCAAGAACCAGCCTGTATGGCATCACACAGTCCCAGAAGGCCCAGGTGTTGCATGAATCTTAATTGGTCTTATAATAAAAACCTGAAGCCATACCAGTGTGGCCTTGAACTCACAGAAATCCAGATGGATCTCTGCCTCTGCCTCTCAAATGCTAGGCTTAAAGGTGTGTGCCACCTCTGATCTTCAGGCAAGTTTTATTTCTTAGATTACAAACAATATATCCCCATACCNAGGCTTTGGAGGCCAGGTGTCTCAGAAGCAGAGGTGAAGAGGCCAAATAAGGAGGGTTAGTGGGAAATCACTAGAAGAATTCCCCACTCTCCATTTTCATTAGGTAGTGGGATACACATTTCTCCACCAGCAAAAAACAAAACAAACAAACAAACAAACAAAAAACAAAGATAAAACAGGGAAGGGACTCTTGGTAGAGTTGAGGAACCAGGAAGCCAAATGAAAGTATGCCCACTGAGTGCGAGCCTCCAGCTCTCATTGCCCTTATGTCTTCTAGAAAACTGGCATCCAGAGCTGTACTCTCCAGAAAAGTAGAAGTTTGAAGGGTTGTGAAACACAGAGTTCCATCNGATCACTGTTCAGTGAATTCATATCTGACAAACTCCAATCATGTCTTCCAGCTTCCCAATCAAACGTTTGTACTCGATTCGCAATGTGAATACACAGCTCATTCTTGAGATATAAGAGAGAAAAAAAGTCAAAACAAAATAAAAAAAAAATTGTAGGAGACAGACTGCTGAGCAAAGAGGACCTAAAAACACTCATTTATATCCTTAGAGTGTTAAGAAAAAAAATGTTTCAATCATGAAATAAGAATAATATACTACGGAAAAGGAACAGTCACATTTTAGCAACAGAGGTAAAGTATGAGATATATATTAAAAATAAAATCAAGAAACCTTCTCAGAAAGGANAGAAAAACATAAAAAAGATGTTAAACAAATAAAATAAATACAATAGGAAGTAAACTAAAGGACTGTATTATTACACTGAATGATAGGTATCTCAAAAATACAGAATAGAGAACACTAGAGGCAGGGAACACAAATCCACAAAATCCTAGAACCAAAGGGACCTGCTTAATGCTCAGNAAAATGAATATAAATGGACCATGTGCCAGATCACAAAACCCATGACAGATTAAAACGCTGGTGACCCAGAGGCGATCCAATGGGATGCCAGAGAGAAAACACTGGCATACAGGAATTTGAATGTCCCTGGACTTCCCAAAGAACAAGAGAAGCCAGAAATAACAGAAAACATAACTGCCTTCAAAATTCCAAGGAAGNCATTCCAGCCCAGAGCTGTACACTAGCCAAAATATCGACACATCTGGAGGTAATAAAANTCATTTTCAGATGCTGGTTGTAGTGTCAAATGTTCCCATCAAGCATCTCCTCTTAGCAGCTTGTCAGGGTTTGCACATGAAATGACCTCTCACCCGACTTATGTTTGGAACTCTTGGTGTCCAGATGCTGGCCCTATTTGGGGGGGCTTTGGAAGCTTTAGGAAGTGGAGCTTTGCCGGAGGAAGGGAAGTCACGCAAAGATACGCCCTAAAGCTTCAACTGCGTCCCCAGTTGGCTCCGTTTTCTTCTGTTCCCCACCATTATGGTGTTCCGCCCCTGAGCCCCAAAATATGAACCAAATGACCACGGACTGACTCCTCTGACANTGGGAGCTAAAATAAACCTTCATTCTCCACAGTGATAAGAAAAGTGATGAATACAAGGTTCCTGGCAGAGTTTTCCACNATGGGAAATCCAGGAGGCTGTGGGAATGAGGAGAGAGCTGACGGGGGTGGAGTGGAGGGGATCTCAGAGCCAGGTGCAGGGCAGCTGTAGAGTGGCAGCTGACACCAGGCAACAGGGAAACCAGGTCAGGCTGCTCAGGATGTGCCTGCTTGCATATGCAAATGTTTTCAGTATGTAGATGGATGTCAGGTTAAAAGAGGGAAACCCTCAACTTTAGAGTGGGAACTAAGTTCACATTATCTAAAACTCAAACATCAAAAAGCAGGAATGCAAACAGACTGCCAGTTCCAAAACAATCACTTGACATGAAAGCTGTTTTTTGGAGACAAGGAAATAGGGGGAGATGGANAGAGGGCGGGACTGCCATTTTCTCTTGTGCTGGGGGCAGGTGAGGTGAGAGCCTTGGGTACATCAGACAGGCGCTCTACCAGTGAGCCATGGTCTGGGATCGCCTCTCTTTAAATTCATTTTTAAGATGATAGATTAAAGCCATTTTAAAGTAAAGAGACTTAAGATGTCTGATTCTTTAAGCAGGAGTGTCCATCAGGAGAGGTTTTACCACCTCACAGGATGACAGTTTCTGGAGATNNAGCTGGTTGCTTTAATTAGGGAAGGAGGGTGGTAGCTGGAGTCCAGTGGAAGGCTCCAGGGGTACAGGTGAACAGCCCACACCACCCAGGGGCAGCCTCCCCAGNAAAGGCTATCCAGCCCCAGATGGCAATAGTGCCCAGGCCCAAGATCCCTGCTTGAAACCTGTTTGGAGATTTTTTTGCTTTTGCTTTTGTTTTCAATACACATACAAACATACATATATGCACAACTGAAATAGGTTTATAGATTTTTTTAAAAAAGAAAAACATCAAGGTAAAGATTCAGTGAATTCAAGCTAAGAACAGAGTAACTCCAAGAGACCTGAGAAACATTAATAATTTAAGGCTAAATCTTTCCAGAGAAAACATTTGCTCTTCCAAGAGAAAACCTGGACATTTTCAATGTTTAAACTCCAATTTCAAATCCAAATATTACTCATGTCAAAGGGAGGGGAGGAAGCCGTTGGAGAGGCAGAAACTAGGAAGTTACAGCAGTCCAACACAGAGAACAAAGAAGGAACCAAAAGCCATCTCCAGAGGCCCAGACACCGAGTCGGCACGACTCCCATCAGTGCACTAAGAACTGATGAATGTGCCATCATAGGGAGGGGCCCCAACAAACTTGTTAGCATGCTGCTGGTGTTCAAGGCTACACCACTCCGTTAATAAGCCAAGGGAAACGATCCAGAGACGTTTCAATGCAGATGACATCTGGATTAATTTGAAAGTCTTTCCCAATTATTTTCCTAATTATATTCATCTTCATCAATGCTGAGGGCAGAGTGATAAAGAATTGCCATCCAAAAACACGTAGGAGGGAGAGAATTACAGCTGGAAGCAGCCCCCCCATCCCCACCCCTTGGGAGCAGAATGGGGAAGAGGACATTCCTTGTTTGGAAGCCTTAAAAACCTCCAAACATGATCTCTACAAATAAAGTTCCTATTAGAGCATGTAGAGAAAAACTAGATCACAGTAAAATTTACTGTGAAGACAAACCGGAAAACTCTCAAGTATGTGTTTTTGTATCAGGGTTTTTCTAAGACCTCGCTCATGGACAGGGTCATAGACAAGTTTTTTTCCAATCAAGGTTGCTCAGAAAGAAAAGAAGCAAAGACTTTGAGAGAGTTTGTTGTGGGAGGATCTATTTGTGTTGCTGCTCCAGGACAGCCAATGGAGTCAGACCTTGGTTCAGTGGGCGGAGTCCACATTCAGCCGGCTGGAGTAGACCATAGAGTTTTCTGGCCCACTCAGAGGAAGCTAGAGGGACACGCAGAAGGAATAAGGAGGGGCGAGGGAGATATGCGGACCTCTTCAGTCAGGGAAGGTCGAGAGGAGAGTAGGTGACCATTTCTCTGTCATTCCATGAATCTCTCAGATTTATTCCCTAACATTTAACTCCCGAGTTTTATTTTGTAATAAAACAATAAAAGAAGTCACAATAACAGTTGACCTAAGAGTGCCTCATCACAATAAAATCTCAATTAAACAAATCTAAAGTCAATAAATGTAAGTATTCCGTGCTTTTTCTATTCCTCTTTTCTGTTTTCTGGAGATGTNGGCTCAGTATGTAGCCCAGGATAGCCTTGAACTTGAGATCCTTCTGTCTATGTCTTCCTAATACCGATAAAAGGCATGTGCTACCACCTCCATTTCTAACCATCTGTAACCTGAGGCTGACTCCTATGACACATGTTGGAGAGTTGTGTTCAACTGACACAAAGCATTGGGCAATATTCAGCTCTCCCATAAACTTATGAAGACATTCGGTTTGACACCCAGAAATCTCACAAAACACAGGAAACACCTGGTAAGTGAGGAGAGGACCTTTTAATAGACACCTTATTAAAAGTAGTTCAACAAAAGCTTTGATAATAAAAGCAAGATGTTAATGGATATTAGTTTTCACCAAGTCTGCNAGGAAGACTGGATTAGACTGATTATATTTTTCAGTACAAGAATCTGCTTTGGATCACAAAAATTCCTTTAAAACATCTTTATTTCCATGGTTAAGAATGATACACTGGCATAGAATAGGCAAACTTGGTCACTAAAACAGTTCATTGCCTTCTTGGTGGCATTGGGAGATGAGTGCTAGGTCTGTTTTTCATTCCACAAGTAGACCTTAACCCCAAATGCACATATTTTCTAATTTTTTTGGTTTTGTTTTAAGAATAGGTAACAATTCTAATGACCACTAACATGGAAGAGGCTGTGCCAGAGTGGCTGGAGCTGAGGGCTGAAGAGGTGGCTCAGTTGATGAAGAGCTCGCTGTACAAGATGAGGACCTGACTTAAACCCCAACACCCATATAAAAGCTATGTACAGGGGTGTGAACCTGTAACCCCAGAACCAAGAGGCAGAGGCAGGTTACCTGGGGCTTGCTGGCCAGTTTAGCTGAATTGGTAAGTATAAGTTTCAGTGAGAGACCCTGCCTTAAACAATAGGATGGAAGGGCTGGCTCGGCAGTGAACAGCACTTGCTGCTCTTGCTTAAGACCTGGATTTTATTCCTGAGCACCCATGTGGCAGCGCATAACCACGTGTGCTTCTAGTTCCACAGGACCTGATGCCCACTTCTGGTCTCCGTGGGCAACAGGGATGCATGAGTATGCTTAGATGCATGCAAGCAAACACTCATATCCTTTCAATGTTTTTTTTTTTCAATATTAAAAGAAAAAGATGGCAAGTGATTGAAAAAGACACCTAACATTGATATCTGGTCTCTCGATGTACACACGTGAACATGCACCCGGTACGCATGCATGCACACACTCGTCACACATATGAACATAATCAGTCTCTCTTCCTCTCTTCCCCTGCCCAGATGATGTATCCACACACAGTAGTGGAATTGTCCCTCTGGATAGCTTACCGGTTTGCCTCTGGCTCCCTTGGGACCAGCCTCTCCTGGATCACCAGGATCCCCAGTTTCACCCTAAATAAATATATTAAAATTTAAATAAGAATTACTATTGAAATCAAATACATATGTCACAGAGGCATATCTGTGTTTGTAAACTGACTCAGATGGAAAGTCATACACATTTTGCCTCATGTTGCTCTCTCCATAGCACACTGTGTCATCACTGGCTCATGGCTCTGTCTTCCAGACCAGAACTNAGGCTCCTTGGAGAACTAAGGGCTCCTTTTGTTTGGTCTTCTGACCTTAACGCAGGGCCCGACATTTACGGAGTTCAGTAAAATTTTCCAGAGGAACTGACTTATCATTGCTGACTTGTCACGTGACAGCGGTTTCTATAAACACACTGGGAAAACTCAAGCCAGGCAACATCTCATCATTTGGCTTATTTGTCTACATTTTACTTTCCTTTAAGCCAGTAGTTCTCAACCTGTGCATGGCAACCCCTTTAGGGGATTGAATGACCCTTTCACAGGGATTGCCTAAGACCATTAGAAAACACAGATATTTACAATTTATAACAGTTATGAAGTAACAATGAAAATAATTTTATAGTTGCGGTCACTACAACATGAGGAACTAAATTAAAGAGTTGCAGCACTAGGAAGATTGAGAACCACTGCTTAAGTGAAGAAAATAAGGGAAGGAGAATATTTGAGGAGAAAACTTTCAAAAGGATTATCTTTCTCCCTTTTTAAATTAAAAAACTTAAAGTGGAATATTTTTAAAGTTCTTCTATTCCTAAACAAACAGATCATATTTAAACTTGATGGGAGTGACCTGTCTCTTCACTATGCTACCCTACCCTGTGGTGGAATATTTATTTCTCATTAACTGTCCTAAGATACAGTCCCTGGCTCTGGACTGTGAAGTGCACATACCTTTGGTCCACTTTCCCCAGGGAATCCTTCTTGTCCCTGCAATCAACAACAGAGGAAATCAATACGGACACACTTGGCCCAAGTAGATTATGTTGACTTTAATTCTACCATCTTCTTTGTTTGTATGTCTGTGCATCAAGGAAGGGCTGAACCCATTGGAAACTAGGCAGCACTATCGGAGAAACACATTCCAGTTTCTAAACTCAGTTACTCGTGGGTTACATGAGCAAGATGGCAATCTAAGAGGAGAGGCAGAAAGTGTTTGAGGAGACAGACATCTGGGAAATTACAAAGGCCTGAGTCTTATCCAAGGGCATGTAAAAGAAGAGAGGGTCACTTTGGCCCTGTGTCTCTGAGTGACGAGTAAACTCTCTCATGTGGGTTTCCATGGAAAGGTTTAAGAAGTCAACAGAGTCCAGACCTGACCATTCATCTTACCTTACTTTGGTCAAAGACTCGTTGAAGAGCTTTCCTACCCTCATCTGATGAGGAATGTGTATTTTACCTAAAATAGAGTTTCTTCTCTTTTGTATGTGCATGTGTGTGTGAAGGGTGCACACTCATGGGTGTGCCAGGAGAGACGAGAGGAGAACACCATGTGTCCTCCTCTGTCACTCTCGCCATCTTAGTTTTGAGACAGGGTCCCCCATTGAACCTAGAACTCACCATTTTGGCTAGGCTGGCCAGCAAGCTAGCTCCCAGGATTCAGCCATCTCTACCCCACTCCCACCATGGTGGGGTTAAAAGCATCACAATGACGGTCAGCGTTCCCATGGGTACTAGGGATTTGAACTTAGGTCTTCTCATGGAAAGCACTTACCCACAGAGCTATCCCTCATGCTTTTGATGAACACCTATTATTACCAGTGGTAAGGAAGTGACTTGAATTTACACATATAGAGAGTATCAATCAACCCCCTGATCTTCTTCCCTACTTCCCAACTTCCAATTATCACTAATCTATAAAAAATAAAGCTTTTTCTGATGTTAAAAAAAATCCTTACACATATAAAATTCAAAAGGCAAAACGAAGAAAAACCACCTGAATCTTCCCACCCAGAGCTGTTATATATCTGTGTTCTAGTTCCTTCCAGCTTTTAAAAATGCATTTTAGGTTCGACTAGGGTAAGTGTTCTTCTAAGTATATTATGAGTCTTCACTTGAAGTTTCTATGTACAAATTGTAAACAGAGGTCTGGGAAGATGCAGTGCTCAGTCTGCAAGCAGAAGAATCTGATCCCTGGCACCCTGGCACTGATGGATACAGCCAAGATGATCCCAGGGGATCAATGGCCAGCCCCACCCATCAGAGAACTCCATGTTAGTGAGAGATCCTGTCTCAAAAAATAAGGTAGGATGGGAGAGAGGAAGACCCACCCCCCCACCTCGCCCCACCCCACCCCACTGGTGTGTGGGGGTCTGTGCATGTACATGTGTGTACATGCATGTAGACAAAGGCAGAGGAGAATCTTGGGTGGTGGTCTTCAGGTGCCTTGTGCCTTTATTTTGAGACAGGGTCTCTCACTGGCCTTGAACTTTACCAAGTAGGCCAGACTAACTGGCCAGCAGGTTCCAGAGGTCCACCTGTTTCTGTCTTCCATCACCACTGGGATTATATGTATCCACTACCACACTGCTGTTTATGTGGGTTCTAGGGACCGAATTTAGGAACTCATGCTTGCAAGGCAAATGCTTCACTTACTGAACCATCCTCTCAACCACTTATGGTGATATTTTTGTGTTTAAGTTACTGTTTGGGCAAATGCATTAAGAAAATGCTAAAAAAATTCTCACTAATAGCTGAAGCAATCATAACAATAGGAAGACAAAATATTAGATGGCTCCTGAGTGAAACTCCACACAGAACCTCTAAGATTAGAGGCAGTTCAAGCTGGAACATGCCAGGCCATNTTCCATAGTCACACATCACAGGAAAACACAGATGACTCATTTTCAACTCTCCATTTTCACCTGCCCCTGGAACCCTGGCATGATTCTCTACTGCCACAGGACATCAATAAGTGAGCTATCAAAATAGATTTTGAATTGTGCCAGACTAATTATATATTGCTTTCTTTCTCTTAACCATGGCAAGTCAAACAAGCAACCAAAAGCACATAAGTCCAGCTTCAGTGGGTGTAACTTACCTTTGATCCTTTGCGGCCAATGCTACCGTATCCTGGGCTGCCATCGTCACCCTGTAAGCAAAGCCACTAATTATGCACATCTAGACTAGAGATAGAGGTGGCCTTATTTCCAGGAGAAAATGACTGATAGATTTTGGGGTTTCATCAGGAACAACTAAGAAGCAGGGTCCTCTAGCTGGGTGGGTGACAGGACACTAATGATGGTGCTAAAAGCTCCCGAACAATAAAATTAACAATCACAGCTCCTCGTGTAGTTGTTGTGAACATCAAAAGAACAAGCTGGGCATCCTGTAATCTTTCAGGAGAAGTAGGCAGCATTATGACCCAACTCTTTGGAGAGCTTCTGTATGTTAATACTTCAGCTCAAATCCATTGAACAAAACAAGCACGGCAGACTGCCCACACATTGGCTACTGTCCGATGCTTGCAGAAGCCCTGGGCAGTGGGGGAAGGATGGAATGGTCTCTGATAAAGAGGTCCTGCAAACAAAAGGTCAGAAGAGGTCACGGGAGGATGCTACATAGAAAGCTTAGTCTGTTTTACCATCTCATCTCAAGAGCATCTTGTCTGTGACTCCTGCTGCCTTGGAAAAGCTGGCCAATCAGAAAAGACTGTAATGCCTGTCTCAGTTACAGCTAGAACACTATAAGGCTAGACTGAGACAGTGTCTTTAAAGCTCTTCTGAGCATCCCTCAGAGATACCACGTAGACATCTTGCTGCAGTGTGAATTGTGTCATCCATAGGTCATGTGTCCGAACACTTGGTCCCCAGCTGGTGGTATTTCTCAAGAGGGTGGTGGAATATTTGTGGGTAGAGCTCTAGAGGAAGTTGGCCATT
Organism: Neotoma lepida; assembly: GCA_001675575.1. NCBI lineage: Eukaryota > Metazoa > Chordata > Mammalia > Rodentia > Cricetidae > Neotoma > Neotoma lepida. The sequence goes on from LZPO01044192.1 coordinate 71,076, forward strand.
AGGAGCAGACCTTGAGGTTTCTATAGCCCAGCCCACTTCCTGCTCCATCTCTGCTTCCTGGCAGCAGAAGTTATGTGCTGCTGCCTATTTGCCCTCCCATGCTGAATCGAGCCCTCTTGAACTCTAAACCAAAAGAAACCTTTCCTTTCCTGTTACTTCTTATCAAGTATTTGGTCACAGCATAGAGGAAAGTAATTCACTACTGAAGTAAAAGGTTCCAAAGTCCTGGTCAAAAGTAATGAAAACCAACCTACCTGCAGGCCCCGAGGACCCGGAAAGCCAACAGCTCCCTTTTCCCCCGGCTCTCCAGGTTCTCCCTGTTCAACAGAATAATGGAACAGGTCCTAAATCAGTTGTTTTGTTAGAGACAGGATCTCCTTCTGAGTCCCAGGTTGGCTTTGGATTTGTGGCAGTCCTCCTACCCTAGCCCTTGAGTGCTGGGATTTCAGGTATGAATCACCACACCTGGCTTTCACTAGGTTGTTTGTGCAATNGCAAATCAGAAATGATGGTACCAGGCACTGTTAAAGTCCTATGTGTCACTGAAGTGGGTTTGTATTCAGGCTTGCATACGGTACAAATGATGTGTAAGGAATGGCTGTGGCTGGCCAAAGAATTCTCCTTCATCTATCACTGATGTCTCAGAAAGTCTGATTTATTGTTGAGGGTAGTTCACCATCTTAGCNACTCAGTGCCATGAAAATATCCCCATCATGATCCAGGAAGGAATCTCTCTACTGTTAAAAAAATTAGCAAAATTGGTTCCCAGGATGACCTGTGAAATCACTCAGCTATGAGGACAGATTTATTAGCCTAGAGAGCTGAGTGTAGATCAGCCAAGGAAGACCTCTGACAAGCAGAGCATCCACCACGGCTTATGAACCAATCATAGTAGTGTCTTGGGGGAAACCTCAGCTACTTGGGAAAATGTACATGAGGTTATGAAGGAAGATGAGCTCCCTTTTTAAGAAAACAAATCATTTAATTTAGAATAGTTTTAGATGGACAGAAAGAATGGTTGCAGAGAGACAGTCCTCAGCACCCCACACACTTACCTTCCCCCATTGCTATTAGCTGCAGTCACTCATGCTCGGCACAATGAACAACCAATACTGGTTCACCAAAACCCATTCTTTAGTCTCTTGTTTTTATCTAGTATTTGTTCTTGGTTCCAGGTACTCGAGAGTTTCCCAAATGTGATGTCTCCATAGACATCCATAGTCTTCCAGACTGGGACCGTTTAACAGACTGTTGTTTTTGAATGACCTTGACAGTTTTGAGGAGCATCAGTCAGTCAGGTATTTTGAGGAATGGCTCCCAATTAGAGGTTGTCTGATATTTTCTTTTTTATTNGACTGGGTCTGTGGGCTTTGAGGAAGGAGAGCATAGGGGTACAAGGCCATTCTTACTGCATCTTATCAAGGGTAGAACAAGCAATGTGACTTTATTTCCACGGCTGCTGACCCTGACCACCTGGTTGATGTCATATTGGTCAAGCTTCCTCACTGTTAAGGCTGTTGGTAACTCATTCTGAGGAACAGAAAGATCACACAGCGAGTGTGAGAACTGTGAATGGATGTTT
>LZPO01044192.1:81696-94467 GCA_001675575.1 Neotoma lepida
GCTCAGCCGCTCTTTCTTAAAGACTGTGCATTCATGAAGCACAGCGTAAGATACATCACAGGGTGTACAAAAGGGACGTGACACAGCTCTTCATTTATGTCTTCAGAGCACTCAGAACATCACTTTGTAGTCAACTTTCATTGTCTTCTTCAGGTTTGTATGGGGTTTTGACACAAATTGTAANTTGGAGAGGATCACGGAATACAAATCCAAGAAAGGTTACTTAGAGTTTGTTCTCAAAACCCAAACAAAATGAAGTTTAACCATTGGAGTAAATAGTGTCTTTGATCATTTTCATGTTTAAATGTTTTTTANTTTCTTTGAAAATTTTAAATAAAGTACCCCAATTTTCATTTAATAAAATTCTTGAAATTGTAGCTAATATTNTCTAACAATTTATCTACAACCAATGTCATCAAAAACCAAAAGGTAAGATGGGAGGAGATATTGCCATCTTTATTCTAGTTCCTTGATTGGTCATGAGTCATTTATCATGTGAAGTTAAGAAAAAGAAATTGTCACTGACCTGTGGGCCTGTATGTCCCCTTCGGCCATGAACTACCTAAAATAAAAGAAAAAATAGATATTCCTAGCTTAGAAAAGATGCTGCATATATATCATTTAAATTGGTAACAGATACCTCAAGGCACTGACATAAATAACTCTCACATCGCGCTTAACTCACTCATTACTAGGTGCATTGTGAAAACAGGCTCTTGCCAACTCTAAATTTCTAGTAGATAATTAAAAGCATAGAGAGCCCAAAGCCAGAGATACATGAAGAGCAGGTTGTAGCCCACAACCCACCTCCACTAAGCTTGACCAGAGCTGCTCAGTAGGTCAGCTGCAACACTGACCTGAATTTTCTTTCTTATTTTCCCCCAAGAACCACAAAGTAAGTCTGAAATCAGGAATGGACCAGCCAAAGGGCAGGGCGCCAGAGGAAAAGCTAAGGCTCGTCTCCAGGAACTTCATAATACTTAGAAGCTCACAAAGCTCAGAATTTAAAGAGCCAAACTAGCTTGATATTTAGAGCCAAGTAACGTGATTAGCTGTCAAAAATCATCTCATATATTCAAAAGTGACTTGATCCACTGTATCAATAAAATACCCAGTCCAAACAACATTGTTAAACAGGGAAGGGGAATTTTCACTCTATGTAAGGTCAAGGTTCANGGTGCATTCCCACTCAGTAGTCTACAGTTCAGAAAATCAAGAGATAATGACATTTTCCTGTCTCACTTGGTCACTTAGTAAGGTCAGAGCAAAACTCACATCTAGGGTTCACAAAGTTCAACAGCCACCAGACAATATCGTCTTGCTGGAAACTCATGTGAGATGTTCTGACAGGCCAGCATTGCTTAGTGTATTTCAAACTATGTTGTCATCTAAGGAGCAAAGGTGTGTGCACNGGGAAATGTCCCATTTATTTCAAACAAGAATGAGTCATCTTCAAGGCCCAAGTTCTCTGTTAGAGAAGAAGAAGTCATTTTCAAATGGCTGGAAAGGTGGCTTAGCNTCTAAGAGCACTTGCTGCTCTTGTAGAGGACCCTGGGTCAGTTCTCGGCACTCACATCAGGCAGCTCACAACTGCCTGTAACTCCAGTTCCAGGGGATCCAACATCCTCCTCTGGCATTGACAAGCAACTGTACACAAGTGGTTGCACATACGTATACTCACACACCCACACACATCTATAATTTTTTAAGTTTAAAAAGAATCTGCTTCCTTTAACACAATGAATTATTCCAATTCAATTCTATTCCATGTCATTCAGAAACATATCCACCAGTAGATCATTTCATTCTGAAAACTATCTGCTACCCTTTGAAGGACAATAGATGGGAACCAAAAGAGAACGAAGCATGTGTGCATGCTTGGGCCCTCCCCCCACATATTCCCTGAGTCTTTGACCTTGGGAAACCCTCACTCCAAGTACTGGGGGAGGATGGATAAATACTACAAGCATTTACAAGGCAGAGCACAGCACATGCCTAANGATGGGAAGACAGTTTTAAAGACAGAGATCACAACCAGTTGGTCCAATGTGGAAAATTTCCCCAGAGGAAGAGATTTCTTTGCTATCGGTTTGTANACAGCCTGTGTAATGACGTAAAGGCAGAAAAATAGGAGATGTAGTGAGTATTGGCNACAAGGGTAAGTTGAGTCAAAAGTGTGAGGTAAGAGGGAAACTGAGGGCTTATGAGACTGACCAGTTTGTCCCTCACTACTCAGTTTGTGGTGTAGTTAACACACGTGGTTGGAGCAGGATCCATGTGACTACAACTGGTTGCAGTGGAGGAGCTGAGAAGGAGGGCATATTCTAGCAAAACAAAAGTTCACCAGTAGATTTTAAGGGCTGTAGAGCAGACCTCCATGTGAAGGATGTTTCTCTACTGCCAGTGTTTGAAACGTCAGCATTTGCTCCTGTGTATTAAGCAGTTTGCCTTTGTATGTGCTCATTTGCTTGTGTATCTAGATGCCCATGTGTGAGTGTGTACATGGAGGCCAGAGGATAACCTCCAGCGTCATTCCTTAGGTGTCATTTACCTTGTATTTTGAGACAGGGTCTCTCCATTGGCCTGGAGCTCACCAATTAGGCTGGGCTGGCTGGCCAGTATCAGAATCTGTTAGCCTTCCTTGTCAGTGCTGGGATTACATGGGTAAACCACCATACCTGGCTATGTTACATGGACTCTGTCTCAGTCTTCAGGCTTGTCTGCAAACATATCACCACCTGAGCCATCTCTCCAGCTCTGCTCCCATGTGACTTTAAGATCTGATTTTGAAAGAGCTCAGTGACATGAGTCACTGTAACACAGATGTATCTCTGGTGTCACTGCCTCGCCCCCTGAATAAAGACTGACTGCTGTCCCTAGTCATGGAGGTTTAGACCTAATGGAGGAGACAGACTTTAATCTAACAGTGACATAAGTAAGGGGAACAAACCCGTAGTGGCCACCTAGCATGTTTGCTGATTTAAGCTACAAAGTCATGGGAGAGAGACCTTGGCAAACAGGAGACACAGAAAATAGACAAGGAAAGAATCGGGCAAATAATTTTGCAGCTTTTGACTAACATTTTTAAGTGATTTGCATAGGAAAGAAAATCGCAGAATACCAGCAGGGTGCACTCAAAGGCTGCCTGGGTTCCAGTCANACACCCAGACACACTAACTCTTCTTTAAAGCAAATGTGAGTGGGCACATCAAGAGAAGAAAATCCCCTCAGGGGACCGGAGAAGAAAATGATACAAGACAGAGTCCCCAGTTCTATNGTCCCCTCAGCCTGGCATTCTGGGTACTGATGAGGATCCTGTTTTGATGGGAATGTCTTTCTGAAAATGTGTTGCTCTGATTGGTTGATAAATAAAGCTGTTTGGCCAATGGTAAGGCAAAATAAGGTTAGGAGGGACATTCCAAAGATGGGGAGAGAGGAAGAAAGCAGAACTGGAAAGACGCCATTCTGCCATCTAAAAAACAACATGTAAGGACACACAGGTAAAGCCACGTGGAACACGTGGTGACATAGATTTATAAAGTGGGTTAATTTAAGATATAAGAGCTAGCTAGCGAGAAGCCTGCCATGACCATAGTTTAAAAATGATGTAAGCCTCTGCGTGTTTACTTGGCTCTAAGGGGCCGTGGGAGCCGGGGGACTGGACAAACTTTTGCCTACACTGTTTTCTGGGTGGGCATGACCGATCTCCAACAGAGTCCCCAGGAAGCAAGCAGGGTGTTAATGGCAGACACTCATGAATCCTGTGTCTCACTGGCAGGCTCATCTCCAGTGATGCTGCCCTGGAGCACTCTGGGAGGCCTGTAAAGAGGTTCCCAGAAAGATGAGTGGAGAAAGCACTTCCAAGGCAATCTGGAACAAACTGGAATGAAAGGCTGCTTTGGTCTGAGGCTACAGTTGCTTCTCATTACCCTTGGCAGAGGGATCTAATCTAATCCTCAGCATAGCCTGGTTCAGAGACAGCCACCCCTCTATTTCCCACCAATGCCCGTGGCTGTGCTTTCTGGCTGTGGTCCTTCCTCCCCGCTTCTCCTGCCCTTGGTCCAAGCTAGTATCTCAACCTCTCTCTGATAATAGCTTGTTCAACTGACAGGCCTGCCTCTTCCATTTCNTTCAGTGGTCTTCAAGTAGAAAAGGGGTTCGTCTCCTCCTCTTCTTTCCAGGAAGCAGTTAGCAAAGTCTGGGGGCGTTTCTTGTTGGGTGTGCTGTTGTCACCCAGTGAGCAGAGGTTAAAGGAGAAATTTACATCTTTCCATGCATAATGCAGCCCTTCACCACAAGCAATGCTTCAAACAGACACCAGAGGTATTAGAGTGGAGGAACTTTGCCGTGGTTTACCCCATGTCTCTGACTTCCTGCAGAGAGCTCCAGTGAGTTGCCTGTTCATTGTTGGCATTCAGTGTTTGTCAAGTGAATAGAGATCACGTTGGGCCAGCTGGTATCCATCTCCCCGCATGCCACCTCCCACCCCCACTGCTGGCCACCCTCCAATCCCTTGCCACCATCCCTGCCCCACTACTGGCCACTCTCCCATCAATCACTTGCCACCCCTCCCCCACTACTGGCCACCCTCCAATCACTTGCCAGTTCAGCAGAATTTTATTGCACTAAGGATTCCTCAGTGTTCTCCATCTTCATCTAGATGCATATTTTGCAGGTATATGAAGTGCCAGCAATGGAACTGAGAGCTTTGGACACATTAGACAGTCACTTGGCCACTGAGCTTCCCCCTCAGCCCAATATCTACCTTTATCTTCCTGTTTCAGAAATGACAGATTCTTTTTCTTTCAAGAAGAATAACTTCATTGCAATTATTAAAAACAATAAACCCTGATGAACGCAGATCAAATTTATAAATGTAAAAGTCACCCCAAATCCTCCAGCAGAAATAAAGATCAGCAGGGGTCAGAANGAAGACTCAGAGGTTAAGAGCACTTGCTGCTCATGCAGAGGACCCAGGTTCTGTTCCCAGCGCCCCCACGTGGTAGCTTACAACCCTCTGTAACTCCAGCTCCAGGGAATCTGATCAGACCCCCTCTTCTCTCCTCTGAGGGCAGCAGGCACAGACTACACACACATTCATACAGGCAAAACATTTAAACATTTAAAAAATATCTAGACAAAAGAAGTCATTAGCTTTTTATAGTCATCATTCCTGACACATAGAGGATTTTTCTGATAGAATTCTACACAGTGGCATTTTTATTGAACAAGGGTCATGTGATTACGCTATTTTAAATTTCAGTATTGGGCTGGAGAGTTGGGTCAGCACTTGTTGCTCTTCCAGAGGACCCAGGTTCAATTCCCAGCCCCCACACGGCAGCTCACAACTGTCTCTAACTCTAGTTCTAGGGGATCTGATGCTTTCTGCCGACCTCCACAGGCACTGCATAAAAGTGGCACACAGACATACAGACAGACAAAACACTTANACACATAAAAACAATAAAATAAATCTAAAAAAATGTAAGTAATACATTTAATTTCACTAGAAAAGTAAAAATAAGGACTTGGGAGCCCAATGGTAACATTTCTGCTGTCCANTAGATCCCCACTTCCTTGTTCTTCCTTTGCTCCCCAAGCTCTGCCAGTTGGCATCTTTCACCCTCTGTTGTCCTGTCAATTCTTTTCTGTTGTTGTTTTTGTCTTTTGTTTTTTGAGACAGCGTTCCTCTGTGTAGCCCTGGCTGTCCTGGAACTAGCTCTGTAGACCAGGCTGGCCTTGAACTCAAGAGATCCAGCTGCCCCTGCCTACCCAGTGCTGGGATTAAAGGCGTGTGCCACCACCACCATCATATGTCCTATCAATTTCTTGAGCTTTTATTCAGAGCAAATCTGTGGGCTTCATTTCTTTTGGACTTGAACTGTTTGCCAGAGTTCCACTTTCCCCTTGAAAATTCCTCTTCAAATTGAGGGGGGGGGGTGTTAATTTGCCTTTGGGACATGACTTTTTCCCCTCTCTTTTGTAGTTGATTAGTTAATCATCTGACTCATTGACAATAAGGATTAACCATCTTTGGAAAGGACCTCTGTGGACTGAAGACCCCTGGGGAGGTGTAGTGGGACATGGCGACCCTGTCTACTACACTTTGGGGTTAAGGGAATTCTTGCTTTCACTGAAGGGTTACATCTTCCTCCAACTTTGGGCATTTAGGAAAATCTCAGGACTCACATGAAGCCCTGAAGGTTGTGGTTTGTGTGTGTCCGTCTTTACTGACTTCTGTCCCCACACTGTTTACGGCCTCCCTTCACCTTGGCTTCTGGTTTCAGGTGGTACCAATAAAACACTGTTCAGTTTCTCCCCATCCCTTCTGCCTCCTCTGCTCACTGGGATGTACGGGGCTATGCCCTGCTCCTCTCAGAATCGACATTGAAAATCTACAGAACTGCATTCANCAGCTCTTTCTGGGTGGTGACTGTTATTTTGAAAGAAACGTGATCTAGCTTCAGAGCTAAGTGGCATGTGGACTTCTTCCTTACAGTCCAGGTGCAAAACTAGTTGGCCTGTGTTAGTCCTTGTCTGTGGCTTGAAGGCGGGGTCATTGTCTGTGTCTTTTTATTTTATTTTGCTGAGTTGCCCAAAAGAGAACTAGTTGAGGCACCCTTGCCTTGTCATTTGTCAAAAGTCCTGCTTTGACTCCTGCATGACACAGAGGNACCTATCCCCAAGTAGGGGCTCTCCTCCTCAGAAGCTGTGCAGTTTGATATGGCCCNTGGAGGCCACCAAACAATAAATACACATCCCTTCACACCAGGATTTCCTGGGCAATAGTCTTCACAATGAAAATATTTTGCAGGGGGATGGAAGCCTTCAAGGACACCCTTCCAGAAGACCAAGTGGAGAGGACAAACATTCCCTCATCTCATATTCATGAAAGCAACATTAGCAAATTGGGTTGCTAACAATCACACTCTGCACATTTCCAATATCATCTCCGCCCTTCTTTCCATTTTCTAGCCTTGTGAAGAACATGGGTGTGCTTCCAGATGCAAAAATACTTTCCTGATGGAGTATAAGAGCTAGTTTCATAGCCCCATCCACTCAACTAGTTTTCATTTGTGCGCAATTTTAAAATATTATGTATTCTGAGGGGATGGGGTGAGCAAACTCGAAGGAGGCTGGATAGCTAAACAAAGAATGGGAAAGAAAATGCTGCGAAATGAGACAAAATTGGTCTAATCTAGACTGTAATGCAGGTGTGAAAGTGAATTCCATTCAATAATCTCTTATTGGATAAAGGCTTTCTGCTTGGAATTCTTGTGCATTTTTTTCTAAGAAGTCACGCATGGAATGTTTTAAAGCATGCGTTTAAACAAAGCCAATAAAATAAACTAGAAACAAATTAAAATTCCCCCAAAGGGTTCCACATATGCTGGCTGGCTTTTGCCAACTTGACACTGTAAGACGAATTGCTAAACGGTCTTATTAATAAAAAACTCGGAGCCAGATATTAGGGTGCTCTTACTGCTAAGAAATCCTCAGCCAGAGAGCTACTTCCTGTGTACTCATGCCTATATCATTTCTGTGCCCTGCCATCTCACTTCCTCTCTCCGCCTAGCTCTATTACTTCCTGTGTGTCTATATAGACCTCCAGACCTCTATGGTTAACTGGTGCTGGGAATAAAGACGTGTGCCACCACTCCTGGCTCTGTTCCCTGTGTGGCCTTGAACAGAGATCCAGATGANTCTCTGCCTCCCGAATGCTAGGATTAAGGGCATGTGCCTGACCTCTATGTTTAATATAGTGGTTGGCTTTTTCCTCTGATCCTCACATAAGCTTTATTGGGATGCATAAATAAAATATCACCACATGACACAAACCTAGACATATCTGGGAAGAAGGAATTTTAATTGAGAAAATGNGTCCATAAGACTGGCCTGCAGGCAAGTCTATGGGTATTGTCATGATTTATGATTGATGTAGGAGGGCCCAGGTCACTGTGGGTGGTGCCACTGCTGGACAAGTGATATTCAGTTGTGTAAGAAAGCAGGCTGAGCAAGCCAAGAGGAGCAAGTCAGTAAGAAGCATGCCTCTAGGCTCCTGCTTCAATTCCTTTCCTGCCTTGAGTTCTTACCCTGACTTGCCTCTGTGATGGAGTGTGACCTGAGAGTTGTAAGTTGAAATAAANGCTTTCCTCCCAAGTTGCTTTTGGTCATCATGTTCTATCACAACATCAGAATCCCTAAGACACCCAACAACCTAATCTAACTNTCGGTTATATGCTTACAACAGTCCCTCTCTTTATCTCTTTTTTGCTAACTTTTTTTTTGTTATTTCCAATTTTTAAAAAAAAATTTGAGAATTTCCTATGAGTACACTATATTTAACATTATTTCTACCCCTTCATCTCTCCTTACCCTAAGGCATGACAGGGATGCTACACTCTTTAAAATCTCAACATTATGGTTGCCTAACCAAGACCTGTATGTAAGTCTTGACAATAGCAGTAGACCCACCAATGTGGATGAAGAACTTCAGGCTGTCAAGCAATGGCTTCTGAGGAAGGGAGAATGAGTTTTCTTCCCAACTTTCTTAATAGTCATAAAATCTAGCAGACAATGGAGTTTGGACATCAAGTAACATTACTGGCAACATCAGTTAACTCATCAAGCAGGCCAAACATTGACCGCTTTCCCCTGATTGGCCACTCTTGTTTTCTCTGTGTGGCACTCTTGCCCTGCGTAGTTTCCCATGTAGCCAGCACTTTCTTATTCAAGCTGCAGGGACTTTACCAGGCCAGCCCCATTCTGAGATGGCATTCCTGACCCAGTGACCACCCCACCAACTCTCCATAGTCAGTCACTGTCATCACAGCAAAAGCTGTGGGATCCCCAGTTCTAGAAGCTCTTTCCTTGAAAAGCCCTTACCACCCTTCTTCTTGAGCCTGGTGTTCCAGGAGAGCCTGGCGAGCCTCTTCTGCCCTGTCAGAGGAACAAAAGGATGTGTGACATCAACATCATATCACTGATGGGGTTCCGTTTTAACATCTACTCATGTACCAGAAGGGCTCATTCCAGGGACGGAGTCATCTTTCCCTGAAGTGTGATACTGTCTTCCATTGATCATAAGTCACATCTCTACATGNGTCATGGGAAACAGCAGCACAACTCTGACTACATGGTTTCAGGTGTCATCTGCTCACTGTCACTAATTCATGTTTGAGACATGGGTTAGAATACTCTTACTATCTCTACGCTATCANCTAGCATAGCATGAATGTGGCATGTGTGGGTGTATATGTATGCATTTCTGTGGGGTGTGTACATATATTCTGGTGCATGTGGAGGCCCAGATGTTGACAGAGTGTCTTTCTCAATTGTTCTCCACCTTTTTTTTTATCATTTGGGAATTTTTTTTATTTTTTATTTTTATTTTATTTTCTTACAAAAGAAAACATTTAATTGGGGACTTGTTTACAGTTCCAGAAGATTCACCTGTTATTTAGCATCATGGAGGCTCACATGACCCTAGAGCACTGGTGGAGAGCTACATCCTGATCCACAGTCAGAGAAAAGAGAGCCTGGGCCTGGCATTGACTTTTTTTTTGAATTATACATAATAAATATTGATTAGATTCTGGGATACAGAACAAACCTATCTTCATTTGTTCAGAGAGATATGTTTTACTTTAGTTGTGTAAGTGAGAATCCTATTCATCTTCCCCCTTACTGTTTGATTTATGGCAGACATTTTTTCTATAGGCTAATCCATAATCTGAAAAGATTTTAGCCTCCCCTCCTAAAAGTACAGCCAGTATATTCTTTCATCAGTTTGATATGGTACAAATTCTTATCCTAANAGTGANATGTTTCACTAAAGCATGCCTAGTGATTGGGCAAAACCAAAACTTATTATAAGCCACAGTCATTCTAGGGTCCTTCCTGCTCGGTAGTCTCCCTGGATCTGTGGGTTGCAGTCTGATTGTCCTTTGCTTTACATCTAGTATCCACTTATGAGTGAGTACATACCATGTTTGTCCTTCTGAGTCTGGGTTACCTCACTCAGGATGATATTTTCTAGTTCCATCCATTTGCCTTATTTTTTTAGACAGGGTCTCTAACTGGAGCTGAAGTTGGAAGATTCAGCAGTACTAGCTGGTCAAAGAGCCCAGGATCTTCTAGCTCAGTACTAGGATTACAGGTGTATGCCACAACATCCACCCTTTTCAGTGGGTACTGGGGATTTTAACTCAGGTCCTCCTGCTTTCACATGAAGCACTTAGCCAAGTGAGACATCTCCCCAGACCCCAGTTGGGGTTTCTACCTTGGGACTGCTTCTTTACCTATCCTGTGTAGATTAACACCTTCCCATGAATAAAGCCTCAAAATTCCCCCAAATTCCCCTACCTCTACCCCAAGGGCAAAAGTATGGAATAATTTATTAACCAAGAAAACACAAAACTAGGCTATTCCTTTACACTGTGTGAATATAAGTGACTGTGATTGGTTTAATAAAAAAACTAAATGGCCAATAGCTAGGCAGGATTTTTCAGAGCAAGGAATAAGCAAGAGTGAAGGATTTTTTTTTTTTGCTTCCTACAATAACTAGGAATAACTACTAAGNATATTCTCTTATTCCAAATTCCTCCCCAGGTGTTTTATATTCTACCGCTAAGGCCTGAGTCTCTCAACCACTGCAGTGCCTCATGTAGCAAGTTTACTTCAAATGCCCACATACTTGTCTTCCAGGGTCTCCTTTCAAGCCCTTGGGTCCTTGTATGCCACTGTCAAGTCCAGGAATTCCCTGAAAATGAGAAAATAAAGAAAAACAATGAACAGATTTTGAATAGATTGCAAATTCACCCGAGAGAACAGAAATGGGATNAAGTGACAGGTGGCTTACAAGTATTTGATTTGCCTCCTTGGCTTGCTATTAGCAGACTCAGAGTGGATACCCAAGGTGAACACATGGGAAGAAAGCAAGACCTCACCACAGGAGGCATGGCCAAGGGAAACAAGGGGACAGNGCTTGCGTCCTACTCTGGGGCTGGAGCCAGTCCTCCTCTTAGCTTTTCCACTTCCCCACGAGTCCTAGGCAAATCTGCACTTGAGAATTAGTAGGCTTATCTTCTCCTGGGAGAGACTAAATGCTTGTGATGGGCTCAACACATGATGCTGAGGACCATATGCCTGCCACACTTATATAACAGTTGCTGGGGAAGGGAGACACTGGAGGAGCTGCCTATGGGTTGCCGAGGAGCTCTAGGGACACGGATTCTGTTGAGCCTCCCTCTCTTGCTGGGGTGGCCTTCCAGTGATGCAGCTGCCCCAATCATGAGTCATCCATGCTCCAGCAAATTACCCCTCACTCGTTCCCATAAGAAACTCGAATACCCTCACTGGTACATAAGCTAGACTTGGATGCAATCGTTTCTTTGGTCTGTCCTCTGGGGTGGACAGATGTTTGCTGACATCACTTCAGGTCTCAGAACACCTGGCAACCTGGTTGCCCCCATGTCCTATTCTCATATGCTTATCCCTGGTTTTTTAGAAAAACCCAAAATCGTGAGGTTTGGTTTTGTTTTTTTTTCCCCCAATATTCATCTAAACATCCCAGCAGCAACTTGCTGGAAACAGCATCATTGTGGGGTACCATCCTGAGCAGGCAAAACCGTAAAGCTTTCTAACTTGGGGTGTAAGGACCAACCGTGTGTGTATGGTGCTGAGACCATCAATTGAGCCAGTCAAGTTAATCGATGATTCAATAAGCTGAGAAGGAAGAGCAATGACNCAGCCCTGCTGAGTACCAGCTGCTGGGCTGTTCTGCTGACAGTGCCCTAGATTACCTCCAATCAATCAATAAGCAATTTGCAATCACCAACAGGGATGAGGCACTGTTACAGACANTTAGTAAGCCTTTTTTTTTAAAGTAGTGTTTGGACCTGGACTTAAGTAGCTTATAAGATAATAGGGAGAAAGAGAGGAACCTGTATTTATTTTATATGATTGCTATTACTAAAATATTCATGAAAATTTTATTTAATTCCCCTCCCTACCAAACCAGGATCATTTCCTACATTTTCATTTCCTCCTCAAGCTTAAATAGGTGTCTCTTAAATCACNAAACATGGACATACCTAAATAAAACTGGAAAGTTGTATTCTGGNGAGGAAGACAAGGAGAAGGAAGACAGCTGCTTATTTATGTTGAGACAGATTCTCTTATGTAGTCTTGGCTGGTCTGGAAACTCTCTGTGTAGACCAGGATAGCCTTGAAGGTTGCCTGCCTCTGTTTCTCGAGTGCTAGGAATAAATGTGTGTGCAAACACGCCCTGCTCAAGTCTAGAACTTTATTCCACTGAANGCAGAAGGCCCTTAATTTGAAGGGTAACATAAAAAGAATCCCACACCAACAGTTCAGAACAGAATCTCCTGCATCTGTGTATAGGGGAGCTGCTCTGTCAGTGTGAGCATAAACTAATCTCTTTATAATCTATTCAGCTAGAACAAAGAGCACCATCTAACACAAATTTATGATCAAATGCAGGCTTCTAGTAATGATGTATTGTCGGGTGATGAACTCATCAGTCTCTGTAGATCAGAGAAATGATTTTGTTCAGATTTCTCCTGGTATTATATGAAATTCTAAAAAGTCATTATCAAAGCTGGTCATGTGTAGGGGGGATCACATCTGTAATCCTACTGCTTNGGAGGTAGAGGCAGGAGGATTCAGAGTTCAAGGCCAGCCTTAAACAAACAAAAAAAGTTATGTAGTTAAAACGGGAAATTCCAAAATCTCATTTAGATTTTTTTT
>LZPO01044192.1:116012-133654 GCA_001675575.1 Neotoma lepida
TGCCAGTGTGTCTGTGTGTGCATGTACATGTGTACCTGGAGGCTAGAGGTCAACCTCATGTGTCATTCCCTTGGGTACCATAGACCTTATTTTTGGAGACAGAGTCTCACACGACCTGGAACTAATTTACTAGGCTGGGTTGGCTTTCCAGCAAGCCCCAGGGATCCTCCTGTCACTGTCTCTCCAGGCCTGGGATTACAGGCATACATCACCACATCTGGCTGTTTTACATGGGTCTTGGGGATCACACTCAAGTCCTCATGATTGCATAGAAAGCACTTCACTGACTGACTGAACTCTTCAGCCCCCAAATATGGCCATTCCTAAGAAGATATTTATTAACCTCTGTGGTAAATTTTTATAGTAAAAGTATAGACCTAGAGATGTTCTCTACTTGGAAGCATTGCTTGCACTGTAGGCCTATTGCTAGGCAACCAAAATCCATCAGGCAGCTCATTTTCTCTGTGACACATTCTGCAACCTCAGAAAGCAGCTGGACTGTCAACAATGGCCTCTCCCTCACACCTTCTGAAGTCAAGCATCTCTATTCACAGAAGAGCCATGTTCCCCCTGGGAGACAGTGTGAACAGAAGACAGGGTCTCTAACACCCTGTTTCTCATTCCACGGCTCACAAAATACATATATTTCATAGCTGTGAAAAAGTTCAAATTGAAATCCAGAGGCACAAATCTAAATTCTCCCAGCAGCCTCAGGGGAGGTAAACAGTTGGAGGAAAATGTCAACAAAGACGGTGGGGAAAACCAAGGTGAAGAACTCACTCAGTACTTACTGCTCTCACCGCCTGTGGTACAGATGCTACGAACAATCCTTTTCTTCACCTTTTTCAGCTCGTCAAAGTTATGGACCGTCAGTTTTTTCTCTGCTGTCCCTGTGATCTGGACCAGCTGCTGGTCATCCACGTCCCCGATGCCCACTGAGTAGATGTCCACACCTTTGTGTCTCAGCTCCTCGGCGGCCTGAGCCACCTCATCTTGGGACCGGCCATCTGTGAGGACCAGCAGCACCTGAGGGGTGCCTGCGTTGATCCTGCTGCCCGCATCTGGCTGGAAGTAGTGCCTCACCTTCCTGAGTGCCTCCCCAATGTGGGTGTACCCAAATATCTGCTGGATGCTCTCGATCTGTGTGGCTATCTCCTTCTCCCCTGTGAACATCCCCAGCAGAAACTCTGATTTATAGCTGTCACTGAACTGTGCCACTCCTATGCGCACTCTGTTGAGGCTGACATCAAAGTCTTGAACGACTGATGCCAGAAACTCCTTCATCTTCTGGAAGTCATCNGGATGGATGCTGTTTGAACCATCCATGAGGAAAACAAGGTCAACCTTTTCAATTTCACAATCTACAGAGAGGAAAGGAAATGAGTTAAGACCAGGAGACTATTCTTTCTTTTTAACCTGCCAGGAGTAAATTAAACATCTGCAGCTCTACAGAAAGAGTATTTTCAAAGTGGTTTCTTATCTCATGNTACTCTGTGGTCACATTAATTGGCAAATAAATAAATACAAATGATCCTTTCATAAAGACAGCAGGAGTCATGTGCCGCTAACCCGTCCATTCCATGTTTCTCTTGGCTCTGTCCATCTGGTCTTGTGCCATTTTCTGTTTTGACATGCCAGAGAACTGACAGCAGAGCNCCACAAAAGTTTCTCTCATCATCTGCAATCTTAGCCTAACCTTTCCAGAAGGCCGGCGACAGTAGTAGCACAGCAAACGACATTAACACACATTCACACAGAGATTCAAATAGAAGCAGATGGTCTGTATTATTGACTTGGCCTCTCTGGTCCAGTTGGTCCAATAAAATTTTTTTTCTGGTTTATTAGGGCAAATTGTTAAAAGCATGCTTTCTGCTCCCTGACTTTCTCTTCCATCAGCCTCCTCTCTCTGGTGTATGTAGGCAAAAATACCAACTTAAGGAAAAATGGTTTTGAGCACATAATACAATAAAATCACAGATTATTCCATCGCATTATTGTAACAAATACAAAACAGAACAACAGAGGCCATTGCTAATTGTAGGACTCTGGGTTTTTATTTTTAAGACCAATTAGAATTTGCACTACAGCTAACAGATAAGTGGTGCCTAGCACACACTCACCTGTATCCGTTAGCTTTCTGCTAAGCACTGTCACTTCCTTGAATTCCCAGGATTCTCAACACTGACCCAACTTAATTTTTTAAATTATGTGTGTGTGCGTAGGGTGTATGTATATTAGTGCATAGGTGTGTAGGTGTGTACACATGCATGAAGGCCAGATGGGATATTAGCCATTCTGATTTATTCTCTCCACCTTCATCTCTTAAGACAGGTCTCACTGAAACTGGAGCTAGGCTGGCAGCCAGCGAGCCCCCCAGNGACCCTCATGTCCCAGGGCCCCCGTGGAGCCAGGCTTTATAGGCGCAACCAGCATTTTACACGGGTGCTGGAGATTTGAACTCAGTTTCTCTGGTGTTCTCATTCTCTGGGCCATCTCCTCGCCTCAACCTAATTTGCAGTGTAGTCTCAGAAAAGGCTAATGGTGGCAGATTTCCTACAGACAAGAGAGAGAAAAGCAGATATGACAAATAGATGGTTTAGGCATGAATGAACTCATTGCACTCCTCTGCCTCAGATTCATATCTAGTAACCTTTCTGGCTCAGTGGACAAGTTTCAGTCCAAAAATGCAATTGTCAACTTTCACAGAGAATAAGAGAAGGACAGATGAAATTTTAGACATTCGCCAACAAGAAAGCAAAGATTTGTCCTCTTTCCTAATAACAAACAGAAAGATTGTTAATTTGCCAGAGGAAAAGCTAGTGGCTACAGTCTAAGGAGACAAAGCTCATAACAAAACAAATAAACAAAACCAGAAAAGTTAAATAATTTTGAAAAAGAACCGCACCCACATGTTGGAATTGTGGACCAACAGCAATTCCTCTAACAAAAAAGTTATTTTTTATTATTTATTTCTTAGAGCACAAAACTGCTTATATGTTTTCCACCCACTAGTCTTCCTTTTTGAAAAGCAAATTCTGTCTCTTTCTGAGAAAGACCTTAGAAAAAAAGCTAAGGCTTTCTTTTACTCTTTTTTTGGGGGGAAGGAGGTGAGCAGGATCACATGACATAGCAGGCCTAGCCTGGAACTCAGAGTATAGCCTAGGATGGCCTCAAACTGCCTTAGCCTGCCAAGTGCTAGGACTGTAGGTATGCAGCACCATGCCTAGCAAGATAAAAAGTGTAAAATGACAGCTTAATGAACAATGAATGAGTGTGCACACACGCACACAGTCATATCATCTCTACNTGCTCCAGTGGAAAGATGGACAAAGGAAAGCCGGCTGCTCTCTGTCATAGAGCCCTCAGAGACTGGACTGGGATGTTTAACACCTAAGTCTGCTTTTTCAGTGAACGTGGACCGGAAACAAAACCAAGGAGAAACTAGGGCTCTTTGGCCTGGAGGCAAGAACAACCTCAGGTAATGGACGATGGAACTTACAAAGAGGCAGAGTTTGACTTCCTAAAAAGACATCTAAGTAAACCTGTGTTCTAATAAATAAAGTCTTTTCAAAAACAGCAGAGTTCCCAGTGTCAGAAGAGTCCAGGTGGGAGAAAGCCGAAGTGTTTTCAAATGTTTTTCTCTTGGGAGAAAGGATAAATGAAATACCTTGAAGGCCTGTCAAACTCTGAGAATCTATACAGTAGGAAAGCCACTTCATAATTTTGGTTCCTTCTCTCCTCCCAAATGTGACTGGTTGGTGTCTCCCTCATTTGGTTCTATTTTTAAAAATTAGGAAAAACATAATTGTAAGCTCTTACCAACTTTTGAAGTGTTACAGACAGTGTCTGACACATTAGAAAATATCCCCTTGAGGCCTCCAAACGTCTCTACAAAGTAATACTTGTCACTTGACCCTGCCATGGCTAACAGCTCCCAGCTGTTGGCACCAGCAATCCCCACAGCCAGGACGAGAATGCCTTTGTCCCTCAGGGCCTTGGCGGTGGCATTGAGCTTCTCTGCATCATGAGATTCTCCATCGGTGATCACAATGAGGACTTGGGGGACTCCCTTGTGCAGACGGCTGCCCCGGGCTTCGGTGAACATGTGATCTGAGAAGGCCAGGGCCTCAGCAGTGTAAGTGTTACCCCCTATGGGCTGGTCATTCTGGAGCACTGAAATCACCTCCAACTTTGTGCTAAGTTCATCCAGATAAAACAGCACTTCAGGGTCATCAGCATATTTCAGAGCTCCAAACTGGACCTGATTCTTGCCCACATCAGCTTTTTTCACCAGGCCAATCATAAAGTCCTTCATGATGTTATACTCTTGATAGTCAATGCTGCCAGAGCTATCGATGACAAACACAACGTCCAAAATTTCAATCCGCTTGCATTCTGAAAAGAAAAGAAAACATTTGCAATTCAGGGTGGCAAGTTGGGTCCCCCAACTTCCATTTACATGGCTGGTGTTTTCTCTCTGTAGGAACACACTATGCATCAGATGGTTAGCTCTCCGGATAAGAGAGATACCTGCATGATTGTGCTGCCAGTACTTAGCAATACTCAGCTGAGCTCTTACAGCAAGGCAAGTGTGCAGGAAAACCTACTGCAGAGATAGAAGGAGATGGAATGGCCATCCCAAGATCACCAAGACCATCAGGAGTAGACGTTCAACCTTTAGACTAAAACACAAAANACTCTGTATAAATTTTCCCATATAAATTGTCCCTTCCACATATGCTTTTACTTATTCAAGTTTATTTTTAAGTTATGGGGATCTTGAGATCCTATTAGGATCCCTGGGGAAAGGACAAGACATCAGCAAAAAGAATTTAGTAACACTACATTTTTATCATGGTTCTATGTTGGCTGATTTTTGAGCCTACATTTTCTTCCTTTTCAACTTCCATGAAATATTTATTTCCATTATTAGGACTCATCATGAAAAGTAGGTCAGGTCTCGTTTAGCTCAAGTAAGTTGTCCTAATATGACACTCCCGTGAACTTGTGAAGCCTGAGGTCAGCGCTATGGCAAAGTAGAGCAGGAAAGTCCTAATTTCTAACTCATCTAAAGGATCACATCCAACTGTGAGTTCTAGGGCTTAACTCATCCTTTCTGGAGAAGTGGGGTCCTGAGATGGTCATTCGGTCTTTATGTAGGTAGTACANGCTCTCTCTGGGTCTTAGAAAAAGTANGATCCAAATGCTTGTTAGCTCATCCGTTCTTGAGAAACAGAACTGTGAGAAAGTACTCCCCCAATGTTCAGCTGGCTTTCACATTTCCATCTTGTGAGCCACTTTCCAGCCATGTAGTGAACCGTTGAAAACACAAGAGCCAATGTACTCAANACTGACCGGAGGCCATGTGGACAGAGCCAAAAATCCAATTCCCAAGAAAGGCTGACTCCACTGAAGAAGAACTAGGTCCCTTCAGTGGCCTGCTGGCCGTAAAGACTACTACTTAGATTACTCAGGAACTCGGTGGGGGGGGGGGTTGCTCAGCATTGGAGCCCTTCAAAGAGCTTGGATGGCATTGCCAGAGAACAAAAACCAGATGTTCTACCCAACAGATGACAACCATCAAACCTACAGTGGGAGTTGAATATAACTGCTGCTAGAACAAGACAGTGTTTCTTCTCTCTTAAAAGTCTGAAAATATGTATTTTTCAGGGTGAATTTTCAGAATGCTTCTGTCATTAAATCCAGGGGTCACAGAACAATTCAGCCACTTANATTTGCTGGTCTCCTGTTAGTTTGTTTTGGGGACAGGTGAGATTCTGGGGTTCAGTCCATGACCTTGAGAGAGCTCTACCACTGAGCTGCATCTACACCCCGGAGCTTTGGTTTGCCCACTCCCATTACTCCACAGTATTCTTGGAAGAGTATGCCATTTACTTCTCTGGAAGCATCTATTGCTCAAGTTACTTAGTACAGTCATGTTTTGTGGGATTTAACCGACAGTTTTTAAAAACATTTCATTTGATCAAATAGATGCTAAGCCAAACATGTCTTTCTGCTCAGAGGGTTATGTTCCTCTACCAACTGCCTCAGCAACCCACATGTGGCCTAATGGCANAGGACATATGAGGTTGGGCCCCTCATTGGAAAGCTGGGCCAATAGTGGTAGGACTCATGTTCTTACATTGCTCATGGGATTGTGCTGAAACTAAACTCACAGCTGAAGTGACTGCCTTGTGTAGGTCCCACCTCTTCTCTGTCTTGTTTTACTTTTTTCCTTCCTTCCTTCCTTCCTTCCTTCCTTCCTTCCTTCCTTCCTTCCTTCCTTCCTTCCGCCTTCCTGCCTTCCTGCCTTCCTGCCTTCCTGCCTTCCTGCCTTCCTGCCTNCCTNCCTGCCTTCCTGCCTTCCTGCCTTCCTGCCTTCCTTCCCNGAAGCACTTCCTCAGTAGACAACTTCCACAAGAGCTCTTGACAAACCCACTCCTTCCAGGGAATCTGACATAAGACCTAATGATCATTTTCCTTAAAGGAGGAATTAATCACATTAGGACTATTATTTGTCTGCAAATAGGAAAGCTCGGTAGGCCAAAATCATTCCTTTGTGATTTATTTTTCTTTTCAGGGAGGGGGGAGCATTGAGCCAAAATCTTATTCTGTATTCCAGACAAGCCTGAAACTCATTATGTAGCCCAGGCTGGCCTTGAACTCATGGCCATTTTCCNGTCTCAGCTTGCATACTGAGATTACAGGTATGAGCNACCATACCCAGCTTTTACCATTTAACTCAAAAGGTCAAAGGCACTAAAACAAACATTTCAATTAAGATGCTTACAGCATTCAAATACAGTTCTATTTAGTTCAAGTAACAATAAGTATTTGGTTGCCTCTGCTGTGACTGTGCCCATGCTTACCTTCACGGGGACTGCATATTCCCAGAAGAAGATCATCTTCAATATGTTGCAGAATGTCAAAATTCTCAACATAGAAAACCATCTCTGGTTTCCCACTGATCTCCTCGAGCTGGGTGACATTGGAGCCAAATACTCCCACAGAGTAGATGATCACACCTTCATTCCGAAGTGCGACTGCTGGGTCCCTTACTAGGTCCTGAGCCTCACCGTCTGTAATGAGAATGAGGAACTTCCTGACATTGGGCCGGGCCCCCTTGTCGGGACTGAAGTACTGGGACACAAAGGTCAGGGCACTGCCTGTCAAGGTTCTGTCTCCAATGTGAGTCATTTGGTCAATGGCGTTGGAAATGTCACTTTGGGACCTGAATGTGTTGAGCTGAAACTCCTCCTTGTTTTCGTGGCTGAACTGGACCACGCCAATCTGTACGCGGTCTGCCCCAATCTGGGATTTGCTCACTAGGTTCTTCATGAACATCTTCATCTTGCTGAAGTTCTCAAGTCCTATGCTGCCAGAACTGTCCACCAGGAACATGATGTCTGCTTTCATGTCTCTGCAGGCTATGTGGAAGAAAATGGGAGTTTATTCGTGTCACTGCACATAAAAAATTAAGAGTTCACAGGAAAACTCAAATCACAAATAATTCTATGTTCAAGCACAGTGTGTGCATCATAAAGATAGTTAGGTAAATAATGCATTGCAAGCAATAAAAGCCAAGAGTATTCTATTCCTTGGTAAGTAAGGATCGCAACATCAGCACCATCAGGGGCCAGGTCATTTTTACTGTAGTAGTGCTCTGATGCCAATCTGCAAGATGGCTAGCAAATATCTGGACTTCATCCATTCAGTAGAGGCCAAAAAAGCTCTCTGCTTAAGACACCAAAAATATCTCTACAAGTTACCAAATATCCTCAGAGAGTAAAAACCCTGAGTGGAAGCTACTGATGCAGTGCTCTAGAGAAATTCATACAAGTTAATTTATAAAATGAAATGTCAATTGGATGGCCATGCTCCTCTATGTCAGATCACCTTTGATTGTATTATACACACGACACCTAATCATATATCCTAGCAGGGCGTCATTAGAGAGAATCCCTCCAAATACCTCTGTCCCTCTTCAGATATTAACTTATACTACCATGGGGTTTTGCTTTGTTTTAGAGAGAAATAATCACACAGGTCAATAATCTCAACTTAGAAATGTGTGTCACCCCCTGACTAACAGTGTCCCTTTGTGAGCTGCCATCTGAAGGTCAAGCNGAACCATCTCCTACCTTCTTCAGCACAGATNTCTTGAACCACCTGGTTCCTTATGTCCTTCAAGGCATCAGATTCATGCACATAGTAGACTCGCTTTTCGTCTCCTGCTATCTCCCGAAGCTGTGTTTGGTTGGCTTCCTTGACTCCGATAGCATAAACACGAATGTTTTCCTCTCTCAGCCTGTGCGCAGGCTCTAGGACACTGTCCTGGGACATGCCACTCGTCAGAACGACAAGGTGACATGGCACTTTGTTTCTTCGCTGCTTCTTTGCTTTTTGCCACAGCTTCAGCGTGAAGTTCAGGGCTGCACCTGTGTTGGTGTTCCCGCCCATCTGCCTGATGTTCCCAATGGCCTTCCCTACTTCAGGGTTGCTGGTGTATTTACTGATCCCAAATTCCAAGTCCCAGGTGTCGGCATACTGCACGGCCCCAACCCGTACCTTGTGGGGAGCAATGTCGAACATGCCTACCACCTCTGACAGGAAGGTCTTTATTTCCTGGAAGTCTGTGGGCTGGGTGTTCACTGAACCATCAATGAGGAGATAGATATCAGCTTCCTCTGTGTCCACACAGGCTACAACAGAAGCAGAAAGTTGAATGGATCATTCAGGGCCAATGTAAAAGAGAAATGAGAGCTATAGGAAGGAGAAGCACCTACAGAAGAGAGATGGGAATGGCTTCTGGGCCTCAAAGACTTGCTTTCCTAGCTTGGGATTGGGGCTCAGCATCAGTTGGGTGAAATGAGTTGCTTCTGACAGTTTGAGACTGTAACCCTAATTCTCTGCCATGGATAAGGATAAATATAAGTATAAGAAAACTAGAAATTGCTCCTTGCAAGTTGCTTTTTTCCATTAGTAATACTCAGAGGAAAGTGATGTGCTGTGGAACAGATGTCACGTAACAAGGTTCTGTGAGCATGTGAGTTCTCTTTTCTACAATCTAGAAAGACTATTTACTTCTTGCCCACTCCTAGTTCTGAGGTCCAGTAGGGATGTTGTCAATGACCTTGAATGTGAGACATAGTGACACAGTAAATAAGCTATAAATAATTGTTGCACAATATATACAAATATGCTTACATATACACAGATATGAAAGTATTTATAGAGCATCCATGGGTATATATGTGCATATGTATAAACAAACACCATGTATATGCAAATATACAGTCCCTTCTCTCTCTAAACTTGCAGGCAATAGATTGTTACTTAAATTAATTTGTCTTCCACACAAGTCATGTTTACCATTTATTCTCTAATTTGGCCTTGGGGTTAAAGGAAGAGAAAAGCAAATAAGAATACAGTACAGGAGAGATCAGGGGAACTGGCAAGGCAAAGAGTGAAAATCAGCAATGGGAGGAGACAGAAATGATGATTCTAGGACATGTTGAAGTAAGCAGCCCANNTAAAGCCGTGCCAAAGAGGAAATCCCTCTTTGTGTGCCTACATTCACACTTCAGTAGATTTTAGTGGCTCCCAAGCTGGACTTCCTAGTATCCAGCTAAACTTAAAATTAGGAATTCATTCTACCCGCCTCCCTCAGAGTCCTCGAGTCCTTTCTTTATGGACAACACTCAAAAGGTAAGAATAAAGAAGGCTCTAGAGTGGCCTTCTCTCAGTAAGGCTTTACCAGATTTGAGGGTCAAGGTCCGTTCTGAGAAGACAGAAACCGTGTGTGTGATTTGCTTCCGCAGCTTCTTTAGGAATGTCTTGTTGTGGGTGGCCAGCTCAGAGAAGTTGCTCAGTTTGGAGGCAAACCGCTTTGCAGGGTGGGATGCAATCTTCTTCAGTTGGTCTGGGCTGGCCCCCTCTACGCCCATGGTAAAGATGGTCACTCCCTCACGCCTGAGGTTGGCAGCTGCCTTGGTCACATTGTCCTCTGAAGCTCTGTGGGTCACCAGTACAGCAATCTGAGGCACCCCCTGATTCTTCCGACTGCCCCTCTGTGCACTGAAGACTTCCTTCTTGATCTTTCTGAGGGCAGCTCCGGTGTAGGCCTGCCCTGCCTGGGTGGACAGGCCCTGTATATGCTGCAGGACCTCTGTCTTATTGATACCCTTGCTGAGGGAACTGATCACCTTCGTCTCGTTGCTGTAGGCCACCAGGCCAACCCTCATGCAATTTTCCTTTATGTCAAGGGCAGAGACACTTTCTTCCAGGAATGCTTTGAGATGGTCAAGGTTCTCCTGGCTGCCATTGATGGCCATATCCAACAGGAACACGACATCAGCCACAGAAGGGCCTTTGCAANCTGTGTGGGGAAAGGAATGAATGAGCACACTTGTAACAGAGTTGGCACTTCTGCTGAGCATCATAAGACATGGAGAAGACACACTAGAACTTGGCTGTGTACTTAAAGAAGTATGACATGGTTGTGAGGCTGAGAGGAAAGGGATCCAGTTCAAAGACTGAATCTCAGCTGAGCTCCCAGCTTCAATTCCCTCATCTATAAAATGAGATATAGTGTTTACCTTACAGAGTTGGCATAGGTATTAAATGAGATAATACATTTAGCATGGAGACTGGTACATAAAATTCATTCACTGAAGACTAGCTAGTAAATGTGAAAACATTTAAGTATCACCTCCATTATACTCCTCAGCTCTAAATAATGCAGAGGAATGATAATGGGTGCACTTACATTTTCATTTATTTGGGAAAGACACTAGTAAAGATTCATATTTTTATAAGTTACCACCAAAAAAAGCATTCTGTAGTATCAATAGGTCATCTCAAACTGNTTTAACNAACAGGACAGANTGTGATGAACTCAGAAGCTAATTCAGACTCAAACAGCAGAATAGACAATGTGGGTGGGGTTCACGCTACCTGACTGGAAATCAGGAGACTTGCCTCAGCTCTGGCTACACATGGCTGCCTGGCACTGGAGCAATCATATCATTTTAGTTCTTTGCTTCAGAATAGGATCTGGATCATCAGAGGCTGGCTGTAGCCTTGCCATTTGTTTTATTATGTGGTCTCAGAAGCTAAAGGTTTCTCTGGGAACAAATTTGTTTTTAGTGAGCCAGTCATAAAATGGAAGCAAGAAGAACCCAGGAAGGTGCCTGAGAGGGAATCTGGGTGCCAAGGAGAGGGTGCTGCAGAATTTTAAAAGATTTGGGGTTAAATAAGCCATAGAAAATCAAGCCCTGTGGGATTTATTGTTTTTTTTTTAAATAGCCACCATCACTAGATCTTCTTGAACATGAAGAGATATTTAATACCTGAAAATGCCACCCATTGGAGGAAAGGAGTATTCACAGGATTTTAATCCTCTTCTGACACTGATTTTTTTCAAAATCATTTTGATATTGGCCTTTTGCATGCAGTCTCATCCCACTGTCCTGATTAAGTTTTGTTATCAATTTGACACACTTAGAAGAACTGCCTCTATCAGACTGGCCCATAGGTATTTCTACGAAGCGTTTTCTTGATCACTAATGTAGGAGGGCCCAACCCATTGTGGGAGGCACCATCCCTAGGCAAATGGGAGTATATAAGGAAGGTAGACAAGTAAGCAAGCTAGCAAGCAGTGTCCCTCCATGGTCTCTGCTTCCGATCTTGGTTGAACACTCATTCTGGCATCCTTCCACAATGGGCTGTAAACCTGGAAACTAAAATAGACCCTTTCTCCCCAAGTTGCTTTTGGTCAGTGTTTTATCACAGCAACATAAAGCAAATTAGGATACCCACCTTCTACAATAATGTCATCAGCAGTTCCTTCCCTGTACTTAGTCACATCCTTGATGATCTGCGTCATGTTTGGGGCAAACATACTGAGGTCTCTGACAGTCCTGAGGTTGAAATGGAACTGGGATGTGGCCATGGCCTTCAGGTTTTCCTCAGAAGCCTCCTGCACCCCAACTGAGATGATTTTTACCCCATCTTCCCTCAGGGCCTTGGAAGCCTCCTCCACATCATCCTCAGACTTGGCTGAAGCCAGCACCACCAGGACTGGGGGGAACTGTTTCTTGTCTCTTCCATTTGTGGGTGCAGAGAAATAGGTCCTGTGAGCCTCTCGCAGGGCATTCCCTATCTTCAGGGACCCACCGATGAACTCGAAGTTCTTCCTCAGGTGGTTCAGCATGCGGTTCCTGTTCTTGAAGGCGCCCAGCTGGAACTCATTGTGGAGAGCATCACTGTACTGGGCCAGGGCCACACGGTACTTGTCGGCCTCTATGGGGAGGCTGCTGATCAGCTTGTTGAGGAAAGTTCTCACAAGAGGAAAGGACTTCAATCCTAGGTGATCTGAGCTGTCCATCAGAAACACCACATCTGCATATTCAGGGCCTATAAAGTCATAAACATAGCAAAAGGTTTTAGGAATTGTCTTCCATGTTTAATGCCAAATATATATCCCCAGTTAGCTAATTCTTTGCAAAATGATGCTCACTGTTGCAAAACTTTGCAATGAGAAGTTGTATAAAGTGCTCACACCATGAAGCAAACACTTCTTTTTCCTGAGAGATTGTGTCATGTTAAGCTATTCTGTTTAGGAAGGTACTAAAACAGAATTCAAAGAAAAAACTAAGTTTCTGCTTACACACACACACACACACACACACATATATGTATGTGAACAGAACTTACATGTGTATGGACAGAAACATATATATATATATGTTTAATGCAACTGTGTTTATACACACACACATACACATACACAATTGGCATTAAACTACATACATACATACACACACAGAGAAAGTTTATATTTGAATCAGACTGTTGTAGAATATTAAAGATNTGTTACATTCNTTTATGCTATGGAATATTTGTTTAATGATGCAAAAATGTATTGCATTCGTTTATGTTGCATTTGTTTAACTCTGTAAAGCTGGGTTACTTTCCTGCCTAAAACACCCAATGGTCTAATAAAGAGCTGAACGGCCAATAGCAAGGCAGGAGAAAGGTTAGGTGGGGCCGGCAGGCAGAGAGGATAAATAGATGGAGAAAAAGAGAGGAAAAAAGATCAAGGAGTGAGACAAGGAGGAAGACTTAAGGAGCCAGCCACCCAGCTACACAGCCAGCCACGGAGTAAGAAGTAAAGAAAGATATACAGAAATAGATGGGATCATTTCAGTTAAGAAAAGCTGGCTACAAACAAGCCAAGCTAAGGCCCGGCATTCTTAAGGAAGAATAAGGCTCCATGTATTTTTTGGGGAGCTGAGTGGCAGGCCCCCCCAAAGAGTAGAGTAAAAACAACATCGGACTTCTTCAAATTGGTTTGAATGACAAAACCTAAAAGTCTTTCATTGTGATTCTCACTTAAGCAGTGCCTTAGGTTATCTGATCCATTTATAAACGTCATTTTGTATTATNAAGTGTTNAATTGATGAAGTTTAAGACAACACAAATACACAGGATTTGCTTAATCTGTGGGAAAGTTATTTATAATACATTCAGCAAGTCATATGAATGAGCATTAAAATTGATAAATTTATTTTCACATATAGAAAATATGATAGCAGCAAAGAATTTGAGGTGAGAAATGGGATTAATCTTGGTTTCAATTAAAAACATATTTTATGTTGGAATATAAAAACCTTTAACAATTTGTTTGCTAGCTNTATAGGACTTTAGTATTATATATACATATATCATGTACTATCATTATATAATCAAGTCAACTATATAGAAATAGTACATAAATTGTATGCATATAATATATAGTATGCANACACATATATATGTTTGTATGTGTGTGTATATACATATATATATATGAATGGTATAGTCTTATGTATCCCAGGTTGGCTTTGAACTCTTGATCTCCTACCAGCACCTCCCAAGTGCTAGAATCATAGGCATATTTCCTTCATTATGCTAGGCTCTGGAATTATATTTTTATTTTCTAGATAATCAGAATCCAAACTAGCTTCATTTACTGATGGCTGCTTGTCTGATCTCTGAAGTTCCACTACTTTATCATAAAGGCAGATGGGGAAGTTGTGTGTGTTTGTGTATGTTATCAGAGAAAATGCAGTGCAGTTGGATTAAGTGATAAGAAGCCTGCCTATCATCAGCTAATTCTATGAGCATTATCAAGTCATTCAATATGCATGAGCCTCAGTCTCCTCTACTTTAAAATAAGGAGGCTTAATTAGCAAATGCCCAGGCTATCTCCTCAGTTTAAGATTTCATCACAAATAGTTACTATATAAATTGCTATTAAGTCATAATAACTCCTGTTTTTTCTTCCATTGCTGGGAAACTAGCCCTGGCCTCTATCATCCAGTCTCTTGAGCATTTGACTAAAGNNCAGAGGATAAATCAGTCGGTCTTTTCTCGTCCTTTAAGTGACCTTACTCCCAGCAATCTGAGACTCTACCCTTGATCACACAGCCAGCAACATTCAGGGGAAGAATGAGCAGAGGGCCAGTCAGGACCTTCTTCCAAAGGAAGGCTGGGTAGTCAGAGTAGCCTGATGTATGACCATCAATGGCCTTTCTACTCATGCAGAAGCTCCTCTATCTTGTGTAGGAAAGACATGTGACTGATTAGCAATGCGACAGTTCCAGGTCCTTTATTATGTCTAAGCCACAAAATTATGGGTGGAGGGTGGGAATTGACTCTTCTTTAAAAGCTTAAGGCTCAGAGAGGCATCAAATGATGATATTTTAAGTGGCCAAGTCTAGTTTATCTCCACTAAACTTGTTTCAAGGTCAGAATCCTAGTGAAAGCTATAAAAGCCAGTGTAGGTGGTCCTGGATGTAAGCTGGCCCACATACACCAACTTTTTAAGCAGCAGGGCTAGAGGAGGCAGTAGAGGATGTTTTGAACTTCATTTCACTAGACATGAGTTACTGACAGTGACAGCTAGGAGCTCTTTCTCCAGGGTAAACACAGGCATGCCTTTATAAGCAACAGTCCAACACACTGCAGCTGCAGCAAAATCTACACATTTAGCCAAAGCAACATTTTTAGTCAATACAATTAAAGACATTCTGAATTTTCCAGTGCTTAATCTAACAACAGAATTCCCAAGCAGACCTAGAGTAGGCTGAATTAAGGACAGAATGATAGTTTTCATATATTTTATCAGTAGCTCAAGATTTCCAAAGAATACATACAGGGTAACTCAAAAAGACAAAACCTTGCCCCCCATCCTCACTATCACTGAATTCAAGCAGCATGAAGCAAATATCCTAACTTAATAGCTAGTAAAGAGTGTAGGCTGTTTGAGTTTATATATATATAGAATTATGGAAAGGAACTATTTCCATTTCTTCTTACCAGAATCTTGGTTCACACAAACATGGAAACAAATCATTGTCAGGAACAAAATCAGCAGCATTTTCAGGTTATAGGCTGAAAAATCCCCAACATTAAAGCTAAAAAAGGAAAACATGGAAAATTATTTGAATGTTATTTGTGAATCAGGACTCACAGAGCTGACAGCAGACAACGTTATATAATAAACTCGGTGTGAAAAGGTGTGAGGGGTGGGTAAGTTTTGATGGCTTGTGAGGTGCCTTGGAGGAAAATGAAGCTTGCTTAGAGGAATGCTTTCCTGGCCCTCAGACCCTGAGGAAACAAGATGTTNAACANTCAGGGGAGGTGGCCAGATGCACTGTGTTACCCTTAATCCTTTCCCCATGTCCTAGTGCACCCTGTCTGCTTGCCACCATGACAGTGCAATGTTCATTGTGACATGGTCTAAAACTGCTAAAACTATCTCCCAACAGGAATGTGGAAGGTGTTTCATAGTAAACCACTTGTAATGTGGGTATGGGTTAAAAATCCCGATTTCCCCTCTCCCTCCCCAGTTAGATAGGTAATGATTGCCATTTACTATTTNTTTGTTTGTTTGTTTGTTTTTTAAACAAGTCCTCACTATGTAAACCAGGCAGGCCTTGAACTCAGAGATCTCCCTGTCTCTGCCTCCAGAGATTATATGCACCACCATGCCCAGCTATTTTACTCTCCTATGTTCTTCCTTTTTAAATTTTAGATTATATATTTAAAAATTTGCAAATAAAAATAATCACGCAGTGAAATTAACCAGACCCAAAGACTATACAACTCAATACAGTTAGACATTTGGANCAGAAGCTTTGCAGCTTCTTACTGGATTTTATACTTTCACTACTGAATGTGAATTTTTACACTTACCTGCAATCAAAAGCAAAAACTCATGACAGATTTAGAACTAGGAAAACACAGGACTATAATAGCCTTTCCTAACTGGTGTCCATAACCTGCATTCACTCCTTCTTCAACCCCTTAGATCTGTCTTTGTTTTCTTTTCTTCACGTTATACTGTATCCACATGTACATTTGCTTACACATATACATACATTATTGGCTAGATTCTGCATTCAAAGAGAGCGTGAAGTTATTTTTCTAAGATAATAAGTTTCTAAGTTTCTGCAGTGATGGTAAGAGTNTGTCTCATTTATGCTGCAGCTGNGAAGCTAGCTCAGTCACCCAAGCATTGGCTCCAAGCCCAGAGTATTCAGAACCTGACCAAGCCTTCTCTTGAGGTTTTAGTAATCAGAGGTCACAGACTTCTGCACCACATGAGCTAACTCATAATCCAGGCCATATCTACAAAATAAGATGTGTGACCTTGCTTAATATTATACGTTCTAAATCCATCTCTTTTCCTGTGAATTTTGTGATTTCATTTTTCTGTAGAACTGAANAGAATTTCTCAATATAAATATAGCTTATATATTTAATTTTCATTATCCATTCTCCTGCTGATGGACAGTTAGGTAGATTCCAATGATTTGTGCTTTATTCTTAAATCTGAGAGAAGAAGAAGAAACATGAGCTATGTTTTGATGGAAGATGGAAGTCTCACTCCTTAGAATGAGGAACTCAATTTGTGTCCATCTGCCTAGATCCACACAGAGCAAGGACCTCCATTCCAGGGTGGCCAAAAGCCACCCTGGAATGCCAATCATGGAGTTTAAACAGAATATTAAACACATTATAAATAAATATAAGCACATGGAGGGCTTTTTCAATCATTTCCCCACTAAACAAAAAATGAGTTGATGCATTTTGAGACGTGAAAAATATTTCCATGGCCAGCTTAATTGCTATTCAAATGTGTATTCATAATACCAGCCATGGCCACTTCACTCCACTTCAGGGTACCCCTCAAGCACAACATTTCACATGTTCAGAAAAAGAACTCTTGACTGAGGAATTCCATCCTTATTTCCCTGCCTGCTCCATTGTCCCTTTGACATTCTCCACTTTGGGACTCTGTTCCAATCCTTTACAAGAGCCTAGACAATTCACACTTTGGAAGCTATGTCAGTCATCAGCCCTAGTCAAGTGGAAATGAGTGGGCTGGAATTGGNCTCCTAAGAGGTCATTTTGGCCAACCTTTTCATTTTAAAGGAGCTATGCCTTAAATAGAATGCCCAAAGTATCATTTGCATATCAATTACTAGTGTGTATAAGAACAAGCAAGTGCTATATATGTGTATGTGTGTGTGTGTGTATGTGTGTATGGGTCTGTATGTGTATGTGTATATGTATGTGTATGTGTATGTGTG
>LZPO01044192.1:158056-174244 GCA_001675575.1 Neotoma lepida
GTGATGAAATGCCATGGCCAAAAACAGCTTGGGGGAGAAAGAGTTTATTTTGCTTTCACTTCCAGATAATTAATACTCCATCATTGAGAGAAGTCAGGGCAGGAACCTGAGGGCAGGAACTGACNCAGAGACCATGGAGTAGTGCTGTTTACTGGCTTGCTCCTCAGGGATTTCTCAGCCTTTCTTATNTATATACCCCCAGACAACTAGCCCAGCAGTGACACTGCTCACAATGAGCTGTGCNCCCACCCCCACATCAATCAGCAATCAAGAAAATNCATTACTGTCTTGCCGCCAGCCAATCAGGTGCCAGCATTTTCTCATTGGAGGCTCCTTCTTCGAGAATGACTCTACTTAGGTCAANTTGACGTAAANTTGGCCAGCACAGCTCTGAATGAAGCTGGATACAAGGAGGTGGCCAGACTGCTCATGGCTGCACAGGACCCATTCATGATTTGTGTCTTTATTCCTAGGTTATGAAAGGATTTTAACCTGGGGGAGTTCGGGAAAGAACCAATCATTTTTACTTACCAAAAAAAAAAAAATTTTTGAAAAGATTTGTTAGGTCCTTGCTTTAAGCCAGACAGTAAAATGAGAAAAGAATTCTGAAAATATTAACCAGAGTTTCAATGGCAGAGATTCAAGCCACTGAGGCTTTTGTCCCCAGGCCCTTATGCACACTAAGCAAGTGCTCTACCACTGTACCGCATCCCGGGACACAAGCTCCTGAGTTCTGTGGCTTCTCACTCATCACCAACCACTTAGAAGCTTTATATCCTGACTAAGTTGATCATTCTTTCTTCCCTCTTCTACAAAACAAGCAAATAAAAAAGCCCACTGATTGGAAACTTCCCCTTACCATAAAAGAATGAGGTCTGAACTTCTGTTCTGCTCTGCAAGGATGTATGTAACTCAAGTGTCAGCATAAAGCTTCGAGGCTTCTACGGCATGCGTTTTCCACTGTTTCCCTGAGGGTAGACAAGCAGTGGTCAAGGCCGGTGTCTGGCTGCATCTTGAATTCAAATCTTTCCNACTGACCAGCTGTAGTCTCAGAACAGCGACTCCTTGAGACCCTAACATACATGTCATGAATCATCAATTAACCTAGTTTTCTTTATTTGGGAGTGAGGGATAATGCTGGTACATACAGTTCTTTGTAGGCTCTGAGTTCACTGACAGAAAACTCCATGGGTAGAAGACTTAAAGATCCCCTTTGTGAAGATCTAAAGACCCNTAGCTCCTTCCCCTAGGGNCGGTCCTGGCCATCCCTCTCACTGAAACTCTACATCTCAGCAAACCATCTTTCCAGTGGGTCGTTCAGCAGGTACAGGGGCTGGGACAGCACAGATGTCATCTACATACCTGGTGCATGGCCCAGCTTGACGCTTCAGCTGACTGAGGTGACAGCAGAGCAACTATATCTATGGCAGCTTTTTCCATAAGAAATAGAAAGGCCAGAGGCTGGGGAGATGGTTCCGTGGATAAAATGGCTGCTATGCAAACAGGAGTGAAGTTAGAGCCTTCAGTGCCNGTGTGAAAGCTGAGCAGGTAATAGCATGCTTGTAATCNCAGAACTCAGGAAGTAGAGACAAGGGATCCCTCATAAAGCTGGCTAGCGAAGACTAGACAATGAGGTAAGCTTTGGGTTGAGAAGAAATCCCCACCTCAATAAAGAAAGAAAACAAATGAGGAGGACACTCTGTCAACTTCAGGTCTCTACACACGTGTACACACATACATACCTGTACACTCATACATCCATGTGTCTACATACACACACACACACACACACCCCCATACACACCCCACATACGCACACATACAAATAAAAAGAGAAAAAGATTAGTGGAAAGGTCTGCCGAAGCACCAAGGAAGAAGTAAGATAACAGATAAATGAAAACCTTCAGGCATGGGGAGTGAGGGAGCAATTATTTAAAGTATTTTGTACCACAGAATAAAATATCTAGGATTTATCTAGTCAGGTCTATCTGAGAAAATGGTGTGAGAACCTAATGTAAACATCATTAATCATAAATTCACCTATTTTCTTAATAGTGATTATTCACTATAAGTGATTTGTGTCCCATAATTATTGGGATCTATGGACATGGGGAGTTTACAAAATTTGTGTCTCTGTGGCACCCCTGGCCCTATCAGCTTGAAAACAGTCTTGTTATAGCTCCTAAGTAAGTGCACCAAGGCAGCAACTTGCTGATTATACCTAAAAGTCTCCAGAGCCTAACATCTCCCTGCAGGGCCATTATCTCAATTTCCATCTCAATTATTTATTTCACTGGGCTGTCCACTACACAGATCTTGAGTTTTTTACCTTCCTCACCCAGTGGTACAAACCTGGGAATCCATTTACTGTGTGTCCCCAGCCAGTTAAAACACCTGCAAATGTGTCTAACATTTTAGGAGCCCCCTGGTAACAGTTCCCTGGAGACCCAACAATTAGATGCTTAATGGCCCCACTTCCCGATGATGACAGTAATCTAGGAGAAGGGGGAAAAGCCAGGCAGCATTCTCAGGTGGAGGAGTTTACTGAGGCAAAAAACTCTTAGAAAAAGCTCTATTCCTGGCTGTGATTCAGGGAATGCAGAAGTTGACAGCTAGGAGGAAGGATCGTTTGGAGGAAACTGTGGAAGAGTTATGGCAGGCCTTGCTTTCCCAAAAGCCCACACTGGGCTCAAAAAGACATCAGAAAAGCCAGGTATTTTAGTTGCATTACCAATGTGTTTCTGCCTCTGGGCTTCATCCAAAGGTACTAACTATATCAACATGGGGCTTCAGCCTACACCTCGGGGAACATGTCCTATCCCATCTCAAAGTGTCACAGGGTCAACTCAAGCATCCTTCTACCTTGCTGACTCCAAAGTAACTATTATTAAACACCAACTGTGTGCCAGGAACCCACAACCCATAATTTCATCAAATCCTCTCAGTCTTCCTGGCTTGGGTATTGTTTGCATTATCTCATTATCAATGGGACAGTCAAGGTTCAAAGAGCATCTGTTAGTTTCCAGTGTTTGTTAGCTATTAAAGAACCCAATATTAGCTTGCTTATTAATCCTCAGATATTGGCTGAGCATTCACTAAGTGACCAGAGCTGAAGCTGGCCTGAAGAACACATACACACAGACACACAGAGACAGACAGACAAACACATACACACACACACATACACACACACCCAAAGAAATTGGTTTTTGGGAGAGCAATCTGATTAAGAAGGATTAGGGTACTGTACTTGTTCCCAGTAGAGGAGTCCAGGAATGGGCATAGCTAGTTCTTCTACTATAAATGGATGGAAGCAGTTAGCCAGGCCTCAGAGTCTAGAGAATAACACTGTCCTAGGCAGAGGAAACTCCAGGTACAAATGCAGGAGGTGGGAGAGAGTAAAGTCTCCCTACAGACCCGGAGGAAGGGACTGGAGGCAATGACTTCGGTAATGACCCAGGAAAGGTGAGTGAATTCAGGTTAAGTCAGTGGTTCAACCTCCCTAATGCTGCGACCCTTTAATACGATCCTCATGCTGTGGTGACCCCCACACCATAGAATTATTTCCATTGCTATTTCATAACTGTAATTTTGCTACTGTTATGAAGCATAATGTAAATATCTGTGTATTCCGATGGTCTCAGGGGACCCCTGTGAAAGGGTTGTTCAATCTCCAAAGGTGTCAAGACCCAGAGTTTGCAAACCACTGGGTTAGGTGGTGGGAGGGATTTTAGCCAGGATCAGGATGGGTATTATTCAAAGCTGTTGGAACATTTTAAGCAGAGAAAAGTGCGCCCAGATGATTTTAGGAAGATCCCCTGGGTTGAAATATGGAGGCTGGAGTTAGAGGAACAAGAGCAGTGGGGAGGTCAACCAGGAAGATGGTGTTAGGCAAGCAAGAGAGAGGGCACTGTTGGAACTGGGAGCAACTATACAAGGGACAAGACAGGGTTTGCTAAGATCATTGGGATCCAATTAAACTGTTAGGACTTGAAAACTGACCAGATGGGATCATTCATGAGGGCAAGGGGAAAGGGCAGGGCTGCAAGGCTACTTCGAGACTTTCTGGTGAGGCCACTCGATTGTGCCATTTGTAGGAAGAGGGGAAGGAGTTAAATCCTCTGTGGGGCTTTTTGGGGTCACAGTGTGTATTGTTCAAGTTCCTTATGGGCAGTCAGAGATCTGGAGCTGAGTGTTGTAGAATATTATTTTAAGATGTGTTTCATCTGTTTACGCTGGGGAACATTTGTCTAATGATGCAAAGATGTGTTGCCTTCCTTTATGCTCTTTATAAGTAACTCTGTGAAGCTGTGTTCTTACTGTGCTTGTCTAAAACCCATGATGGTCTAATAAAGAGCTGAATGCCCAATAGCAAGGCAGGAGAAAGGATAGGTGGGGCTGGCAGGCAGAGAGAATAAATAGAAGGAGAAAAAGGGAGAAGGAGGAGCAAGAGAAAAAGGAGAGGAGGACACAAGGGGCCAGGCAACCAGCCACCCAGCCACCCAGCCAGCCATGGAGTAAGAGTGAAAGGAAGATCTACAGAAGTAAGAAAAGGAAAAAGCCCAGAGGTAAAAGGTAGATGGAATAATTTAAGTTAAGGAAAGCTGGCTAGAAATAAGCCAAGCTAAGGCCAGGCATTTATAAGTAAGAATAGGCCTCCATGTATTTATTTGGGAGCTGGATGAAGGCCCCCCAAAGAACAAAGAGTAAAGAGTAAAAAGCATAAAAACAACCAACTACAGCTGAGTGCCTAGGAGAAGTCTGGCCTGAGGGTGGTGACTAGGNAGTCATTGCTGGCAAATGCTGACTACCCACTGAGGCGACTGGAATGCCTTGCAAGCACGTGCAGGGGCGAGCTTCACCTTCGCTTATGAACAGTACAGTGTTTTGTTCTATTTCTCTAATTATGGGGTTGCAGCAAGCTCCCCTCTGCTCTGAGATCATGATGTATCCTCACTGCCTCCCTA
The DNA here is from genome assembly GCA_001675575.1 of Neotoma lepida. NCBI lineage: Eukaryota > Metazoa > Chordata > Mammalia > Rodentia > Cricetidae > Neotoma > Neotoma lepida. The sequence goes on from LZPO01044192.1 coordinate 163,024, forward strand.
CATGTCCTATGACACAGTTTCCAAAATGCTGATGGTAATTTAGGAACAAATCAGGACCAAGAAACCAATCAAGTAAAACAGCTTTAGCTAGGCCCAGAATTCTGTTCTCTAGTGTGAAAAGCAAGAATTCCATTCTTAATATTTGGCTCCAATGGTATTGAAATTATGATTATAAATAAGTATATTGAAACTAGATAAATTACATCATCTGCTGTGTGCACTGAAACAGAAGCAACAGTTTCCTCACAAGCAGATCCTGGACAAGAAAGGTTTGCTTTCTGTTTCTGTGATCAAAAGAAGCTTAGAGGATGATTTGGTTTGGTTTACACTTCCAGGTCATAGTTCATCATTGAAGGAAGTCAGGGCAGACACTGAAGCAAGAATCATGGAGAGCACTGCTTAGCGGTTCAGTCACTGACTTATGCTCAGATAGCTTTCTTATACAGCCCAAGCCTACCTGCGTAGGGATTGGTGATGCCTGCAGTGGACTGGTCCTTCCATGTTAAATCAAGATAACCTCTCACAGAGATGGCCTAAAGCCAATCCTATGAAGGCAATTCTTTGACTGAGATCTCTCTAGATTGTGTTCACATTGACAATAAAAGCAAACCAGGATATTGGGTTATTTGGGAAGCAACTCTCAGAAGCATGGAAGTGTGGAAAGGAGACAGAGAAGGGAAGGAAACCAATGGTAATGTACAGGTAATCTACCACCATGTGCACCTGGAACTCTGGTCCCTTGGCCACCTGAGAAAAATGAATAGATCAGACCTCAGGAGTTATGGGGCATTTTCTTACCAACCTTAACCTGACGTTAGGTACAGCATTACTCTCAATGTTCTTAACTCCCCAACCATGCCCCACATGAGTCAGGCACCCAAGGCTGTGGAGAAGAAGAGGCACCCAAGAACCACAGTGCTGTGGAGAAGAAGCCTGCAGAAAGCACGAACCAACCAAAGAGAGAACATGGCTGGGGCTCTGACATCATCTGCCAACCAGCAGAGCAAGGCTGGACCCTGATATCTGGACTCTGCTTGAAAGCATGCCATCTTAGCATTCCAAATTCTAACTGCCCCCAGAGAAAATGCAGAAGTAAATGGATTACACGCTCGCCTGTACATTCTAGCGTCGGGTGAGGCAGAAGTACAAAAAGATGTTTGTGGACCATTGATGCTCTGTACAGTTTTTTTCCTCACTAAACAATAATAACCCGATATGATGATGGCTTGCTATGAGCTTCAAACTTCAGTTGTATTNGGAATCACTTAATAGAGACTTTGGCTCAGAATTTCTTGCCAAACATTAATCAAGCTGTTTGATTAGGTTATGGTTTTTCAAGCCAACACAAATGCCTTTGTCAAGGAACTCTGGCAAAAACTGTCCCCCTCTAAAGTTAGAGTGCACGTAGTCCTAACAGCCCATCTGCACATGGGGAGTCCAGAGCCTTCGCTGTAAATGGTTAAATAACTGAGTCTATACTTAACACTATGCAAGCTAGAATTGTGAGGTCCACATTCGTTAAACTAAGTTCATTTTTATATTCTATGTTTCTTCTCTTTCCTTTACCATTTGACCATTTGGAGAAAAACCTTTCTCTCGGCGCCAAAAGTAAAGCAGAAAATTTCCACAGACTTGTTATGTGGAACTGGAAACAAAAACAAAAACAAAAAAAACTTAATTCTTAGCATTATCTCAGCCAATCAATGTAACAGGCCAAGGTGAGGTTCAGGGTCAGAATGATAGACTCACTGCTTCTTGCTTGGTAAGACCGACCTTCAGCAGCGTGAATGGTGTTGATATGGCCTCCTTCATCCTGCCTGAGATTCTGCATGCTGATAGATTTTTCCATGAGATTGCACAGCTTAAGGATCTTCAAAGCCTCATGAAGTTTGCACATTACTGAATTTCCTAAGAGCATCTGCCCCAACTTTCAAGGAAACACATACCCCAGCCAGAGTTGTGAAATCTTAACAGTTGTTTATTTACTGAATATTTATTGACTACCTACTAAGTGACAGGTACCGTGGGAAACATTAGGGATAAGGAAAGCACAGGGCATATTTCCCTTTGGTATATGGTATATACCATATATGGTATATGGTTTGTGTTGGCTAAACCGTATCCATTCCTGCTCCTGGGTATCTCTTCCACATTCCCANGCCAGGGCTGTGAGTTCACTCCAAGACCAGATTTAGGAGGGTAAGAAACCAGGAGAATGACCGAGGCAAAGACTATTATTTCGTTATTAGGTGTGCCTGCTAACTAGCCACTGTGTGACAAAGGATCTCTGTATCTTTGTTCTCTTTCCCTTAAAAAGCTTAGGTTGCTATGGAAGATTACTTTAAAATCTTGAAAATATAGGTGCACATTATGGATTTTTTTATTGTATTCTCACACTTTACACCTTGATATATATTCTGAATGCCACTGCTCCATACTTAGTGACTTTTAGGGGAGAATTTTATTTATTTATTTATTTACTTATTTACTTATTTATTTATTTAGCCAGTGTCCCATGTAGCCCTAGTTGGCCACAATCTCAGTATATGGTTGAGGTTAACCTTGAACTCCTGATCCTCCTGCCTCTGCCTTCCAAGGGAAGGGATTTCGGGTGTTTCTCACCACACCAAGGCAGAGGTTTCCATTTTAACAGCCATACTCTTCCTCTGACAGTCAGAGGCCAAAGTGCCTGTCGGGCTAGCATGAAGACCTGAGTTTGGATGCTTGGCCTTGGCATAAAAAGTCAGGTGCTGGGGCACGTGACTGCAGCATCAGTGCTGGGAAGGCAGAGATGGGGTTCCCTGAGCNTTGCTGCTCAGTCAGAGCTCNAGGTTCAGTGAGAGACTTGTCTCAAAACTAGATAGGGGTTGAGGGAGATACCTGACATCAACCTCCACATGGGGGTGGCGGGCAGACTAGAAAGGTGTTTCCAGTGTCACAGAACCATCATCTATAGAGTCAAAAACAACAAACATGCTTTATTGATTTCTTTTTTTATGTGTATGGGTGTTTCAGCTGCATGTAAGTNGGTGCANCACGTTTGCCTGGTGCCAGCAGAGGCCATATAAGCTGTCAGATCCCCCAAAACCGGATTTACANGCAGTTGTGAGCTACTGTGTGGGTTCTGAGAATTGAACCCAGGTCCTTTGCTAGAGCAGCCAATGATCTTAACCACTGAGCCGTCTCTCCTGCCTCTCCAGTGTGCTTTTTATAGTCACTTACCTATGGGAATAATTTGATTTCTCTGGGAAAANTTTCCTCAAACCATAAAACTTAAAATATGAGGACATATATGATGAGTTCAGTACAGACACCCGTCCCCCACCTTCCCACCTCCCTCTGGGCAACATCTCTTCCAGGATAGCAGCATGCCTTAGTGACAGGCCTTTTCTTAAGTAATCTTTATGAACTGGAACACATCCAGGAAAAAAAGAGAGACTGCACTTGGCAAGTTCCTGCTCATCATGTGTTGTAGTCCACAGAAACAAGTCATTCTCTGGGGTGGTAACGCTGAATAACACTGGGTTGAACACTGACAGAGCTGTCCTAACAGTTGTGTCTGCCTGATCCTCTTCCCGCCACTCTCCTGCCAGAGGAGCACTCATGCTGGGCATTTTCTCCTATTTTCTCACTCCTNCCTAAGGCCTCACTGTTACTCAGGACAGGTGAGCAAAGCAAGGCTCCAGGAGGTCAAACTGATTCAACAGGCTCATCTGTCACTCAAAACNAGGCCTGTCTGAGGTTAAACTTAGGCCACTCCCTACTATAAAAACCAAAAGTCAAAGAAGGAGAGAAAAATGCTTTGGGGGCTGGGGACATGGTTTAGTAGTCACCAGGCAAACCTGGCAACCTGAGGTACATCCCCAGAAAGCCACTGTGGAAGGAGAGGATGGACTTCAGTAAGCTGTCTCTGATCTCTACCTACATGCTATGNTGTGTGTATATGCCCCATCCCCCTCAACATATAAAATAAATCAAATGTAATAAGAAACTTAAAAATACTTTATCCAACATTTAATTACCAAGAAAAAGTCATGTTTGTGCCACATGTAAAAGAGTAAGTAGTCTGGGAGTGGTGGTGCACACATTTCATCCCAGCATTCAGGAGGCAGGAGGATTTCTATGAGTTTGAGCCCAGCCCAGTCTATACGGTAAGTTTCAGGTTGGCCAGGGCTACATGGTTTTTGTTTTGGTTTGGTTTTTTGAGATAAAGTTTGTGGTGATTATATTATGTCCCGCAAAATATTGTGTACCCTAATAAAACTTATCTGGGGTCAGAGACACAGAACAAGCCACAGCCAACCTCACCTTGCCAACTCCTCAGCTGATCTTGTTTCCTCAGACTGCAGGCTACTGAGTCCTCTCCCGAATGAATCTCAGCTGAACTCTGCTCAAAGCCTGAAAGCTTAAGAGGCCTCTAGCTTCTGGTTTCCACACCTTATATACCTTTCTGCTTCCTGCCACTCCTTTCTGGGATTAAAGGCATGTGTCTTTCTCAAGCAAAGACATGAGATCTCAGGTGCTGGAATTAAAGGTGTGTGCCACCATGCCTGGCTGTTTCCAGTGTGGCCTTGAACTCACAGAGATCTGGATGGATCTCTGCCTCGGGAATGCTAGGATTAAAGGCATGTACTATCACTGCCTAACCTCTATGTTTAATCTAGTGGCTGTTCTGTTCTCTGACCCCAAATAAGTTTTATTAGGGTACACAATATTTTGGGGGACATAATATAATCACCACAAAAGTTTCTCTGTGTAACAGCTCTGGCTGTCCTGGAACTAGTTTTGTAGACCAGGCTTCCTCCCAAGTGCTGGGATTAAAGGTGTGCACCACCACCACCCGGCAACCAGGCCCCAGGGCTACATGATAAGACTCTGTCTCCAAATAAAAAACAAAACAAAAAGAATAAGTAAAAGCATGGAAAATGTAGTAGTCGTCATACTCGTTTCTTGGGACTGCCAGAGTGAGCGTTTATTGTTTTCAAATGCATAATCATTAGCTTGGACCTTATCTATTTACCTTGGAATATCACTAACAACATCATGTTTAGTTTTTGAGAAGTTGTGAGGCAGGGCATATTTACTGAGGGTTCGACCATCATTTTTCAGAGCTTTGTATTAGCAGGACTAGTGGCACACAGTGCATACAGATGAGTAGATAATACACCCATTTCTAGTCACAGTTCTTATAGCCTGGTCCCTATTTGGTGACTTAATTAGCTCATGTCAGTACTACCTACATAAATAAATAAACATCCTCTGCATGAATATTGCAAATACTGAAACTTATAAAAACTGAGACTCTGTGAAGGGATTGAGACAAGTCAATTGTATTTTTACATTTAACAACAGTATTCTTGTAGAATTATGTCACTGGAAGACTCAGCAAAACAAAGGATTCTGTTCCTGAAGCAAAAGTTCATTCCATGATGAATGCTTAACAAAACCTTTGTGACTACCATAAAATTTGACTTCTTATGGCCGAGCATTTAAGTATACCAAACTTACGAGTGGGAGGGAACCCTTAATCCAGCTTCTCTCCTTCCTCCTTCCCTCCCTTCCATGCCTTTACATTCCATTAGTGTGTGTGTGTGTGTGTGTGTGTCTGTCTGTCTGTCTGTCTGTCTGTCTGCGTGCTGTGTGAGCATGCCATGGTATATACACATATGCAGAGGTCAGAGGACAACTTGAGGGTATAGATTTTTCTCCTTCTATCTTGTAGGTCTCAGGGACAGAACTCAGGTCTCCAAGCTTGGGACAAGTGTCTCTACCCACTGAGCCACCCCACTGCTTCCTCCTCTGCATTTCTAATATTAAGAAAGGGTGGAAGGAAATGGCACTTTTTCTTAGAACGATGAGAACGTTTAAGACTTTCTATTTCAAACCATTATTTTAAGTTTCTGGATTTTTGTGAACATGGCCCTGACTATGACGATTCTGAACAAGCGTAACAGCATAACTTCATGCTGGCACATTTGGGATTTAATATTAAAAACAATACCTCGAGGCTGGAGAGCTGACTCAGTGAGGAGTTTCTGCAGCACAAGCATGACGACCTGAGTGCACGTCCTCCGCACCCAAAGACACACGGGTTTACACATAATTAATTAAAACAAAGTAAGAGCGTGTGTCCCATCCTAGCAGTACAAACATACGAATAGGTAGATGTCAGCAGCACGCCAAGATTCAAGGTGTCCCAACATGTGCTACACGTATTCGGCTGAACTCGCTTAAAATTGAGAATTATCTGAGAAGTTAAGGAGCTGGATGTGGGTTCTTGCGTCATGCTGCATCTCCAGGTAAACAAAGCACCAGCGATGCCCTGTCATACCTACTGAGCTCACAGCAGGACTATCAAAAACCTCAGTGCCCCCCTGTCCTGTGGAGGCCAGACTCACTCATAAGGAACCAACTGTGCCTATACCAGAATCAGAGGCTGCATAGAAGGGGAAGATATTCCAGAAGAAACTGCCGAAGCAAAGCCTTACATTCGGGAATAAATGCAAAGGAAAGTAAAACAAAAAGTGGTGCTCATCAAATAGATCGTGTAAAGGGGGTAACGCACAGCCAGAGACAAGGCTCGGCCACTGAGAGAGTGTTCAACTCTTACACGGGACTGAGTTGGTTCCCCAGCACCTGCTTTCAGCAGCTCAGCGACCACTTGTCCCACTCCAGGGGATCTGAAGCCCTCTTCTGGAGTACCCAGTCACCAGCACTCTTAGGTGCAGCGGATTCCCCTGTGCTTGTTCGCGCGTGCGCACATACACACACACACACACACACACACACACACACACACACACACTTAAAAGTAAATAAATCTTTAAAAATTCAAAATTAAATAGTGGGTGTGATAGCTGTCCTCTGTGGCAGTAAAAATCCTTAAGGAAAGCCTTCTACGGATCCACCCTGAGTCTTAGGTATTATTAGCTTAGGTATTCAGCAACCCCTCAACACTGGTCTNCCTGCTGATTCCCCGGCATTCACAAAANGCCTCTTTGAACATCTCCATACTAGAGATATCTAAAATGGAGCCACAAGAAACCCTATCACAAGAGGCCACACAGAACAGAACATTACTTCCTAGTTCCAAGATTCCCTTCCTCCTCTGCCTCCTCTGGTCAGAACTGCTTGCAAGGTTGATTATGAGCCAGGCGGTCTGGGCTCCACTCATAGCAGAGTGTCACTGGGAATTAATTTTAAAAAGACACACTTTGCCTGCCTCCCTCGTCCCCTGCATCAACAATAAAACCCCAACGCTGTCTTTAATCGATTTGTGTGACATAGAACGGGNAAATTTAGGAGNTGGGTACCTGCAGGATTGGCAGTGACTTTTCCTGGTTAAGTGGCCCTAGGTGACTGCCATGCGCCAGGCCCCGTGCTGGCTGTGGGGACACAGTGTTGAGTGGGGCACTTCTCATCCCTGGAGAACTCCAGGCGTGTGGTGGGGAACTCCCAACCTAAAGCAGAGAAATGCCTAGTGCATGCTGCTGAGTCTCCAACAGCCTGAGGCAGAAAAAACTAACGGAGCCCAGGGAGTGCTGTGGCTCACTCTGTCTGGAGGTGATGAAAAACTCCAAAGAGGNGCTTTTAAGCCCTTAAACACAGTGTTTTCCTTCACCATAGACCTCTGTAACCTCTCTCATCTGGCTGATCCCCTGCCTCCCCCCACTGATCATTTGTTAACTTTGTTCTGTCTCTTGCTTTCCCAAAGGATCTTGGCTCCTGGACTTACCTCTGGGAAACTTCTACCCAGCCTGAGGCGGATTTGCAGAGCGCACAACCAGAGCGCACAGTCCCTGCCACGCCACCGGCAGAGCAGAGCAGGAGATTCTGGAAGTGACTCTAGGAGCAGCGGGGAAGCCTCTGGCCTCAGGGTCCCGCGGGTTGTAGCTCCCACGCCCCGGGCTCTGCTTATGAATGTTGCTTTCCCCACCCTGGTGGCCCCCAAGGTCCAGAGCGTTTCTCCAGTCTTGGGGAGGTGACAGAAGTGCAAGTGTCGGGGGGATCCTGGAGGCTGGCGCTATCCCTCCTGCTTCTCCGCCATGTGGACCGGCCCCCTCGGCCGCAGACCCTGGAGGAAAGGGGAGGGCGGGAAGTTGGGGCGTGCTTGGGGCTTGCCTTCACTTTCTGCGCCAGAGCGCACCAGAACTATCTCTCTGCTCCTTGCTAACCGCTGTCCCAAGAAGCTCCGCCTATGCTCTGGAGACGTCTTGAAGAAGTCTGGGGTCTAGCGAGGTAGCCCAAGAGGCTTTTAGTGGCAGGGATTTCTCCCTTCACCATGCTGGACAAGCGCGAAGCTAACTGAGTCCTGAAAACAGTCACTCTAATGCTCTCTTTTTTGTAAGTCACACAAATGTGCGCACCTGCTGTGCACCTTGATTAGGTGCCTGGGCCACAAAAACCATGGAAGTTGAGACCTCTGCAACCTTCCCATTGCAGAGACAAACTTGGAAACNGAACATGAGAGGCAGTTGCTGGGTGGGAAACTCAAGAGGCAATTGTATTGCAAGTTTGGAAATCAGGAGAGCCGCCCAATTCCCAAAGGAATTCTGAAGATTAAGCTAGGTGCGGGAAGCTAGGAAAAGAGGGTCCCAAACACATGAACAGCAGCTGGAAGGACAAAAGGGACCATGAGCCTGCTTCAGGAGAACTAGAATTTGCCTTTCAAAACGTGCTGTGTGGTCATCTTATGTGAAGAAGAGTATGANGAGATGGTGAGCTGGCGTGTGGGAGAACTGGGCTGGAAGAGAAGCAGCCTAATTCTGCCATGCGTTCCACCTGTTAGTCTCCGTGCTCCACAGTGTCAGCTTCGCAGAGGGCAAGTTCAAGCTACAAGTGGTTTTCCACAGAGAATTAACTTATGTCTCTGCCAGACTATTCACCAGCTGTTCACCAGCTGCAACTCTGGCCACACCTTCAACCTCACTCATTTTTTTTTCTTTCTTTTCCTTTTCTTTTCTTTTTTTCCTTTTTTTTTTTTTTTTTGTTAAAGTTACATTTATGTATTGTGTTGGTGGGACATTACTTTCAGGAGTTGATTTTCTCCTTCTACCATATGGGTCTCAGGAAATNGAACTCAGTTCTCCAAGTTTGGCAGCACGTGACTTAATCCATTGTGCCTTTTGGCCAGGTCCTTAGGCTCTTTCTTAATGAAACATAAAGGTACGTACTAATGTTCCTCACTGCGTGTCCTGGATCACAGATTTGTGTTCTGTTATAGAGACACTCCACATCAGGACAGGTGGCTTCTTTACCTCCTGCGGTTTGGAGAGAGGACAGCTGAGAGGACATTGGGGTCACAACACGAGTCAACATTAGCGGGTCTCAAATGATTGCTTGTACCTTAAATGATTAAAATCGACCAGTCCATGTCTTTATATTCTTCTACGGTTATTATTTGTAACAGTGCACTTTAGAACCTAAGTACACTCCCCTGACTCCAAGGTCAGCATTCAAAGAGGAAGATTTGAGATTTCTGAACGGCAGGGTTTCTCATCAATCGCCAGCCCACCCAAAGTCACTTGCNAAAGTGTCCTACACACTCGAACATTGCCCACTCTGTAGTTTGCGCATAAAGAGTCCAGTGTGACAAGAGGGTTCATGGAAGTCAAGGCCTGTAGCTCACTGGAAGGCTTGCGGNTCTCTGTGACGTATTGTTTTGAAGTATCTTGATGTCACATATCTCATGCTTTGGATCTTCGGCTGTCCAAACTGACTTCACACCTGTATCCAACAGAGACCAGCNTTCAGAGACCTGAGCTTCCTCTCACCCGTTTCAGATCAAAAAGAAGAGAGGTTCATAAGTTTTGTAAAGGAAAGTAGTTGCCTAAACTGACCCCAAGTTTTCACCATTGTGCAACTCGTGATTTCTGTACCAATGCGACAACAGCCAGTGGCTCTCTGCTGTACTTCCGAGCCTTTTCAGGAACATCTGTGACTTAAGGGAAAGTATGTGTGATATATGTGTTTGGCTGCACTTTTGGAGTCTATGACAACTTCATCCAACTAGAGATCAATTATATCAGAGGACAAGCTGCTCCACCATTGACAGTGTGNGATTCAAGAATCAGTAAGTTTATAAATCAAGGCTGTGGGAAAGCCAGCTACCATTAGCCTGAGACGAGCCATACTGACTTCAGAACTGTCTTCAGACCTCAACCCAGCTGGATCTCCCCACTTTAAATNCACAAGCTACCCAGATCACCTTCCCTTGGATCTTCCAGGGTCCAATCTTCTTCCCCCTCATCCCATGTGAGCCCTGCCAATTCATCCTTCATTCTGGCAAACATCTTTGTAAGCCATCTCCCCGATTAATCACTCTGCTGGCTTTAATGAGCTAAGCTGTGAGCTGTGGCTCACTGCCACTACCTAGCATGGCAAGACAGTACTGATAGCCCAAAAAAACTCTAAATTTAAAATTCAGAATAAAGTATCTATCAAACATACATAGCTTTTGCATATCAAAGTCAAAAGAAAATGCAAGGTTGACCATAAGCCAGTAACGGTCTNTGCATTAAATATTATATATTAAATTAAATATAAAATTACTACAGGCCAAGCACTGTGAAGAATAGAATCATTTTATAGTAATAATCTATCTGCACANCTACATATGTACATGTATTGTTCTTAATGACCTTAAGCTATAATTCATATGCAATCCAGCAATTTCAATGATTTTAGTATGTTCTTAGATATATNTGACTGTTAAAAATGCTACATCTCCTTCAAAGGAAACCCGCCCTTCTGGTTGTNAGTCCTCAATCCTTTATCTCCCGACTCTTGGCTACTAGTCACCTATTTGCTGCCTCTCAAGATTTGCCTATTCTGAGTATTTCAGAAAGAGGGAATCCTATGTGACTCTATAGCTGGCATCTTGCCCTCTGTGTGTGTTTCAGGTTTATCCATGTTGTGGCATGTGTTGGTACTTGATTCCTTTTATGGCCAAATAATATCCTCTATGTGGCTGTTACACATCTTCAACTCATAGATGTGTAGGACATTCCCACTTCTTTCTTATTAAGAGCACTGCTGTAAACGTTATATTTTTTTGTGCATGATTTTGTTCAGGCATATGTTTTCTTTACTCTTGAGAACATGCCTCAGAGGGCCTTGCTGTTTGAGACGGAAACTTTGTGGTTTCACTTTTCCAGGACAACTGGACTTTTCCGAGGGGCCTACTTCATTTACCATCCCCACCAGCAGCATACAGGGTTTC
>LZPO01044192.1:180123-193426 GCA_001675575.1 Neotoma lepida
GGGCTGTGTGATGTCCCCTGGAGGCATGCATGTGCCGTGTAAGCATTCTTTAAGGAATTAGAGGACCCCCACGACACAGGCTTTAGGAAGCACAGTAAAGAGCACTGGAAAGCTGTACCCTCAACTTCCTGATCACACCACTTTGCAGCCATTCCCNAAGCATAAAAAAGAAAAATATTGAGTCTAGAGAGAAGTGTGTTGTGGTAAGCACGTGGTCACAAGAGTTCAGATAAGGGTCATTAGACTTGTAAGATTTTCCCATAAAGTTAGAGGTGGAGGCCCTGCCCTGAGGAATCTCTCCTCCATCATCTGCTCGGCAGAGGAGATGGGGTTATCTGAATTGCCTGAGCTAAATTCCAGATTTCCACAGAAACAACAAATCTCTATTGCTAAGATAATCACAAGTCAGTCAGGATTTCTGGAGGATGTGATTCATCCACTTAATAGCAACTAGCCAGAGTCTTTTGGTAGGGAGGTCTTCACATGGGCTTGCTAGGCAAGTGCTCTACCACTGAGCTAAATCCCCATCCCTTCTAACGGCTTTCACTGGTCTCTGCAATAGACTGGAATGAACTAAGGAGGATAATTGAGACACTGAAATTTTCCATGAATATTATTATAGGACTGAGATTTAGTTATAGTGATCAACATTTCTCCAATCAGCCATTTTCTTTAAGAAAGATTCCTGACACTGTGTGTGTGTGTGTGTGTGTGTGTGTGTGTGTGTGTGTACATCTCAGGCTTTATTTATTTCAGGAAAACCCTTTTATATAATGTGCATGGTTCTGCCCGCCCCCCCAAAAAAACCCACAAAACTCACTGCATCTTGAATGCTCTTTCCATTTTACGGTTTCTCCTGTTGGACTCATTATTAGCACTAGATGCAGAATTCTTCCCACAACCTGTTCTCTAAAAGCTTTGAAGATGTTCAGAGATGTTTGGTTCATCACCTGGGTCCCACCACCTGGGACTCCTGGTGGAGAAGCAACAGGTGCAGGCACACACACATGCACATGTACACCCCACACATAGATGTATTTGTGTGTTCTTCCAAATTGCTGAGGCTGCAGGTTCCGAGGAAGAAAAACAGAATTCTTGTGTGGAGCCATTGCGGAAGTCATGGCCATTTATGAGATGATTTCCTAAGGTCTGAGACACTCGTTCAATGGATCCAAGATGGAGAGCTTCATTTCCCAGGACTTGAGCTTCGCCAGTTGTTTGCAGGTAGCGATCCTAGGGTGTTCTCCCTAGAACCACTTGAGAGTGAAGTGTGCTTGCTGCGACTTCCCTCCTGCACACCCATGGGGAGGAAGCGGTATGTCTTCATTTTTTTTGCTGAAATCATGGTTTCACAGGACTGCTGAGCAGAGGCGAAAATAATCTAGAAATAAGTCCTATTCCTAGGAAACTATCCTAAGGTGTGTCTCTACTTCTTGTTACTAAGGTCTGGGACAGTTTCTGTTGCTGCTGTGGCTAATATTCCTTCCCTGGGAGAAACAGAAACAACTTTACTCCTTCCTCCAACTGCTCCAGTGGCAAACCAAGGTGTGATTCCACCAAAGTTCAAGTTCATTCAGGGAAACCAATGAATTTATTAGGTCTACCTGCAGATCAATGGATGAGGAGTTAAGGGTAAGGGCACGGATAACTGTAAAGCAGCCGCACTGAAGTCCACACCCAGAGTGGATAATGACTTTCCCTTGGCTGTGTAGATGGCTCTGTCTGCCCTAACCCTTCCCTACCTGTATCATCCAGCCTTTCCCAGAGAACTCAAGGCCACATGCAGTTAGGGCAGAATTGCATCCAGCTAGTTGGGAGGGGCAGCTGGATACTCAGGTGGGGGTCCCATGAGCCTCCCCACGCCCTTGTTCCAAGAAAAGAAAGTCACAGGTCAGCAAGCCCAGCTGTGATGATTTCTGGCCAGCAGGCTCAGCCAAGTTTGGCTCCGAGGATAGTCCAGACTGCTATGCGAAGGTGGGGGAGCCTGCAGTTCCCACTGATATCTTTGAGAAAAAGTACTACTCCACGGAGGAGACTATTACTTGGCCATCAGTGGTGCATAGCATGGTATATTTTTCATTTTCTAATACTGGAACAGTCTCTCTACTTGTGCCTAAACTCATAAATGATACTTTCTATAAACTTGAAATTGATCTAGTCTCTTTTCTTTTCCACCTTAAGTAATATGGTCTGGAGGAGACAAGAAAGGCCACCACAGTTGGTGACAGAGCAAAGATCTGGGCTTTCTCCATGTGACTTGCCACCCTGGGAAGCTTCCCTGTCAATTATCTATAATGGATTTCCTATTGGGAAATTATTTAACTTCCCATTATCAAATACATGCCCTAGAAAGATACANATTTAGCTATCATTTTTCTGATTTTGATCAAATATTTTATATAAGCCAATATATCTAAAATATTATTTCAACTCNAAAACACACAAATAAATAGAAATGCTTTATAATCATATGTTTATACTAAGTTTTCAAATTCTGGCATGCTTTATTGTGTTTTAAAAATTCCTTTAACTGATTCATAAAAACATAAACCTGTATGTGAGATCTGTTACAGAATGGCATAAGATGATGGATAGTGAGCATCGTTAGCTTGTCAACTCTAGAGTCTCCTAGGAGACAACTCTTTGGACATGTCCGTGAGGGAGTGTCTAGGTTAGGTTGATGTGGGAAGACCTACCTTAGACATGTATGGCACCGTTCTTGGACTGGGGGTCTNGGAAAGAACGGGAAGGAGACTATCAACCAAGCATGCACATTGGTCCTACTCTGCTTTCTGACTTGGGATGCAGCATGAGCAGCTGCCTCAAGCTCCTGGCATTGTGCTTTCCCTGCCACATGACCATAGCCTCTTAACTGTGGGCCAAGATCAACCTTAAACTATCTGACTGTACTCTTTTCCTTCCTCGAGCGGCTTTCGTCAAGTGTTTTGTTGCAGCAATGAGAAAAGTAACCCAGGTGACTATTGACAATTTTATATTGTAGATCCCAAGGAGCTAAAGGAGAGAGGATGCCNTATGTTTTCACAATGAAGGAATGACGTGTGCGTNATAGACATGTTTCACTTAAAAACATCATGCAATACATACATTTATCTAAACATGACATAATAGATTATCAACCATATTTTAAACGGTTCACCGTTTCTTTGACGTGTGCCTTTCAGCTAGGTGTCCACCCATGACTGGATGATTGGTGCTGCGCCTTCCACAGAGTGAGGCCTTTCTGGGAAGCCAAGAAGCACAGAGCCCAGGCTCTTTTCTAAGACTGAGTACGTGAATGATAGTGAGAGCCAATACACAAACAAAGGGCATGAGTTCTTCCCTACCCAAAAACTCAGCTCAAGAAGTTTGCACGTCACCCTTGCCCCGTCCCTTACCCTTCCTGCATAGTGAAGCTGCATCTCTGAGACAGGCAGCAACAGAAAAAGGAGAAACANCCTCCTTACGCCTCTAACGACCATTCAGAAGTGNGTTCCCTAACCATTGCATCAGTATTGAACCATGAAAAAGAAACAAACTTTGTTTTTTAACTAGTTTTTTTAAATCAATATACAAAGTATTGAATTTCATTATGGCATTTTCATTTAGTTTGCTTTTGTGGACCATCTTCTCTCATTCCTCACTGGTGTCTCTGCCTCCATCCACTGGTTCCCCTCAGTAGCTCCCTTCAAGTCACATACATCCTTTTCCTACTTTCCTCCTACCAAGCCCTCTCTGAACCTGGGATACTTCATGTAACACAATTATTTCTAGTTCCATCCCTTTTCTTGCAAATGTCATGATTTCATTTTCCCTAATAGTGGAATAAAATTCCAGTGTGTTTATGAACCACATTTTCCTCGTGCATTCACATGGACATCGAGGCTGAGTCCATTTCTATTGTGAATGGTGCAGCAATAAACATGGATGTGTAAGCAAGAAAGAAAACTTTACTATGTTTTTATGTATTTCACCTATAAAACTTTAATCTGGGCAGGACTCTGCAGGGGCGATCACCTTCTGCATCCCATTGTATCAGTGAGGGCTGCAGGACCCACTTTCACAACAATTATATGTGTGGCTGATTGACAGCTGTGAGCTTAGTCATGGCTGGGGGCAGAAAGCCCTGTGCCTCTCCATTCTGGCCTCATCCTGTGATTCTCAGCCTCTCCTTGACACAGTGCTGAGTTCAAAGAAGAAATATCCTAAAAGACAAAGAAGCTAACAGCTTTTTGAAGTCTGAGTCTAGAATCAAACACCATTTCACACCTGCCACTATTTACTACTNAAGACACCACGGAGCCCAGGTTCAAAGTGATGAGACTCCGTCTCATTTTCCAATAAGTTTGTTTAAAGATTTGCTTTGAATTTTTGTTTTTGTTTTTTGGGGAGTTTTTCAAGACAGGGTTTCTTTGTGTAGCCTTGACTGTTCTGGAACTTGCTCTGTAGACCAGGCTGGCCTCATACTCAGAAATCTGCCTGCCTGACTCCGGAGTGCTGGTATTAAAAGTGTGCACAACCACCACCCGGCAAGGGGGGCTGGGTTTTAAAACCATTTCTTAACCCAGTGAGAGTATGAGACTTCTAAGTTATGGCAGCTCATANTGCTATTAAAACTATTCCAGTGAGAGGCAAGCGGAAGAGCCAGGCCCACNCCATCTTAACATATAGGAGTTACAATCCACCAAACAATTAACAAGAGACAATAGAACTCTTCACAGGGGTGGGACCCTGACTTTAGTCAGTTAAAAGAAGTAGAGAAGTCTACAAGGAAAATCCTGCTGAGATCAGCTTCAAAATGTATTCATAGATCTCTTACAAGTCAATAAAATAAATACAAGCACCACAGAGAAACTGGACCCAGAGCGTGAACATAGGTGACCTGAAGTTTTTAAATTTCTTAATGTATTTATTTATTTATTGACTGATTGATTGATTGTGTGCGTTGGGGGAAGGGAGGGAGAGCATTGGCATGCTTGTCCCACAGCACACCTATAGAGGTCAGATGATTTTTCAGGAGTCAGTCCTCTTCTTATGCCATGTGGGTCCTAGTGTAACAGGTCTCAGACCTTAGCACAACTGACACCATGTTAAAGGTACNATTCTGACCTTAAAATCCAACACATAGGCCCCAACACCTGCCAAAGCAGGAACAAAGACNTAATCCATCAAAAACCTGGTCCATAGTTCCATGATCCAGGAAAGTCCCTATACGGACTAACCTGCTTCTTGCTAACTGCTCTTGCTAACTGAATGGGGCAAACCAGGATATGGGTTTTGTGCATAAAAAGACAAAAAACTGTGAGNATNGCAGCTGCACGATTTGGGCAAGTTCCCCAGGCAGCAATAAAGAGTTTCTATTTGGCTTTGAAAGTGTCCATGTGGGGGTCTCTGATGGGCTCACCTCAAAACACTAGGAATTGGATTCAGGTCATCAGGCTTGGCAGCAAGCACCTCTACCCACTGAGTCATCTCACCAGTCCCAAATAGTAGTGTTTCCATCATTCTGGGTGAAATGTGTAATGATGTTCTCAGCTCTGTTCCACCCACCTCAACATGTTCAGTACAGCTCTCAGGAGAAAGGACCTTTCACACATTCTCTCTTCTAAGAACATGAGCTTTGCCTNCTTTTGCNTTCTTCTGTGGGATTCTGTGCTTCTCTACATCTCCTTCTTATGCTCACGCCTACACGTTTCACACTGCTATGTGAATACAATTATTGCTACATCAAAGGTTGTAGCTTTTTATGCTTCTACAACCAGCTACAGTGCTGAACAGCTCTCCCAGCTACAGTCAGAATNCATTACACTGACCTCGAGTGTTTGTCCTACTTAGTCCTCTACCACTGTGATAAACATCAGTACCAAAGCAACTGTCATGAGGAAAGCNTCTATTTCAGCTCACACTTACTTGGCACAGCCTGTCACGAAGGAAGTCATGGCAGGAACCTGGAGGCAGAGCTCANGCAGAGGCCATGAAGGAATGCTGCTTACTGGCTTGCTCCTCATGGCCTGCCCAGCTTGCTTTCTTATAGAACCCAGGACTACCTGCCTGGGGATGGCACCTCCCACAGTGAGCTGGGCCCTCCCACATCCAACATTAATCAAGAAAATGCCCCACAGACTTGTCCACGGGCCCATCTGGGAATAGCATTTTCTCAATTAAGGTTCTGTCTTCCCAGATAACCCCAGTTTGTGTCAAGCTGACAAAAACAAAGTTAGCACAGTTATCTATGTAATCATAAGATCTGAAAATAACAGGAAGCAAGTGTTGGTGAATGGGGCAAAGCAAGAGCAGCTCCCTGTACGGCTAAGTATTGGGATGCAACTATTTTAGGACTCCTTGGCGAGAACCCTTAACACTAACCAGCCTGTGCTGGCTTGGCCGTTCTCCCTGTGAGGAAGCTCACCACCTTCCCGTATTTCTATGAAGGTATTTTTCGATGCAATTACCATTTACATCAGNAGAGTCTGAGTAAGGCAGAGTTCTCCTCATGTGATTTGAGTGGACCTCATCTAACTCGGTGAAGAGCTAAAGAAAATGACTGGTTCCAGGAGGAAGAGGAAATTCTCCTGACTGACTCCGAACTTTAAATGCTCCATCAGCTCTTCTCCAAATCTCGATGCTGCTGGCCTACCCTACAGATTATAGATTTGCTCTCTCAGGCCCCTAAAGGGGGGGGGGCAGGAGGGAGTGCGATGGAAGGAAAGAGTTGGGGCAGGGGAGAAAAGGAGTCCTCTATAATAGGCACTGTATTTTTATAAAGGATAATACTATTTCAAAAAGAGTATGTAAATTCATTTTACCAGAAAGAAATAGTGAAAATGTTCCCAAATGTGCTTTTAAATGAATTTTCTNCTTTTCAGGAACAATTGTTCCTAGGCTACTGAAGAAATAACATTTTATCAGGCGGTACCCACAGCAAGAGGACACCAGGCAGCTGGCTCTACACGTGGGAATGCAAAAACACCGGTTAGCATTTCAAATGCAATTATTCACACATTTTTATGGAATTCTTTTCTTGAGCCACGAATAATTTGTCCCTATCTCTCTGAATTCTGGCTCTGAGTTCATGTTTTCTTTTTCCTGAGGGACTTTCTAGTTAGATATCAAAAAGATAAAGTGTCTTTGAAAACCATGGAAAAGACTCATTTCCAATCCGCCTGCTCTTGTAGAGAAGTTACTTTGCCTAGAGGAAGAGAGAGGTTGTGACTCCCGTGGGCACACCATTTTTCTTTCCTTTGCAGTGGAACAGTTGTTAGTTGTCCAGGATTATCCTCCAGTGAAGACTTTCTGAAACTGAAGCAGTCTGATGAATTAGCTAAACAATTGCCCTTAGCCATCTTCCATCCTGTCCGTGGGAAACACGTGAGGAGGCTGTGTGGAGTCTGAGCTAATTGTGACTTTCTTCCTATTTCACATCCACTTCATGCTAGGTAATGACCATGGTGGAAAGCATGAGGCACTACGTACCAGCAATGACGCCATCCATTACTATGTCTGTTTAAAGAGAAAAAGACAGTTCTTTATCCAAAAGAAAAAACATAGGGGTTCCTAAAAAACGTAGGAAAACAGATACTCGATGATCTAATAATCCTACCTTGGGTGTATAGCCAAATGGTATGAAATCAGTATGTTGATGAGACCTCTGTNTTCCTACGTTCAAGACAGCTCTACTCATAATAGTCAAGATATAAAAGCAACCCAAGCATCCACTAGTGATGAATGGAATTAAAAAAAATATGGCATATGCCTATACACATACAGGAATACAACTCAGCCTTTAAAGAGGGCNTCCTACTGTTGACCACAGCATGCTTGAGCCTGTGGGATGTTATATGAAGCTGGACACACACAGAGAATGACTAGTCTCACTNTCTGTGGAATCTAAAATGTCAAACTCATGGAAACAGAGAGGGGGTGGGACTGGATCAATGGCTCAGAAGAGCACATTCTCTTCTCTCAGAGGACAGGAATGACATTCCCAGCACCCAAGTGGAACAGCTCACAACTACCTTTAACTCTAGCTCCAGGGGATCTGACACCCTCTTCTGGACTCCAAGAGCACTGTACACACATGCACATACATACAGACATACACTTATATAAAAATAAACCTTCTTAAAAAGCAGAAAGTGATGGTTAATGGGCAGGTGCAGCCTGGGAGATGTTGATGAAAGAATTTTTCAGTCAGATATAGGAATAAGCTAAGAGATCTGTCATGCATCACTATTATGATGACTGGTGTTAATTAGTAATTTGACAGGACATGGAAACAAGCCTCTGGGCCCACCTGCGAGGGATTATTTAGGTTAGGTTAGCCTCTTGGGGGACTTTCTTGATTAAGTTTAGTGGAGATAAGAAGACCCAACCACCATGGGTGGCACCATTCCCTGGGCTGGGATTTCAGACAGTATAGAAAAGAGAAATTGAGCTGAGCTGAGCACAGCGCTCATCACTCTCTTCATGATTGTGGGTCTACTATGACCAGCTTCATCAAGGTCTTGCTGCTTTGACTTTCCTGCCATGATGGTCTGTACCTTGAACCATGAGCCACATAAACCCTCCGTTTCCTAAATTGTTTTTGTCAGGGTCTATCACAGCAAAGGAAACCTAAGTATGAGGAGGGTCTGGCTAAATAAAATGTTTTAATAGAATTTTGTTGTAAGTTGTAGGTTTAAAAATGAAGGAAATGTCTGCTTCAGCNGGGTCAGATAATCACACAAGCTAGCTCTTCTTGAAATATTTTTAAATGACAGAAAGCACTCATCTACACAGAGACCTTATATCTAGGAACGAGAATTGACGAGGGAGAAATCTCTAAGAGTGGTGATTTTCTTAGCAGAATGGAGAAAGCTGCAAACTGTGTGTCAAAAAAAAAGATATAGAACTTAAATCATTCTTTCTTCAAAACCTTTGGAAAGTTTGGTATTTAAACCAACANGCACCATGAAAGATGTGGCTTGAACTGTGGAGGCAAATGAGGGAGGTGAAATCTTGCCTGAAGACTGGTTAGTCTCTGAATTTCCCTTCCTTCCTTGAAGCTCCCTGCTCCTCCACTCAGTTTCCTGTCAGACATTTTCCCCTATTCTAAACACAGACAGACACAGATCAGGGACATTGGAATAAAGGTTCCGGTATGAGAAAGCCCTAAACCAACAGAATGAGCAACTGTAGAGAAAAATGAATATATAAATGAAGTCATAGAAATCTCTAAAAGGGAGAACAAAAAGGGTAGAGCATAAGAAACAGAGGACAGAAACTTAAAAAGGTCAGTTTGGCAGATAATACNTTCCTCAGTAGAGAAGGAAAAAAAATTACCAAAGAATTAGTTCAGCATTATANTTTTTTTATTGAGTCCATCCAGACCAGATGGAGAAGGAAACAACAGTAGAGAAATAGCTCATCCAAGTCCAAAATGAGTTTGGGGGGTGTCACTTGCAGGACTATGGTGACTCAAAGCCAGCTGGAACACTGAAAAGTCTCACCCTAGCTCAGGCAAGGACTCACAAAACCTGCCTTGCTGGAACCCAGCTTGCAGCAAGTGTGCACAGGAGAGCCACCTGCCCCTCGGTGACTGTCTACTGCCTATAGATCCCTCCTCTGACANGAGGCTGTCTGTGACAGGGACAGGACTTCACTCCATTGCTTAACTCAGTGGCCACCAAAACCAGAGACATTCTGGTTCTTGTGTCACAGATTTTAAGAATGAAATTCATGGACCACAGAAAGAAAGACTTTGTTATAAGGAGCTTGAGCAGCAGGGTCCCTGAGAGTGGGGTACCACTGAGCCGCTTGGGGGGGGGGCACCGAGTAAGCAGATCTGTTCAGTTTCCATTCAGAAGTGCTTGGCAGTTGCAGTCATGTCCTCGGTGGGCTTTCCCGGAAAGGGGAAGAGATAAGAACAATCCAGACTCCTGGTATCTCCAGCCTCTGGCCATGGTGGAACAAGGGACATTTTTAACTTAGAGGCTTCTGGCATCTCTTGCCTCCAGCTGCAGAGACGCTGCTGGCCAGCCCAAGGACATTGCTGTCTTTTAGCCAAGGAAAAAGCTGGTCACTCTTCTCTGGGGTCTTTTTACCCTAAACCATCTCCCCAGTCTCTCTACCTCATGTTCTCATCACCTGGGACTAGGAAGTTTCTGAGTCTCCTAGATCATATATATATATAAATTGTTTCCTGTCTCCCAAGGCCCCCTCCCAGGAGGGAATATTGAAATCTGCAAGAAACATCTGCACAATGAAATGAAATTTTCTCCAAACTAAAGGACATAGGTTGCCAGATTGGAAGAAAATGAAAGAATGTACTAGTTATTTCTCTCTTTGCTCTGACAAGATACTTGATAAGAAGCAATTTGAGAGGAAGAGTTGATTTTGGCGTACAGCTGGGGAGATGCAGTCCATCATGGGAGGGGGAGGGGGAGGGAGCTGGTCTCATTATGTCANCAGCCAGTGATGAACACCAACACTCAGTTCCCTTTCTCTTCATCACCAACATTTAGGCTGAGTTCTCCCACCCTATTAACCTAAGACAGATACTGGAGAGATCTTAGATCCCTTTGTGAACTACATTTATTGAGTTTTAGGGCACCATGGAAAAGAAATGACTAATTCTTGAAGGTTGAGATGTGGCTCAGTGGTAGAGCACTTGTCTAGCATGCATGGGGCTCTAGCTTTGATCCCCAGTACCTAAAAGTTAAAAGGNAAAAAAGTTTGAGNTGTATAGTAAAATGGACCAGGGAATAAAGTGGCATTAGGAACTGGACAGATGGCTTTTAGTCAGTAGAGCAAGCATGAGTTTGGATCCTCAGCACTCACACAAAAAGCCAGGCACAGTAGTGCACACCCAAGATCCTAGCACTTGGGGAGATGGAGACAGGAGGATCCCTGGAGCTTGCTGGCCAACCAGTCTGTCTGAATTGGTCAACGCCAAGTTCAGTGAGATACCCTGTCTCAAAATTTAAGGTAGAGAACAATCAAAGAAGACACTTGATATAGATCTCTGGCTTCCACAGGTACACACTTATGCAACCCCTCAGGCACACACAGATGGGCACAGACAGACAGACAGACACACACACACACACACACACACGCATGCATGCATGCACAGAAAAGAGCATTAGACTTTACAGAACATGCGGGAAATGCTAATGCCATGGAGCACCACTGTCATCAAGTAGAGGCAGCTAATGCTCAACCTGACATTTTATATTCAAAGCCATGTATTAGTGTCTCAGAGCTTCCATAACAAAGCACCACAGAGTCATTCCAATACCACTGAGGAGACCGAAGTCCAAACTCAAAGTAGCAGCAAGGATCAAAGGTAAATTCCCCCAGGAAGCTGTGCAGGAAACAGACCCCAGGTAAAAGGAAACAGACCCCAGGTAAAAGGAAACAGACCCCAGGTAGAAGGAAACAGACCCCAGGTAAAAGGAAACAGACCCCAGGTAGAAGGAAACAGACCCGAGGTAGAAGAAAACAGACCCCAGGTTTCTCTTCCAGCTCCTGGTAGTTGTCAGCGATTCTCAGCAGACCATGTGTTCTAGACTCATCCTCTGGTCTCTGCTTCTGTCTTCACATGTCCTTCCTTGCTCTCTGCGTGTCTCTGTGTCTTTACCCAGCCTTCTAATANGGGTGCTAGTTGTGGGATGTAGGGGCCATCCTAATTTAGTATGACCTAATCCAAACCTCACCTGTGAAATGTTACCTATTACTCCCTTATCAAAATGATTTTAAACAAATGACAAAACCATTAATGCACAAGAATAAAAAGAATGAGAAGATACACAACCATGGGTGAGAATTGACATAATTATTTTGAAGAGAAGTGTCTCACAGAGAGTGATATATTTCTTAGCAAAATGGAGAAATTTATAAACTGTGGGCTTCAGAAAGGCTTATTAAGGAATAATCATTCTCAATTAAAATTATTTAAACTTTAAGAGTAAGTGATGAATCTAGAGACTTCAATGCCAACATCAGAAAAAGTCTTCAAACGTGACCAGATGCCTTATGTTCCTTCTGTGCCATGATGGACTGCACCCTCAAGCCATGAGCCAAATTAAAGGCTCCTTCCTTCACTAAGAGACTGAAAGGGAGCTGGGNAGACGGCTTAGTGGGGAAACCACTTGCTGTGCAAGCATGAGGACCTGAGTTTGGAGCCCCAGAACCCACATAAAAGTCAGGCAGGTGTGTCAACTACCTGCAATCTCAGCACCTGAGAGGCAGAGACACAGGATCCGAGAGACCCAGAGATCCCAGAGACCCAGAGATCCCAGAGACCCAGAGATCCCAGAGACCCAGAGATATCAGAGACCAGGGGATCCCAGAGACTCAGAGATCCCAAAGATCCCAGGGACCCAGAGATCCCAGAGATCTCAGAGCAAGCTAACATGCTAGGCTAGCCAGAATTGGTGAGTACTGGGTTCAGCAAGAGACTCTGCTGCAGTACATTAAAGTGACAATGATCACAGAGGACACCTAGCATCAACTTCAGGCCACCACAGGTACACACACACACACACGCACACATACACACATACATGTATAAACATGTGTGTTGATATACACACACACATGAACACGGATCATNTATACATGTCCAAACAAGAAGAAAGGGAGAAAGGGAGAGAGAGGAGAGAGAAAGAGAGAAGTTGAGAATGCATGTGTCTTCAAGTGGTTGGAAAGTACCTTCCACCCAGGTATACAGGCAGACAGTGAATGTCACCCCCGTGTTTGGAAGAGGCTGAGCCACCTGCTGGGTGCTGTGAGGCACCTTCAGAAAGGAACGTCATGGACAGAGCACGACCATCATCTTCTTTAGGGATGTTTCCCTGAGCAGTTATCCAATCCTAAGAGGTCAGCACTGAACACATACACATATGAGCACACCAAATGAACCCAGCAGGCTGTATTTAAACGTACATATGTATGTACACGTAATAATAATTAAAGAAGAGGTAAAAATTTGAAAGGGAGTGGGGTACTATGGCAGGAGTTGGAGGGGGAGAAGGTGGGTGAAATGATAGATAGTACTCATATAAGAAATTCTCAAAAAAAGTAAAAACTTTAAAAAAAAAGCAATGCTCAAGTGAAATGTGTGGTGATTATATTATGTCCCTCAAAATATTGTGTACCCTAATAAAACTTATCTGGGGTCAGAGAACAGAACAGCCACTAGATTAAACATAGAAGTTAGGCAGTGGTAGCACATGCCTTTAATCCTAGCATTCCCGAGGCAGAGATCCATCCAGATCTCTGTGAGTTCAAGGCCACACTGGAAACAGCCAGGCATGGTGGCACA
>LZPO01044192.1:217039-231555 GCA_001675575.1 Neotoma lepida
TTCCTCTGTGTAGCCTTGGCTATCCTAGCCTTCATTCTGTAGCCTAGGTTGACCTCAAACTCAGATATCCATCTGCCTCTATTCCCAAGTGCTGGGATTAGAGGTGTGTACCACCGCCTCCCAGTTTAGCCACGGGTTTTTCATAGGCTACGTGTACAGCTGAGGCTAATTTATGTATGGAGTTCTATTCATGTGAACAATATCTGATAATTTTCTTTTTAAAAAGTTTTGCCTTCGTGTGTGTGTGTGTGTGTGTGTGTGTGTGTGTGCATGTGTCCATGTACACGTGCATGCCTGGTGCTCACAGAGGCCAGAAGAGAGTGGAGGATCCCCTGGAACTGGATGTTTGTGAACTACCATGTGAGTGTTGAGAATCAAACCCAGGTCTTCTGAAAGAGCAGCAAGTACTTTTAACCACCTTGCCAGCTGTCAAGNCCTGGATAGCTCCTATTTTTCGAGTTCAACATTTTCTNGACATTCCACCCATAAGATTGACGATGCTTTCTTTTCTGTTTCTAATTTCTGATACTAAATCGAGTATTCCAGCCACTTCAGGTCTGTTGTTCAGTTTACACACCTGTCTTCTCTCATCAAATCTTCCTTTTGGCACAAGAATGGAATTTTCATTACTCCCATTTCACACCTGAGCAGACTGAAGCTTGGAGATTTAGCCAAGAAATAAACGCCTATAAGAAGTAGAGGCAGGATCTAATCTCAGATCTGTCTCAATGTCTGATCCTTCAGAAGAATGAGTCATCCAACAGTAGGGTAGGGCAGGGAGAGTAAAGCACACACTAACCAGGTCAAGAAAGGCCCAGGGGCCTGATGTGAGGGAAGTTGTCTCCAGTCCATTAGTATTCCTCTGACAGAAGCCATGAGAGAATATTTTCTTCTTAAAGTAAGTCATGATATAAATTAAATCAAATTCCTCTTCCTTCCCCCTCAGTGGGCATTGTAGAGCAGTAGGTATAGAGAGCTAAGAGTTTGAGTCTCAGCTGGGTGGTGATGGCTCACNCCTTTAATCCCAGCGCTTGGGAGGCAGAGGCAGGTGGACTCTGAGTTTGAGGTCTACAGAGTGAGTTCCAGAACAGCCACGGCTACACAGAGAAACTTTGTCTTGAAAAATAAAGAGCTTGAGTCTTATTTTTACCTGTTGTTAATTCAGTAACCCCAGTTCTCCATGCCTCAGTTTCTCTCTATAAAATGCCATGCTAATACACTACAATCTCACAAGGTTTTTGGAGGAAATGGAATTGCTTCCACAGTTCACAACAAATCCAAGGCACTACACAGATTTAATCTTTATGGGTAAACAAGCAGAAAAATCCTAGGGCTACAAAAATCTTTCTTATAGTGGTAAATTCTGCAGAATTTCGATAAGGAAAAACACGCAGCCCGGTGGCCTAACACACACAGATGTACTCCCACGGGCCCTCAGAAAGAACACTTCTGCTGTGTTTGTGCATGCTTATCCACAGAGGGCTTGGCAGCTCCTTATGGATCTCTTCATTTCACACCAGCAGCCCAGACCTGTCCTCCCTTCTGTCTGGTGAGGTCACTGGTTAGGGTTCCAGGGCTGGGAAGGCAGAGGAGGCAACAGTNTGTGCACAGCACATTGTGTGAGCAGCACCACATGCCAAGGAGAAATAGAAAACCTTAAAATGCCTCTTGCTTTTCCCTGTGAAAACCTCTTGTCTTTTTTGCCTAAATAAGTAGAAATAACTGTTTAAAGCAGATTTCATCCTTTTCCCCAAAGACAGGACAAATGTTTCTTTTGGACTTAATTTCTCTAGGTGGCTCTTTGATGGTTAGAACATCGCGTATGAGCCATTCTGTGCTCTGAAACAAGAGTCAGGAGACAGGACCAGCATACTGAGGAAAAACACTGCATCCTTCCAGAATCGCTACACCCAAACCACCTACAATCTTGCCCTTTAGTCTTAGTGATGTTATTCTGTGCTTTGTGTCCCTAAATAGGTTTATTATAAGCCAATTATAATTAAAATAAACATTTAAATACCAGAATTGTACCACCAAAATTATTTGAAAATAACTCTCCAAAATAATGATGAAATTGAACTTATTTTCGAGTTTGGTAAATGAATATAGTTCCTCATTTGTAAATGAAGAAATGCCATNGCCAACCACATGGCACACATTGGTAAGAGTCAGCTCTTTGGTGCAGATAATCAGAAGTTGATGTGAAAACAGAGAACCAGCTAATTAACATTCCAGGGATAGCTCCNGAGCCAACTCTGCCATCAAATACAGATTTAACTATACGCACATGTACATTCAAGTTGAATATGAGACAGTAAAGAATTAAAATCAAACTACAGGTTCAAGAAAAGGTCAATAGCTAAATATATTTGTCCATTGAAGGGGACATTATGAGAGTGTTTAGAAAAATCAGTATGTAGTTTATAGCAATATGGACAATATTAGACATAATATTATGTGAAAAATAGGATACACAATTGAATAAAGCTATGAAAACCAATATGCCTATGGGGAAAGACAAAGAATGTATTCAACACTGAAAAGAACTCAGTTTGATAAATTGTTTAAAGCTTTATGTTCAAATTTTATTACCACTCTATGGTGCCTTTGAGAATTTTTAAAAAATAATATCCTAGAGTAATGATGGGGACAGCAATAGACAGATGTAGACGCTGTAGGCCTCTACTCATACCAGATGCCAGAGTCACCCTTCAGTTGTGACAACAAAAAAAGTCTCCAGACATTACAGCTAAATCCTCAGAACCCACATGGTGTAAGGAAAACCAACTCCTGAGAGTTTTCCTCTGACTTCCACATGCATGATGGCTATTGCAACACACACACACACACACACACACACACACACACACGCACGCACGCACATGTACACATACACGCGTAATAAATAAATAAATAAATGTACAAAAATTTTAAATCCATCATTTTGGGGGCTCTCTAATTAGTTTGGCTCCTCAAACTAATTAATTAGTTAATTAATCAAACTAATGATNGAATAGGTCTAGGATGAACATTTACAGGATGCATTTCTAGTGAGTTCCCAGGGGCTGCTGCCATGGTGAAGAAACCTCACTGTGAGAGTCTTTTGGACAGTTGATCTCAAACTAGAGACCATATAGAAATCCATATAGCCCCATATAGTAGGACTGAGGGTGAACCTGGTGCAAGCCAGGGCAGGTAGAAGCAGCAGCAGGAGAGGCTGGGTGGTGAGACAGAGGCAGTGGTTGGGTGTCTTGTGGAAGAGGGTGCTATACAATGCACTGCCAGCCCACAGGGAACTATACAATTCTTTAATGGATAAGATTTCTGACTCTCCCTCAAGCCTCTCCATTCAAGGACAGAAAAGTCAGCCATCAGCTGCAGGAATTGTGTTATAATTGAGTAATAAACATGGCATATGGAGATACTCATCAAACTTATTAACTAATTTGTACCATGCATCTGGAACTTATCAAGGCTCGTCTCTCAGTTACTAAAGGTTTGGAATCACAACTGCCTCTGGAAGGACAGCACATCATACGGAAAGTGCTTAGCAGTTTTTGGCAACTGGCTACCCAAGATTTGGGAGAGGTGAGAAGAGGAGAGGAGGGGAGGGGAGAGGAGAAGAGAAGGAAAGGGAAGGGAAGAGAGAAAAGAGAAGAGGAGAGGAGAGGAGCTGTCTCTTATACACATCTAGATGTGTATAAGAGACAGGCATGGGAATCCCCCACATGCTTCAGAACTTTGGTGGGGTACTATTTACTTTTTATTCTGCTGATGGAGGTGTTAAACAAGTATGTCTTCAACCAAACTGAACCTCACCCTGTCTCTTATACACATCTAGATGTGTATAAGAGACAGGGGGGGGAGGGAGGAGAGAGGAGAGAAGAGGACACAGAGACAGAGAGACACAGAGAGAGACTATGACTTGAGACTTCGACTTATGTGGGATAAAGATACAAACATATCATCCCCAAGTCTGAGACACTACCCCCAGGCTATCACAACCTACCCAGTCCTCCATGGGAATCCCCCACATGCTTCAGAACTTTGGTGGGGTACTATTTACTTTTTATTCTGCTGATGGAGGTGTTAAACAAGTATGTCTTCAACCAAACTGAACCTCACCACCGCTGCAAGTGTCTCGATTTTTCAGACATCTGGAAAGCCAAATGAAGAGCCCCTTACCTCCTTGAATCACTGTCATTATGTCGGTAATGACGGCTGCAATGAAGTCTCCCTCTCGCTCTCCCCCTCTCTCATCTGCTTTCCCTGATCCCTTTCCAAGACTTGGAAATGTTCACCTCTAACAAAGCCATCACGAGTGACAATTTCCCACTCTAACACTCTGCCAAAATGCATTTGATTCTTGTTTATGAGCCAGACGAGAATGGGTTCCTATGCCTTGAGGACAATTGTAATCCCCACACCATTAAATGAACAAACAAAATCAACAACCTCCATTAAAAAGAGCAGGAATCTAATTCTATTGTTCAGGCTATGCCTACATGAGAGTTTACAATTGTTTTAATGAAATCACATACAGGCTTAATGCATCAACATCACAGGATGACACACATCCATGTTTACTGTGTCTCCTCCTTTTAAAGCTAACACATCTTCTTTTTCAACTAATAATTGATTGACTTTTAAATTCTTCACTGTAGATTTTATAAAAACTAGTTTGGCTATTTTAAAAATAAAATTCAAATGCTTATATTTATGAAATACTTACGAAGATATGAGTGTTAAATCCAAGGAAAGGAAGAGCAATCCAAGAAGCTGCTAAGAATCAATACTGGAGTGTGAAATTCACCCTTTTTTCTTTTATATTTGCATATTCTAGCCATGCATATGATACATTGGATACAATACTTAAAATGCCAACATTCTGGCCAAATGATAATTTTGGAAGATTCTAGATGCATAGTTTGAATGGCTGAGTAGTCTGTTTGAAATTTCACATTTTTTTTTGTTTTTAAATATGTATTTATTTTTCTTTTATGTGTATGGGTATTTTGCTTGCATGTATGTCTTTGCATCAAGTGTGTACAGTGCATGCAGATGCCAGAAGAGGGCATCCAATTCCCTGAAACTGGAATTACAGGTGGTTGTGAGCTGCCATATGGGTTCTGGGAATCAAACTCAGGTCCTCTGCAGAGCAATGCGTGCTCCCTGCTACTGAGTCATCTCTCCAGCCCCTCACATTTTCAAATGAAAAAAACAGACATCTGTGTGTATCTGTTTATTATAAGTGTTTATTATCTCACATATCAGTTTGTTTGAAACTATTAAATCTTAACATTAAAATATTGAGAGTTAGCTATGGGGGGTTCACACTGTCATTTCTGGGTGTCTCAAAAATAAAACCTAAACCTTCTGGTGTAAGCACAGATTCTGGGGCAGGTTCACNGGTGTTTTGATCCATTCTTTGCTCTGATACTCTCTATACTTTCTTGTTCTGTGTCATACCAACCTTCTAAATTGTGTGCTCTAAAGACTTCTTAAATTTCTTTAAGTGCATCATGGACATTTCTGAGAGCTTTTATCAATGATCCCCTTAGTAGTGCCTGTCATTCGCTACAACTTCTGTTGGAATAATAGTCACTGGAGTTACCAGNCTGAATTAGGACCCAAAATGGCTTCAGATACCAGCCTGAATTATTTAATTCTCTACTAGACAAGCCCTCCAGATGACTTAAAATATTCCATCATTGATTCGTGGTCTTACCAGAAATGAGACTTGCCATTGCTTCAGATCCCTGGTCATCTCCATAGTAACTAACTAGGGTATGTGGCTCTAGCATTTGGTCTGGAATATAAACCAAATGGTCACCTCCATCATCCGCCAACAGAAAAGAAGAGTCTTTCCCAGAACTCAGTTCTTGATCAAGAAGGCTGTTCTCACTTACAGAAACCTCATTCAGCTTAGCAGTCAATCTAGATGAAGAAAAAGAAAGTTTTAGGCTGAGTCAAATAAATTAGAAAGATGCAAATAAAATATCCAAACATTTTAATATGGTTCTTTAATTACTTATTAAAAGAGATGGGNGTGGTATCTCAGTTGGGAAAGTGCTTGGTTTGCAAGCATTAAGACCTGAGTTTGATCCCCAAGAACCCACATGAAAAAGCTGATGATAGTGGTGTCTGCTTGGAATTCAAGCACTAGGAGGAAAAGATGCATGGATCCCTGGGGCTCTCTGGCCAGTCAGCACAGCCTACTTAGTGAGCTCTAGGGCAGTGAGACACCTTGACTCAAAACCAAAACCAAAAACCAAGGTAGATGATATCTGAGGAACAACAGCCAAGGTTGTTATCTGGCCCTCCACACACACACATATACACACACATACATACATATACATGTGGACCCACACATGTGAACCTATATATGCACACACACACACACACACACACACACACATATATATATATATATATATATATACAGAAAAGAAAAAAAATTGGGTGGTAAAAAATTCTAAATTTCAATCATTCCTTTGGAATAAGCGAAGTCTGATTTGCATAGAGCTGTCAATAAATGATGAGGAAGTCATTTATCAATCAGCCACTGGAACAACCTTATTATACCTCAGACTGATAGCAATTATCATAGAAAATGGATGTTTAATGGACAAAGCCCTGTCCTGAGAGGCATAAGTTTACAAGGAGACTCTAGAAGTGGGACCAGCACTTATACTGACAGTTTAAGAGTTCTTCATGATATTTCAGAATTACGTTTTTATTCAGATGATAACAGAAAACATCCATAAGCATATTCCTGGTAATGTCATTTTAATTCAATATTTGTAGTTGTGTTTAATACTGGTCTTTGGTATCCAAAAGTATTATTTAGCTGTAGGGCAGAACAAATAGACGTAGCATATGAAATGATATTGCCACAGCCCAGGAAGGCCAAATGACATCATGACACACTGCACAGATGATGGTCTTGTATTTGTGTGTGGATCCGTGGTGAAAGCGCAGGCTGTCATGCAACAACAGGGACCAGCTGGGTCCAGGTGCATCTGCAGCATGTGCCAAATTACATTTTTTTGGTTTTCAAAAATTCATCTTTAGAAAAACAAAATCATCACATGAAGTTAGCATGGGACTGTTTTTGTCTGATTGTTTAGATGTATAAAGTTGTTTGGGTTTAATAGCTCGGTAAGAATCACAAGTGTCACGGTATTTACAGTGAGGCTTGTGTTTGTACATGCTCAGGTAACAACATAATTGTCTGCAGCCCTATTTAAAAGAGTCTGTGGCTTATTCAAGGGGAACCACTCTACTTGACATCAATGTTGTCTTCCCTAGGGGTTGGCTGTTGGACACGTCCTTGCTCAACTACCAAAGAAATGGAATCTGACATTAGAGGAGTATGCACGTGCATGAATACTGGCTGCTTCTGGATACCTAGAAAAAGCCATATCTTCTCTGAGAAGCTGCCTTGCTTAAGNCAATCTGACATAAAGGAGTTAGTAACTATGGGCCAAGACCAGCTACAGCGAGGGATCCAAGCTCAGTGAAGCTCCAACTAAAATCAGCCTCTAAGGGCTATTCTCACAGTATTTGGGGGACTAGATTCAGCCAATTAATTGTATTTTCACTGAAGATGCAATACTAATGAAAATTGTTGGGACATGATGTTGTATTGAAGTCTTCTGTGGGATGCTTTGAGGTTGGAACAACGACTCAGATGCAGATCNAGACTTAGTGAGGTGAGACACTGGGGTTAGCTGCCATGGTGCCTTAGCAGAGGGATAAAAAGGTACAAAAAGAGCACTGTCTATTGATGTTTCTGAAATGACATGGTCTTTCTATGTAGCCCAGATTGGTCTTGAACTCACAATTCCCCTGCCTCTGCTTCCAGAGAACTGGGGTTACAGGAGTGTAACACTATATCCAGCTAAGGTCATAGATTTTTGAGCAGGGTGTGGGATAAATATCATTTCAAAGAGGGAACTGCTTTAATCAGGACCATGAAGTGTGAATGGGACCTTATGAAAAGGAATGGNATCCCAGGCAGCTGACCAGAAACGGGGAAGGTGAAAGGTCATAGCTCACACAAGGCACATGCTGGACCAGTGCAACTAGAACTCAGACACTCAGGAAGGTGGGCTCTGGGCAGTGAGGGTGAGGATAATCTGGAAGGTTTGTTGTTGTTCTTTCAGGGGTAAGGTTTATCAGACACTCCTGAGGAAGCCATGCCTTTAAAGGCAAGATTCAATGAAATTCATGATGTTATTTAAAAACAAAACAAAACACAACAAAACAAAAAAACCTCAGACTGGAAACTATGATTGATGCACAGCTGATGCTGTGGAAAGTGGAATCCATGAAGAGCCTTTACCTCAGAGACCGTGTTAGCTTCCTTTGCCTAACAACCTGCCATGGCCGGTTACACACCCACCAGTCAATTAACAACCACCTGTAAATAGAAGCGCTCTGCTACCCACCGGAGGCTGCTGTGCAGCACATCTTCCCTCTCTAAATTGATGTGCCTGCAGTCACCCTCCAGCATCGGNGGTGGGTACTGATTGAATTCACCTATGGAGAGAACAAAGTTATAGTTTGATTTCAAAACTAGAAATTGTGTTTTCTGGGCAATGAGAACCCTAACAGGAATCCTCTCAAAGCAATAAATGTTAGTAACACATTTCAAGAGAATTTGGCTGCAGTGAAAATGGAGAACACTGACGTCTTTAGAAATGGCATTCACAACGTGAGCTTCAGAGGGTTTCAGCAGCCAAAGAATTACTAGGATCATGGGAAAGCGCTCAAGGTGTTTAGGGAAGGGTTAATCGTGATGCAAGGACACATGAGTNCTGCATGCCTGTGCTAACATAATCTGAGAGACAATCTATCCTGATTCTCTACGGCTTTTTCTCCCAGATTGAAACTNCTAGCTCAAACATAGAAAAGACAGTGTCTTATTACATGATATCATTTCTTTGCTTCTGCACCAATAAACGCTGATTTCCTATGAGAAAAGGAGACACAGAGAGGATTTTAACTTACTGACAACACAATACATCTCTTTAATCTCTTTCTGTACTGCCTGTAAGTTGCACAGTATTGTGGTCTATAATTTTCCCTCTCATTCAGGAAAACAAATTTTAATGAATCAAGGCCCTTGGTTATTGAAGATCCAAGGCTCTAAGAAGGCATCTCATAGTTTTATTTAGCTGATTCTGGGATACACCTTTTTTTTTTCCTATTTGTCTAAAATGAGAATGTCTCTGATCANTTCCATTTNCCAATGGCTATTGTGGAAGGAAGAACCATGACATAGCTGTTACCTCTGTATACAGAGAAGCAAAAATGCACAGAACNAGCGCTGGAACTTTGGGGAAAACTTCTCAAAGGACCAGAAGATGCAAGAGCAGTCATTTAATTCTGACAGATGAAGTGGGTTCCTGAAGACAGGGAAGGTGGGAGTCAACTTAAACCAGCCTTGCTCAATTGCAAAGCCACTGCCCAGCCCAGCAGGACCAGACCGGAGGTGTTCTGAGTCTATTGAAATTGCTGCATTGTTAGCCATCTGGCTGGCACAAAGGGCAAGACTCTGTGAGGAACGATGGACAGCCATGCCTCTGGACATTAATAGCACTTGAAAATTGTAAGAATCAGATAAGAAAACTGTTCGGGATATTTACAACTATCTCCTGGAGGCAAATATCTCAGAGACAGAGAGAGAAAGAAAGAGGAGAGAGAGAGAGAGAGAGAGAGAGAGAGAGAGAGAGAGAGAGAGAGCGCACAAACTGTTTCTCCAGGGAAGTGTTTGCTTACATAATTTGTGGTAGGGGACGAGGTGTGATTTCTAAACCTTGGCAGGCTGACACTGTTGCTCTCTGTCATTTCTGATGACACAGAGTCCACTGATCATGCGCTTGCATGCTCCAGCAATCACAGTCAAGTTCCTTTAAAAGCTTTATAGTTTTTCCTCTCAATTTTTGAACTTAGCACTCACAGGTCAGTTTGTAGGCTGGCCNGTATCCAAAGGGTAACATATTGCAGCTCACAGGACTGCAGCCATGCTGCTTAAAGTGTGATTTGTGACCCACAACACTGGCATCACTTGGGTGCCTGTGAAGGACAGTCTCAGGCTCCACCCTGACCCTGCTGAACAGGAAGCTGCCTCCAGGTTTTTAGGATTCCTATGGGACATGATTGGGTCATCACATTCTCACACAGCTCTCCACTNTGTGCCAAGATTAGAAAATAAACTCATTTAAATGTTCAAACCATATTTTCTAAGAGTTNTTAGGACTTCTTCAGGCTAAATAAATACAGCTCGGAAGATCACCAGTCACTCTGTGANTTCTACTGCACAGATTTTGGCAAGAGATGTTATAACAAGCTCTCACCATCTTATACCCAAGGCATAAGCAGGATACATTCAGGATATGTCCCACCTTTGCCCCCAATCACTACCTAATTTATGTATTTGGATTCATTATAGACTTCATGATATTGATCTTAGGTTGTCAATACTACTACCAAATACTATTCCAAAAAGAAAGTAACCAAATAATGCCTTACGTCTGATAAAGTATACAAATGGCTTCAGAAACTTTACAATATAATTCAGNTCTGGCTTGTACATTCTCCCAAGCTGTATCAGATGGTGATCATGTGGATAGCTGGCTAATTGTTCCATCTCATCTGTTTGTGTGGAGCCCAGAGAAACCACAAATATAACATAGCCTTGACATTTGGCCCTCAAAGCCATTGTCTTCACAAATTCCTTCTCCTCATGATTCTCTCCAGCTGAAATCACAATGATGACCTTGTGTTTTCTTGGATTGAGGGTTCCTGGGAAGAGACCCTCCATGGCCCACTGTAGGCCAAGACCAATGGTGGCATCTCCATTTAGTTGTTGGAGGGAAGTGTGGATGTAGTCCTTCATGATGGATCGGTGGTTGTAGGTTGTAAACTCAAACTCTGTCTTCACCTTTCTCTTCTTTCTTGAATTCTCTGAGGGAGAATAGCTCAGCAAAGCAATTCTGTCACCAGAGTCTGAGGCTGAAGGGTCTGAAGTGATGTGGAAGCCATCNATCACTGAGCTCACCAATGCTTTCATGGCTTGGAAGTCATCGTTGGCTATATTACGGGAATTGTCCAAGAGGAATGCTACATCCATGTATGAATTTTCAGGAAAGACAGTCTCTTCTGCACAAGTATTTGGAAAACACTTGTCTGAAAACACACAGAGAAATATATCATGTCTTAGCCTAAGACACGGAGAGCTTCTAAGAATTAATGATCATATCAATATTTCTTCTATTTCACATCATTTAAATTANCAAAAAGTGGTCATTATGTCAGTAATGTTGTGGCAACTAGCAATTAACATCAGGGGGTCTATGATGAAAACAGATTTAGGTGGCATGTGCCTCCAAAGTCCACAATTGTGTCCAAACTCATGAAGAATCTTCAGTAGTTTAGAGGCTCTTACTACAAACTACAACACTGTCCTAGGAAAGATTACCCCAGTTAGGTAATTTTCAAAACCAGTTTTCACATTCTACAGAAACTCTAAAAACATTAGAGATTGGAATTCTGACATAGTACATCTTCTAAAAATTGAAAATAGAACCTACCATCATAAATAGAAATCTCCCACTAAAGCCCAGTTCAATAACTCCCTGGGAAGGCATTAAGCCTCCTGCACAGTCAACCTTCCCCAGAGGTCTTACCATAGCAAAGTGTGCAGCGCCGAAGCCTTTCCAGGGGCTCATAATTCCCAACTGGAGGAACCGGAATCACTTGAAATGTTCCAGTGTCATCAAACTGCATTGAAAAGAAAAGCAAATGCTGTTTGTACTTGAAGCTTTTATTGGAAAATTAGTATGTGCTCATCATGAGTAAAAGCTTGGAAAATGCCTGCTGTCGTTATTACTTTGCATTATAATCCTTTGGTTTATTCAGGATCTCACACACACACACCATCAGCATCCCTCTTTCATGATAAGAATATATTTTTTAATGTGTTTGGATGTTATGCCCTCATGTCTGTCTATGCACTGCATGCCCTTGGGAGCCAGAAGAGGGCATTCAGGCCCCTGGGATTAGAATTACAAATGATTGTGAGTCATCACATGGATGCTGGAAATCGAACACAGGTCCTCAGAGAGAGAGGAGCGTGCTCTTAACTGCCAAACTATCTCTCTAGCCTCAGTCTTAACATCTCTTGTTTCCGTGACTGCAATGCTAGGCTAATTTTAACATGTGCCACATGATGGGATACACATACCACCACCTTCTAAAGTTGGGCCCTTCAGAAAATTTTCATTTATAGGTTTCCATCAGTCACTTTGGGTGGTGATACCAGAACCATTTCTACTGCACTCCATCAANAGGGTTCATCTTCCTGATGTCACATGGACCTTTATTTCAAATGGCAATAGACTGAAGACATCAAACTTCTTGCTTNTAACTCCTCCATCTCCATTGNCTCTCTGATGACCACCCTCATTCTTGTTCCATCTGTTTCTTGATTACTGTTTTTGCTTTAACATTCATCGAAATGAGCAATATGCAACACTCATTCATTAATTCAATGAGTCAATACCTAATTTGGGGACATTTATTTTTATGGTCCTATGCAAAGCAGATGCTGTCATCATAGTGAAAGGAATACATCATTTCCGGAGAGTGATAAGGCTATNCCTCAACTCACAGCAATGCTCAGGGCTGTTTTTTCCCCTCCCTCAAATCACAGAAGGACTAGAAAAGCCATACTCTCTGCCTTTCTGTAAAGTGCTGAGTGTCTGAACATACTTGTGATCATTTCAGCCTTAGGATGAAAGTTGTATGTTATTTCTCTCTTATAAACTTGGACATNTGAGCATTATTTGACAGTTGACCATTTTTGGTCCCACATCTAAAGACTACATGCACACTCAGTGAACCAAGGAGATTAATTCAGAGGTGTGAACCATATGCTCTGTCTTAATTTATTCACACATAATGATATGGATTTGATTCAACAAATATGNATTGGATGCCAACAATGTTATAGGTACAGCTTTGATGTTAGGGAGAGT
The DNA here is from genome assembly GCA_001675575.1 of Neotoma lepida. Classification (NCBI taxonomy): domain Eukaryota; kingdom Metazoa; phylum Chordata; class Mammalia; order Rodentia; family Cricetidae; genus Neotoma; species Neotoma lepida. The sequence continues at coordinate 230,089 of LZPO01044192.1, forward strand.
AAAATAAACAGAACAGATAAAAACACCTTTGCATGATGCTCTAGTGGGGTAGNCCTGTCATAAACACCAAAATAAGTATATTATCTGATATGTTGGCTGGTAATCATTTCCCTTTAAAATGGAGTAGAGTCGTGAGAATGGAAAATGCTAGGTACCATTTAAATGAAATTCACCTAGAAAGTGAGAGAGAAAGAGAAACTGAGAAGGGGCCTCCGATGAGGTAAGAGAACACCCAGGAAAATGAGATGCTGTGGAAGGCTAATGGAGTGACTCGTTACCATCTTAATCAGAACAGCTGTGATGACGCACAAGCGACTCTCCACAAGGTTGGCTCTGTTGACCTTCCTCGTAGGAGGAGGAGGAGGGAGGAAGGGTCATTAGACCCTCCCCAGAGATTCCAGACACTTCTGCCCTCATTCCCTACTCCAGTTGTATGTAATTCTGCTCCAGCTGCATATGGTTGTGGGAGGTGCTAGCTGNGTAGGAAGTGAACTGTTGACTGAATAGGGACCTCACCTATGNAGTCACGGAGGAGGGTTCATCCACACCTGGGTAAACTGCTTAGTGATGGAGTGGTTTGGTGTCACCCACACTCCTCTAAGTAATTCTTCCACCCATGCACCTGCAAGCAAACCCTCACTCATGTTCCTGGGCCCAATCCCTTGTATTAGTTATATCTTGTTGCTATGATAAAATAACGTGACCAAAAAGTAACTTATAGAAGGAAGATGATTCTTTGGCTGGTGGTTGCAGGGGGTTAGAGTCCACAATGGGAGGAGACATGGCGGGAAGCAGGAGAATGGCAGCAGCAGCAAGAAGCGGAGAGATCACATCCAGACCCTAAACACAACAGGAGATAGAGCAAACTCTCCGAGGGGTGAGGGTGGAAGCTCTCAAAGCCAACCGGTTGACAGGCTTCCTTCCNGCAAGGCCACACTTCTTACAGGCTCCATAGCCTCCCCACACAATGCCACCAATTGGGGACCAAGGATCCCAATTCTGAGCCTATGGTAGACATTTTTTTAATTCAGACCACCACAGCTCTCACTCATCCATGTACCTGTAAGGAAGTCCAATAAACTCACTGGTTCACTGAGCTAGACTCAGGTGAGCTGTTACTTTAGTTTGTCACTGGTGTCCTATCTGAGGTGAGTAGACATTTGTTCATGTAAGGTGTCAGTGGGGACAAATGTTTCCAAGAAAATTCAGGATCAACAGTTGTCTTAACATTGCTAATAAATTATGTGGGCTGAGTGTGGGAACCAGCCCCTGAGGATAGAAATATCGAGAACATTGTTGACTGAAAAGAGCACTTTGGGGNAGTAGTAGNAATAAAAATGTGGATAGGATTTGTTAATAAAGAATGTAAGAGCCAGGTGGACGTCTGTGCATGGTCTCAGCCCCCAGGATGGTGAAGCAAGGTAGTTTCTTGACTCAATGAATTCAACTTAAGCAACATATCAAGAT
>LZPO01044192.1:251264-264046 GCA_001675575.1 Neotoma lepida
ATCTTTATACAGTCAAATACCTGTGGTCAGTGGAGAGACAGGTGCATGGAATAGAGGAAATCTAAAAGTCCAAGCAGAATGATTCATTCGGAGTGGACATACTTATCATTTGGCAGCATTTTTAAGTCTTCCAAATGCTTCCTTGAGCTGAGGGAGTGAGCCTGTGCTTTCAGAGTAAAAAAATCACCGAAGGAGAAAGAGGAGTGAGCCAGTGAGGTATAAAGGATCTGAGCCAGGCTAAAAATGTATCTGCAGTAACTCAAAAACTGAAATAAATCTTCCACAGATGACATAAAACACACGACGCACTAAGGCATTTTGCAGTAAAAGGCAACTAAAGGTCAAGAGTCANTGGCCCTAATGTCTCNGAGTCACTCACCTGAGGTCCTTGATACCCTTGACTTCCTTGTTCTCCTTTCTCACCACGATTTCCACTGGACCCCTTTTTGTGGTAACAACAAATACAATGTGATGTCAATGCAACTCACTCTCCTAGTAGATGCTTTTGAAACACCCCTGTGGAGGCAGAGCAGTGGTCTACCCCTCCAAGAAGCCTTACTGATGGGAGATAAGTCTTCTTTAGGAAAATAACTGGGGACAAGCCCAGACACAGTGGCACAGATCTTATTGAGGGATTCCCTGCCCCGGCATAAGAGTCTCATCCTTCTTCTACAGGAAGAAATAAAAATAGATCAAAAAGGGAATAAATAAACCCATGGAGATACAAACAACCATCGAATGTNTCTATTTGATGGTTCACTGGACCAAAGTGCTTTCTCGATGTGTAAAACACAGGAACCAGGTGTTTCAAGTTGGTCCTAAAGAACACCCAGTGACAGGCTTCTGCCAGCTGAACAAAAGTTCCTCTCTGCTGTGTTTCCTGTGTAGGTCTCTCATAGTTCTCTTGCATAGCTGGGGAGACTAGAAGTGAAATGGCCCCTGCCTACCAGGAAATCACTGAGTGAGCCTCAAGTCACTAGCATCAAAGGATCCCAGAGCATCTGAAATGACTGCCATCCCATACCCAGCCCTAAAAACATCTGNACAAATCTAGATTGATCCCATGGTTACTCAACCTCGTGAAGGTACCAGACCTCAGAAATACTTAAGAGAATCTAAACTAGGTTAGTTTTAACCTGGAACTTTCTAGAAGAAAAATAGGGTTCTTGAAAGGCCTTAAAAATAGGCATTTCCTCACAGATAAGTCCAGGTTTAAAGTGAGCTCCACACGGAGTGGATCAACAGTGATTCAACACACAAGTGTGGCAAAGCCATCCTCAAGGGATGATGTGGCTTCTTCCAGGCAGGGAAGGAGACAAGACAGATGCCTGAACTTCTGACACCAGTGTCACTAATGGCATTTGGGGGACTGACGGCAACCCAGTGAATAATAATAATAATAATAATAATAATAATAATAATAATAATAATAATAAGCTGTTGCTGTTGAATATCTTTCTGTACACTGTGAATATGTGTTGCTCTGATTGGTTGGTAAATAAAGCTGTTTGGCAAGTGGCAAGGCAGAATAAGGTTAGGCAGGACATTTGAACTGAAGAGACAAGAGAAGAAAGGAGAGTGAGAGGAGACGCCAGCCCACTGCCCAAGGAGCAACAAGATGCTCCCAGACTGGTAACGCCACAGCCATGTGGCAACATATAGATTAATAGAAATGGGTTGAATTAAGTTGTAAGAGCTAGTTAGGGAGAAGCCTGAGCCATTAGGTCATACAGTTTGTAAGTAATATAAGCCTCTGTGTGTTTACTTGGGTCGGAGCAGCTGCAGGACCAGGTGGGACACAGGAAAACTTCGGACTACAAGCTGTTAATTACTCACAATGCAAGGTGAGCACAGAGAACACTTTTCCCCTCTCAAGGCTCATTAATGTTGGAGCAAGTTTGATGGAAAAAAATAAAAACTCAGAATCATCTCCCATCATGGGCTATGCACAAGGTGATGATGTTTGCAAATTGAACTTTTACCAGTTGAAAATATTTATTTTTAATTATGTGTATGTGTGTGTGTGTGTGTGTGTGTGTGTGTGTGTGTGTGTGTGTGCACATGAGTGCATGTACTCAAGGAGGCCAGAAGAGGGCATCAGATCCCCTGGAGCTGCAGTTAAAAGCAGTTGTGAGTCACTCCACCCAGGTGCTGGATATTAAACTCTAGTCTTGGGCAAGGTATTATTTGCTCTTAAGCCATCTTTCCAGCCCCTCTGTTGTGTGTTTTTATACTGAGCTACCTGCCCTCTTCCCACCAGAATGGCTCCGCACTAGTTACCCACATTTATGAAATACCTAGCATACCTGTGGGCCTTGCAGTCCTTCCGGTCCCTGTGTACCTTGAGGCCCCGGGTTTCCTGCTTCCCCCTAATGAAAAAGAGTTTCCAGTGTTAAGATTTTTCTCTGCATGGTTCCCAGGTAGATCATTTGGTTCATCTGTCCTTACACTACAGAGGATCTTATTTTTCCACTGTCAGNAATGAACTCAGNCATGTTTCTACTTTTCATAAAGATGGGTGTGGGAAAAACAATTCACTCAAACTATGATAGTTTGATGAGAATGGTCTATATATGCTCACATATTTGAATGGTTCCCACATGATGGAACTGTTTGGGAAGGATTAGGAGGTGTGGCCTTGTTGGAAGAGGTGTGTCACTGGGGGAAGGATGGGCTTTGAGGTCTCTAGGGCTCACACCAGGCCCAGTCTCACTCTCTCTCTGCCCTGCTGCCTTAGGATCAGGATGAAGCTCTTAGCTACTGCTCAAGCACCATGCTCCCTGCCACACCATGCTCCCTGCCACACCATGCTCCCTGCCACACCATGCTCGCTGCCATGATGGTCATGGACTGATCTCCTGAAACTGTAAGCAAGTCTCCAGTTAAATGATTTCTTTTATAAGCTGTCTTGGTTATAGTGTCTCTTCATAGCAATAGAACAGTAACTTAGATACAAATTTTGTTTGAAAAATGCCATGATGATATCAAGTACTTTGCAGGCTAATTAAAAACAAGTTTTAAAGAAGAAAAACATGGAATGAATACTTGGAATATATAGCTAATAATAATAATTTGGATAAAAGATAAGAAGCAGCAAGAATTTCACTTTCTTGCATGCTGCTTCCCAATACACGTGACAGTCAGTCAAGGGTGTGATGTTTGGGATTGTGTGTGTTCTGCTTGTTTGTTGGGAGGTCTTTTTTGANGGAGNNTTTGCCTTAGTCGGTCCTGTCTCTTTTCAGGAAATTGACTGGATANCTGNTTGTGCTTCCCACTCCTCAGTGGGGTTCNTGGCCAGGGCTGGACATCCTTACAACATCCTGTCAAATGCTATTTACCTAGCACCATCTATATAGAAGAAATGTCCTCNGTACCCTACCACAGAGGACAGGAANTAAAAGAGAAAACTTACCGAGGGACCTTGGGGTCCCCTCCGGCCTTCCATTCCCTGAAANGCCAAAGGCAAGNCATCAGTCAGTGTGTCCAAACAGACAGAGGGTNCCTGNGGCAAATCAGTCTCTCCCATTCCCTGCTCATAGAGGGTTTCCTAGGGGCCTTGGCAGGANAGGTTTTCACACTGGGTGTTTAATCACACACTAACATTTAGGGGATTGACGGCAACCCAATGTAAAAGGCACTGCAGCCTTGTCCCAGTCTACAAGCCTCTGGCGATTATCCAGTGGGCTATTTGGAGGTCTGGATCACCCTGAAGAAACTGTTTTCCCTCCCTGCAGGCCCACGAAGCACTGTGTGCTGAGTGCAGGGCAGAGGGAAATTTCTAGACACGGTGGTGCATCACACGGGCCCCATGAAGTTTGGCTCTGGAGGATTCCTCAGGGAGGAAATGGTTGGTGGTGGCTGCTCCTTTGTGTAATGTAGATGATTAGGTTTATTACAAAGGGCAAGGCTGGTCCCTCAGCTGTCTGTACCTCTCCCGGAGGGAGTTCATGTCACTAGTGCAAGCTACAGGGACAGAAAAGAGCCTAGAGGGATGATGCCTCAGGCCCCAGACTCTAACTTATTTTCCCCAATCTACAGCAATAAAATCTGCTGACATTATTCTCACTGAGAAAGCCNTGGAACACTCTCAACCACCAATTCATATTGTATTGTGATAACAGTTGTTTTAAACAATTGCATTTATTCATTTATCATGTAAGAACTATTTCAGAACTACCATTTTTTCTCAGTTGCCCATCTCCTAAAGTTCCTTGGGATAAATCATCCAACCAAATATCAGCCCTACCAGGTGTTAGACTTTTAAAATACCCTCTGGGAGAAGTTACTCATAGTAACTCATCAGCTGTAAATCCACTTGGCTATGACTAGTTGGTGCTCTTGACGTAGGAAAATAGAGAAGATAAAAAGTCAGCGAAGGTGGAGGCTACTGTTGCCATGACTTCACAGTCTGTCTCTGTGAAAAAGCAAGGACAAGGGCTAGAGAGGTGTCCTCCCAATGGAGTGTGTGCTGCTTTTGCAGAGGACCCACACCAGGTGGCTCACAACTACCTGTAACTCCAACATCCTCTTCTAGCCCCCATGGGCATCTGGATGCCAGTGCACAGATTCATACACATGCACACACAAATGAAAAATAAAATAAAATAAAAAGGAAAGCAAGGATAAGCTGGTTATAATGGTACATGCCTATAATTGCATCATTTGAGAGGCTAANACACAAAGACCTTGAGTTCAAGACCAGCCTGGTCCACACAGTAAGTTCATTGCCAGCCTGAGCTAAAGGATGANAGAGACCCTGTCTCAAAAAGTAAGAAAAAGAAGTGGGGAGAGAAGAAAGGCTGGAAGGAAGAGTAATGCTTATCCTGTATAAGAGCTTTGCACAGCATCATCCTTACAGGCAGCACCTCACAAACAGCACACTCTCTTGCCTTTAGTTTCACAGCTTTGTGTCTAGGTGGCACAAAGCAATCACACATTAAACCTCACATGTGGTTAGGAGCACAGACTCTGAAGTGAGATGGTCTGAGNTCAAATCTCAGCTCAGTCACTTACTAGCTATTGTGACCTAGGGCAAGTTACCCAACCCAAGCCTCCTTGATTTGCTTGTGTATAATGTGGATATAAAGATAATAATCCACCTGGCAGGCATCTGATGGGACTTCTCTAAATGAGTATCTAAAGTGATTAGATCAGGACCTGGTACAAAATGGATGATATATTAGAAACACAAATGTTGTAAGGACTCTTTGCAAGTGGCCACCAAAAGGCCACGGGCCTGGAATGTGGCCTCCTGTGTGGCTGTCAATGTGTTGAGCCATTGTTTTAGTAACAGCTGGTATGATGATTAATTTTTGGAGGCTGGAGTTGAGTCACANGGGGAGCCCACGCCTGGGTTTGAGCTGCAGGGTTTACAATCCATTACCCACTTAAGATGCTCTTGAGGCTCATGACAGAATTCTGGCCTCGGTTGGAAACGTGGGGGTGAGGCTAGAAAAGCCNCAGATTGCTTGACTATGAACATGAATATGAATGCTGTCTTCTTTAATTCTAAAGAAAAGAAGTTACAAAGCAGAGAAATGAGTAAAAGATGGGGAAGGGCTAAGGGCCTTCTGTGCTTATAGCTATTTAAAAGGTATTGACTAGTGTGTCCAAAGAGTAATCCCAAACCTACTCCCCAACATCTCTGTTTTTAAAGCACACGATTGATGTGTCAGTTATAAACCTATTTCAAACTAAAATCCCTTTTCTCCTAAGCCAACAGATACATTTATCTAAATGTGTAACACTTAGCTCATCTCNATGCTCTGTTGCTTCCACCAATTGTATCTTAATCCTCCTGAGCTGGGAAGGCCCAGGCCCAGGGAATGGTCCCAGAAGCACGGGAAGCCTAACCCCTCTGGCTTGGAATCTTTGTCATTCGGAATAAGCAAAGGCAAGATGGGATAGAACGCAGCCCCCCGGGAAAGGGGCAGAGACTGCAGCCTTCAAGGGACNAGAACAATCCAACATTCAGAAAAGAAAGTCAAGTATTTTAATTCCTTCTGAACAAATTAGGGCCAAACCCAGGGCTCTTCACATTCTCCTGTTATCACACTCATGCCAAGCGTGAGCTAGAGGAGCTTTAGTACAAATGTCATCTCTAGCCAGGTGTAGTGGGGCACACCTACAATCCCAGCACACAGGAGGCAGGGCAGGAGGAATTTTCTGCCAGTTTGAGGCCAGCCTGGTCTACATAGTAAGTTCTAGGCCAGCCTGATCTATATACATAGTGACTTCCAGGCCAGCCAGGGGTACATAGCAAGAGTCTTCTCCCTTCCCCCAGAAAAACAAATAAATATCATCTCTAACTTCAGTAATTCATAAAGGGTAGTGTGGTTTCTTGGTTGGTCCTTAAAAAATTGAAGGTAATCAAATGTTCCTTTGGGGGCGTGGGGTAAGGCTTGATATCACGTGATGCTATAAGCTACTCTAAGGCCTCCAGACTGCCAATGAGTTGGCCCTAACAGCCAGTGTTTGGGAGTCCATCCAGGAAGAAACCATTTGTGCTCTCCTTCCCTTGTCAATGTGTAAAGAGCATGAGATTACATCTACCCAGTCCATAATATTCTGACATAGCTCCCAAATGCTAAGTTAGGGGAGGAGACTGTGTATGTTCAAGTCATTGGCTCTTGGCATTCGAAAACACTTTGAAGGTATAAAGGCAAAGGCAGATTGGAGCACAGTGTTTCTCAGCCAGGGATGATTTTTGCCTCCCATGCCCACCCACTATAGACATTGGCAGTATCTGAAAAGACATTTTTGGATGTCACAAATGGGTAAGTAGAAGAGCAGGGTTTGGGGGTGTGGTTAAGCATCTTATGAGGTGCAGGACAGTCCTTCATAAGAAAGACTTTCCAGGTCCAAAAGGTCAGCAGTGTTGAGATTCAGAATGCCTGCACATGTACCAGCCATGGGTGTGCTGTCTCAGTAACCAGAGATAATCCCCATGCCTCTGTGTCCATCACAAGGGATAAGGAGGGAAACAGGTGTTTAGGAGATACTTACCAAGCTTCCTCCAGAGCTAGGACTGCCTTGTGCCCCCTTCAAGCCAGTTCTCCCCTAGAAACACAATAATTCCCCAAAACCATAAGTCAGAAGTAGGTTATAAGTCCTGGGAATGTTATAAAGCCATCAACACAAAACAACAAATGCTCTCAAGACAGCAGAATAAGGGAGTCATGCTGGAGTCATTCTGTATAGTGACACTGTTGGTGAGATGGCCACACAAGGAAAGGGCTAACAACCAGGATAGGGGTAGCAATGTGCCATAAGTAAATGATGACAAATGAAATATAATGCCACTCCCTTGAAAATTAATAATTCCCCCAAAAGTATAGCCTATTTCAGACATGCACTATTTTCTTTTAACTATAGATGACTTGGATGTTAAACTTATTTAGCTAAAAACTAGAATTAGTCAACTTATCTATGTAACATAGACCCAATTACTTGTGTTCCTCGGTCTCCTTTGGCGCCCTTCTGGCCTTTGATGGTGCTGTCTCGTCCTGGGTTACCCTAGGAGATGATTTCAGAAATGTTTTAGAATCCAAAAACATCAGNGTAAGGAAGTCCATTCATTGGTTTGGACACAGAGCTTTGCTATAGAGCCCAGGCTGGTCTTGAACTCAAGGTGATCCTTTTGCCTCAGCCTTCTGAGTTTTAGGATTGCAGGTGTGTGCCCCACTCAGCTTTCTTTTTCTCTTCCTTTCTTGTGTGGTACATGGGATTAAACTCGGGGCTTTGAACACGTCAGGCAAATCTATCAATGACAGAGATTTTTGAGATGGAGGTCTCACTAGGTTTCTCAAGGTACCTGAGATCCTCCTATTTCAGCAACCTGAATAACCGAAGTTCCAGGCCTGGACCACCAGGCTCACCTTGCCCCCCCCCCCGACACACACTTTTTTGTAATGGTATAATATTTAAGTGTTAGACTTAAGAAGTTCTCAACCTGTGGGTCTCAACCCCTTTGGCAAACTTTTATTTCCAAAAATATTTACATTATAATTCATAACAGTAGCAAAAAAAATACAGTTATGAAGTGGCAATGAAAATAACTTTATGGTTGGGGGTTACCACAACATGAGGAACTCTATTAAAGGGTCACAGCATTTGGAAGGTTGAGAACCACTGGGCTAATTCAAGCTAAGAGATGAAGTGTAAGAAAAGTCTCCAATTTGAAACCCTTAAAAGTAACCTTTGCCCCAGTTTGAAGGCAACTTGGTGACTAACGTAGTGTTCTAAGAGNGCCAGCTGTGCAGTGACTTCCCCTACAGTGTGGCTTTGCTGAGGCCCTGGCCATCCCCTCAGACAGGGAATGAAAGCCTCCTGTAATTGAGTCTGAGAAAGAATCTCATGAGGGATGCAGCTCAGAGTGCTTGCCTAGCAGGCGCAGGGACCTGGGTTTGAGTCCCATTGCTGTTAAACCAACAAACAAGCATGAAATAAATAAATCAAGCTCTGGGCTGCAAGATNAGAAATCTGTCAAACGAAGTGGAGGAAGTTTTGGTCATAGTACACTGTGAGAACTCATATGATGGAACCTTAGATCCCCTTTCTGGGCCTTTCAGATTTGGACAGCTTTCCCCCAAATCAAAAAGCCCTGAGTAACAAACGCCTACTGCCCCAGCGCCCTAGGCCAACACTTGCCTCAACTTCAGTGGGAGTCACTAAGGAGAATGAGAGCAGAATTGTGCTGGGATAAAATTCAGAGTCAATTAGGGTCTATAACTTACAGGATCCCCTGGGAAGCCCTTCTCTCCATCTTCCCCAGGGGCGCCTCTGGAACCTGGGCTGCCCTGAAAATAGGTAGACAGACAGACAGATAGATAGACAAATAAATAAATAAATAAAATGAGCCTCCATGTTATCCTGTAGGTGGCTTTTATATTGGTGTTAAATGCCAAGCAGTGGGTAGCCAATCAGATAAAGTATTTCATGTTTTCCTGCTTCCCTCAGGTCCCCTTAGACTCCCCAAGTTTGAGTTTAAGCTGTGGTCAGGCTAAGAAACAGGAAACCTTCTCATGGTCTAGCATAGGGTTGTGCAATGGGACTTTTGGCAGTTGGGGAATGCTCCATGGCAGTGGGGAGAAGTTCATGGTATGCACTGACCATCTTGGTCTCTGCAACACTTGGAATGTGTTCAGTGAAGTGGGAGGGTGGAATTTTTTAGTTCAGTGAGTTTAAATTTAAGCAATCACACATGGACATTGGCTGTCCTAATTGGACATTCTACACAGTTTAGCACTTCGGATCTCCCCAGGGGTTTTCGGCTGTCTCCTCAAACAATTTTCCAGTGAAATTTTCCCAGGCTATGGTCCCTGGAGGCATTTGACTGACTGTCTCATTTGCCGTTTTCCTACATTGGAAGAGCATATGTCCGTGAGCCAGGGTTACAATGGGGCAAGAGAGCTTTCTAGGGAGCAACACTAAGGCAGACCTCACTCTGCATAACCTAAGGNTGACTTCTTATACCCACATGCCCATTTGCCCCACCCCGGGCTGGCCCCTGCATACCTTTAATATGTCATGTGTCTGTTCTCTTTGTGACTGCTTTACCTGAAGGCTTCATTCCATCTCACCTCGATTACTATGGACCCCCCCTCATCCTTCCTTATATCCAGGTCAACTCCACAGTCCCTGCACTACTTCCAATAACATTTCTAAAACACAAATTTGATTGCCTTCTGCTTAAACCCTTCCCAAGCCACACGCACACATGCATGTGTGTACACACACACACACACACACACACACACACATACACACACAGCCTAATGGCTCACTGCAGCTGTCCTAGCCTCTTATTGAAATCTATCTTCCTCCACCTGAGCTCTGTTCCTTCCAGGAAGAGGAACTGCCAGCAGACCCCTGCTTCAGGTGCTTGCTTACTCTCTGTCTAGAAAGTTCTTCTTCCACATCTGTGCCTTGCTAACGCAGTTCATTTCTGGTTTCAAGAAGACTCCCTAGAGAGCCCCACCTCCAAGCTGACTGGGAGTCAGAAGGACCCCAAGTGGCCCCAGCCATTTCTGGGTACCATGGAATCCTTGAGGATGAGGACTACAGTGGTCCACTCCAATCTCTGACTCCTTGACAAATAATTCAGTGTCTGGTATGTTACAGATGTTCAAAAATATTTGATAAATAAATAAGTAGATCTGTTGGGATNAATTTATAATAAGCAAAATATTTCACTATGATTTATAATTCCAAGGCCCCCAAATCAACTTTTTCATTCCTTTTGCTTTTGATGTCAGGAAAGAAAACAAAGGTTAATAATGGCCAAACTTGTTCATTTACAGACTTCTGGAAAATGTAACCACAGAAAGACCTCACACAGTAAGTTTTTCTAGCTGGAAATTCTTGAATATTCCACAGTAGTTATGGTGGTTTGAATGAGAAACTCAATGCCCCAGAGGCTCATATATTTGAACTCTTGCCCCTGTCCCCGTTGGTGCGGCTGTTAGGACAGGTTATAGAACTTTTAGGAAGTGGAGCCTTGCTGGAGGANGCATCACTGGAGTCTGGCCCTGAGAGTTCATAATCTCACCCTATTTCCTATTCACTCTCTCNTTCCTATATGTGGATAAAATTTGATGAGGCAGCTTCCTGTTCCAGCTGCCATACCATATGTTCCTCACCATAAGGACCCTATCCCTCTGGAACCACAAGCTAAAACAAAGTCTTTCTTCTTTAAGTTGCCTTTGGTCAAGGAATTTTGTCACAGCATCAAAAAAGGAACTAATACAGTAGTCTGTGTGTCCCAAACCAAAGAGTGGTGTCTGTTTGTTGGCCATAGGCTTTCATTGCATGATTGGGATNGCTAATTTTATCAATTTGAGTTTAAGAAACACTCAGGACACTAATGAGACACACCTTTGTGTGTGTCTGTGAGGGTTGACCCCAATCCAAAAGGTTTACACTAAGAGGGGAGACCCACCCTAACTGTGGGCTGCACCATCCCATGGGCTGAGGTATTTGACTGAATCAAAAGGAGATAAGAAGAAAGGGCTGAGCATTGGCCATCCCCCTTCTCTGTTTCCTGGCCAGTGTCATGAACCAAGTCTCCCCAACCACCATGCTTTCTCCACCAAAACAGACTGTAGTCCTCTGAACTGTAAGCAGAAATAAACACTCTCCCTTAAGTTGCTTTTTGGGGGTATCCGGGAGGCATCAGGCATTTGACCAGAGGAAAGGTCACTAAGATATGGTGAAGTCAGCTGTCAGTTTTATCCCTAACTGCTAGCACAGCACACAGGGCTGGATCTGTCACCAGGGACTACTTGATTACTGAACAGAGTTACCTGAGAGCCAAGGTCACCTTTTTCTCCCTTAATACCACGGAATCCATAAAATCCCTAAACAAACATAAAACAAAACCTCATTTAGAAAAATCAACCTCATAATGGCTTCATGATAACTCAGAAAGAGGAGACAGATGGCTTACGTCNTCTCCGTCCAGTCCATCAAGCCCATGGTCTCCATGTTCTCCCTGGGAAACAACAGATAGCAGTCAGGTATGACTGGTGACAGGGCTGACACAGTCAGGGGGTCTCTGACATGTGCTTGTTAGATCAAACGTGACAGAAAAGCAAATACAGTACCTGAGCTCCAGCAAATCCTTTGACTCCCTGTAAAGATTAAACATCCATCATTGCAGGGTCAAAGGCAGAATGGGGATTCTAATTTTGCAGCAGGAAGGGGCTGCCTCCCTTGAGAGCATTGTCTCACTCTTTCTTTTTAATTGCTTCTGGCTACACACTCATATAAACGTTATGGGTGGAACTACGTGAATGTTCAAGACTCATCTGCAGACAGAGGAACTAGTATGTGCAACGGGTCGGTGGGGGGAGAGACAGAGGACACCAGAAGGTGTCACGAGGACAGGAAGGTGTCACAGAGGAGTGAGCACAATGAGCTAGGAGAAGCTTACCTTCTGGCCTCGAGTCCCCGGACATCCTATGATCCCTCTATCTCCTTGAGGTCCAATTTCTCCTCGTCTTCCCTAAAATGAATCCAGACATGTCTCCAAAGTAATACTTTTGCCGGAAGCTGTCAGCAGTTTGCTTTTGGAGCACTGAGCTACAGCTTGTGGTATCCCAACTTTTGGTAAGGCAATTGCTCCTTTGCAGCCCTAGACTCCCTCCCACCCATCTCCACCTTCACCTCCCAACTCACCCACTATGTTCACACACTTTNCCTGTCAGCCTTCAGCAGTCCCAAGAGTCCCTCCCCCTACAACTCCCCTTCCCTTTAAAATACACCCCCATGCTCATACAGTTTCGCTGTCAGCCTTGGGGGTTCCGTCACTAGTTACAAATGAGTTGACTGTGAGCTCAGCCACTTTACTCTCCTATCTGAGAGTGAGGCCACTTTGCCTCCTAGCCACAGTACTAATTGCTCAGTGATCCCACGATATCATGCCCAGGGCCCTGATGCCACCCTGGGGAAGTCAGCACTGCTGACACAGAAAAGCCATTCAGTGCCCAGGGCTAGAGCTGAGCAGAAACAGATGGGAAGACAGAGCACAACGGCAGAAGAGCTTGTCCTTGGGGCTAGGGAGAGATCAGTTGGAAATGTGGTTTCTGTGTGAGAGTAAGAATCTGAGTTTGATCCCAGAATCCACATTTTAAAATCCGAGAATGGTGGTATGTGCTTAATTCCAGCTCTGGGGTCAGGGTCGAGGGGACAGGTAGAACCCTGGGGCTCTTGTGGGCTGGCCAGCCTCATCCAAGTCATCAAACTCCAGGTCAATGATAGACCCTGTCTTTAAAAAAAAAAAA
>LZPO01044192.1:273201-286662 GCA_001675575.1 Neotoma lepida
CCTCTGAAGAGGAGCAGAAGTTGGGTAAGGGAAAGAAGCAGAGATGGAAGAACAGAGGACTGAGAATAGGGGGAGGTGAGCAGAGGTCTAATGAAGACTGGATGGAATGAGAGTGTCAGCACCTTGAAGAAGGAAGTTATGTGTGCTGGAACACCAAGCATGAGGAATGAGCTCAGGCTGGAGCCAGAGCAAAGGCAGGATTCTGCAGTCTCGGATGTCATAGTAAGGAAGCTGATACATAAGCCAAGGACCGTGAGAAGGAGCTGAAGGGATCGAAGCAAGGAAGATGGCACCATCCATCAATGAAGCAGGAAACTGTGACTCCAAGAAGGTTGTCTGTGAAAATTGAATCTCAAAAGCTAGTCTGGGGCTCCTTCAAGGCAGTTTTAGAAGATGTGTCCCATTTGACAGTTAATGGACTTTTTTTTCTCTCAAGATTCCTCTCACCTTCTCCATCTCACCTCAGGCTCAGTCCAAAACTAGCACATAAAGATGTAGGGTGAGCAGTGCTTGTGCTAACACACATTGCTACCTTTCACATGGATAGCCAGAAACAGTGAAAGACATCTTAAGTCAGACACCCTGGAAGCAGAATCAGACAGAAGAAAATGTGTGTATGCATGCGTGTGCGTGTCTGTGCACATGCATGTGTGCGTGTGTGTGTGTGTGTGTGTGTGTGTGTGTGTGTGTGTGTGTAAAAAATCAGCTAAGAGAAAGGGAAGCTATGAGCAGGGTTTTCTCTCAGCAAATACTCAGCTTGGCCTGAGTCATGAGAGACTCTGAAGTGTTCATTGTGCGAGAGCTGACCCACTTGAGTCAAGAGCACTGGACTTGCACATGCCTGTGTCTTTGAGAGCCACATTCACTGGGATGGGACTTGGCCTAACCCCACCTGCAATGGCTACTCTTCATTGTCAACCTGATTGGATTAATAAACACCAGTATGTCCATGAGAATCGTCCTAGTTGGGGAGAAGACCTACCCTGAATACAGGCAGTCCTGCCCCATGGACTGGAGTCCTGAAGAAAAATAGGAAGCCAGCTGAGTCCAGAATTCTCTTTGCTTCCTATTCTGTTGAGATATGAGCAAGCATCTGCCACCAGGAAGCTGCCTCCACATGCCTTCCCCGTCATGATGGACTGTATCCCCCAAACATGAGCCAAACTAAATTTCTCCTTACTTAACTACTTCATACCAGCAAACTACCCTCAGTCCATGCCTCAGGGGTCAGCCAAGAGTGTGTGTCTGTAGAAGGTTGAAGGTGTAAATACTTGGCTACAACATNGCATCATTAAGGGAAGAAAAATGGGGGTTAATCAAAGGACTTNGCACAAGTCACCAACAACAGCTTCTGCAAATGGCTACACAGATCGCAAGATCTAAAACACATGTGGCAGAAACCTGATCACATGCTCCATCTCCACTGTTTGCATTTTCAACTCAATACCTGCTTCTCTGAGCCTGTCTGACTGCTGCTCCAGCGTGGTGATGCTTTCGCCCTGGAGACCATCTGAGAAGATAAGCATCACCTACAGAAAGAGAAAAGAAAACAGGATGATGGCAAAACCAGAGATAAGCCTGGGAAAGGAGGAATTGATGCGGGATGTGGAATGGGAAGTAGACCGTAGTGAGAATACCTGGCCCCTGGATGCAGATTTCTCCTCAAATATGTCCCACAGTGACTGCAAGAACTGTGCGTTCAGATGAGTTGGCCCACGGACGGTGACTTGCAGCAAGCTGTCAAACACTGCTTTCTGGTAGATTTGGAACTTGGCTGGGAACTCTTGGTCACTGTTCACCTTAAAGGCCAGGCTCACCTGTGCCTCTGCACCTGCTCCACAGCTCACCCCTCTGATAGAGGTGACATCCTCTAAGATGTTTGGGAGGTATGATTCTAAGCGGGGATGGCCCTGGAACAACGGCTGGCCCTGTTGGTGGGTGGAAATGTCGAACCCGATCACTACATCCACAAAGCAANCTGGTGACCAAAGAAACAAGGCCAGGTTAATCAGCAAACAGGCGTAAAAATGGAAGTGGGGATTGAAGAAAAGATTCTATCACGGTCCAGAGCTGGAGTCCAGGGGCGTCTAGTACCCAGAGTATGTTCAAAAATGAAGGTACTGGTTACTCTACCAATAAAGAACACAGGTCCTCCCTCTATCCCCTTTCATATGCAACAAGTTCCAGTAGTTATTTGAAGCTCAAACCATGGTTTAGGCTCATTGCTAGCAACTTTATATGTGTGGGTGAATTCTCCTGCTTTTAATGAAGACATATTCTGACTCATATGATCATAATATGCTAAACATTTGAGCTGTCCCTAGAGATTATTCCAGATCTAGCAGTCATAAATGCAAAGTTTTGCAAAGGCTGGGTGGATAATGCAGGGACGTCAGATGGCCAGGGAGTGAAGACATTTGTCTGGAGAGCAGATTGAACCCCATGCCTGTTCATGGCCAGCAACAGCAGAGAGCAGCCAAGTAGTAAACGGGACCCCATGGTGTTAACTCCATTTTTTTAAGTAAAGCCTGAGATTTATAGTTTTAATGCAAAGTCTCCGGTTTGTAAGCACTGTCAACTAATTTAATAAGTTACCCCAGCTAGACAGAATGAGCAAGTTGCATGCAGGATCCCCTGATCCTTGCCACTTGTTCTTTTGCAGACTAAGAGACAGTGATTCATAAACGTTGTAGCACTACTCCAGGGTTAGAACTCTGGCCTTTTTTAATTCCAGACCCAGGGCCCTCCCTTCCTCTGTCACTTGCCTCCACACAGGCACCCAAACAGNACAGAAAAGATCTGGAGCCCTTGGAGAGACTGCCACATGTAGCCTCCAGCATCATAGCTCTGAAGAGGGCAGTAGCGGGGAGTTACTGCCCATGCACAAATTCCANACAGTGAGGAATGCCTGCTGCCATGTCGCTTTCCCAACTNCCAGCCCCAAANGNGTAGCACCTGAGTCCCCTGTGGCTACTGCCAGCTGAGCTGATCAGTGTCATCCCTGTTGGATGGATCACTGTTTTCCAGTTTGCTGACCTCACACTCTGCCAAGCTGATTTCTCTACAATATCCAAGAGGCCTTTGTAGCCAATTGTATTTGTGGTCTGAATAATCTGTAAAGACAACTGAAATTTTTACTATGTTACGATCATGTAGATGTTATTCTTCAAAACAAAATAGATCTGGATAGATGGCTCAGTAATTAAGAGCACNTGTTGCTCTTGCAGAGGACCCAGGTTTAGTTTCCAGTACCCACATGCTGGCTCACAACCATTTGTAATTCTAGTTTCAGGGGATCTGACACCCTCTTCTAGCATCCATCTGTGGGCACTGCACCCACATGGTGCACACGCATACATGCAGACACCTTCCAGAGGAGCTGATGCCCTTTTCTAGCCTCTAAAGTCACTGTAGGCATGTCCACAGACATACATGCAAGCAAAACACCCATATATAAATTTTAAAAAAAACATCCACTGTATACACACACAGAAATGTATGCACATACACAGTCAGTCTTTACTAGTTTAAACAATGTTGAAACAACATTTCAATAGTGAACGTTCACTTTCCTTACATCCTACTAGATGGAGGACACTGTCCAGGGCACTTATAAATACAGGAGACTGAGCTCCAGTACTGAGAGGAGCATAAACCCTGGATGGTAGTGAGGGGACAGGGACGCCTATAGGACACAACCCTACCTTACCCCCTAATGCTCTATACCCAATCCTGTCACTGAGGAAGGCTGACTAATCACAATTTTCCAGGGAGAAGCAACAACCAATGTCTCATCTCACTATACATTGTCCTAAGTGAGTTCCACAGGAGCTAGCTCCTAAGACAGCTTTGGGAAATAGAGGCACAGGNAGCCACCATCAAGTAACACCAAACAATAGCAAGACACTCACTGGCTGTCCCACAGCTCTGGCAGATTTCACGGACCATTCTTTTCTTTACAGCCCCGCTCTTCAATGTATTAAAGTCTTGGAAAGTAATGATTTTTTCTGGATTGCCTGTGATGGGCAGAAGTTGTTCCTCATAAACATCTCCTATGCCCAAAGCCAGGACACAGATGCCAAGGTCTTTCAGGACTTTGACTGCATCTGTCACATTATAGCGAGGATAACCAGAGGTGATGACAACCAAAGTTTGAGGAACACCAGCGTTCCTCCTGCCNCCGACAGAGGGATGAAACATGTAGCTCACGTGCCTAAGAGCAAAGTCAATTCGTGGAAACCCCTTGCTCTTGGCCACAGTTTGGATCCGAGACTTCCACTGAGTCTTGTTCAGAGAGCTCTCCAACTCAATGATTTCCTGGTACCGGCTCCCGTACTGAGCCATCCCGATTTTCATTCTTTGAGACTGAATGTCAAAATTATCAATTAAGTCTGACAAGAAAGTTGTCATGGTAACAAAGTCTGAATCAGACACCATGTCAGAGCCATCACAAAGGAAAATCACATCAGCTTCCTGAAGGTCACAGGCTGGAATAGGAAGGAAAAAAAGAATAAATTATTTTCCCCGTGCATCATTCTAAATTGTTCCTTTACNGGGATACTTAAATTGCTTTGCTAAATACTTAAATTGTTTTGCATTAGCAGCAAATTGAGATAAATTAACTGAAGAGAGACTCACTGATTGAACCTCAAAGAGAAGGAAAAAATAGCAGGAAAGGGTAGGATAATAGACAGTTTTTTTCAAAGTGTAATTATATTTGCATGAGCTATTGGAAAAGATATTGCAGGCTATTCAGAAAGGAAGTAGGTAATTTGGATAGATTGAATATCTCATGAAGAGATATTTTACAAGCCTGGAAGTCTCGTCAACGTCTGCAGACCAGAACAGTCTAGGTAGCAATTGCACTTTTGTATTGCTGAAACTCCTGTTGTTAACTGATGTTGCCAGATTACACATGTATTGAACAGTATCATTTCCAAAATGNTTTGGGCATGCAATAACACAGTAAATAGCCCCAACCAGCTTATGACACATTATTCTAATTTTCTAGGTGTAGAAATGGAATTCAGAGTCAGGTAAATTCATAAGAACACATAATTACTGTGGAGGAAGTAAATATACTCTTTTTTCCTACTGCAGTTTTTTATGTCATGACCTCAATATTAGAAGTGTATGGGACAAGTGTTCATTGTCCATAAACAGAGCACAGGACCACCTCCCTGAAGCTCAATGTGAAATAGTCTAAAACCAAGGGATGACTTTCTCCAAGTTCCAGCCAGACTCCCTTGGCTTGGGTAGGAACAGCAGGAGGGTAATCACAAATGGTAACCACTGGTTGCCCAGTGTGACACAATTCCTTGAAAAGCGGAGGGCAGACACAGAGCCGAGCTGCCCAAACAGGACTTCAAGGAGGACTGAGCTCCCTGAAGTTAGTAGAGCCACCAGCTAGCAGCTCCTTCAGGGTCTGCCTCCTCACAGAGATGCTTTGAAAGTGACATGCCTTTCCCAGGGCAGTCCACATTCCCTTCTCACCCCATCCTTGCCATCTTGATGCTGGACCACTGCCCGGGGAAGTGCACGCTCCAGAGCTTCTAGGTTTATAGCTTCGTTGGCCNTGCATCACTGNNTTCTCCTACTCTGCCTTCCCTTTTATTTCACAAGTGTGGCTCCTTAATAAACATTGTGCATCCCAAACTCCATGTCAGCATCCACTTCCAAGAGGTAACATGGGAGATAAGAACAAAGTAGCATCCTTACTCCTAAGACAAGACCAGTCTTAGTGACATACTAGATTGGCGGGAATCCAATTATGAACGAGAGCCCAAAGAACTCAGTCTTTTGATTGATACAGATGAGTTAACACCAAGAAAAACAGAAGGTGTCAGAGTAGAGAACATGGAGCAAAAAAGAGTTTAAACTTGTTAGATACATCAGATGCAGGCAAGTAAGTGACAGGCTGAATATTTGTAGTGGGTAGAACGATGTGCATCAAGATGGATAAGATTTTCAGAATAATAAGGAAGACATGAAAAGGACAGGGGCAGCAGATGAGATGGGGCAGTGCATAATGGTTGGATAGAGCTAGAAAGCTTCCAAAAATACTGTAGACACTGGTGTGACATAGTCCAGCATGTGTGAGATTGTTGAGAGTGACCTGTATGGCAACAGGACAGATGGGGGGAAGGATGATACACACCCCTGAACACATACACATGAATATGTACACATGAGTGTATCACACACNCCAAAGCTCGGACACCATCATGGAACAGGGGGTGGAAGGACTNTAAGAGGCACAGGTCCAAGAGGACCGTATAAAACGGTGTCTTCAGAGCATGATAGGACTGTTGCACTCACGACCTCACAAGAGCTGTGATGGCACGAGTCTTGCATAAGATCAATCAGTCAACATTCTGTTGTGGAGGTGGGAGGGAACCACAAGTCTCCACCCCTAACTGAGGGGCTATTAGCAGTAGATAGCTTCTGGGGGAGGGGGAGTCAGTTTCCTTCAAGGGTGTAGCTCCAGTAGTTGGCCCCACCTCTGTAAGTATATGGGCAACCCAAACTGGAAGAGAAGACATGAAGCTAGGGGAGGTGGTGATGTGAGGAGGGGTATCTGGGAGGAGCTAGTGGGTGTGAATATGACCCAAAACACATAATAATGCAATTCTCAAAGAATAAAATATTATATCAAGTAATAGTTATAGTAGCTTACTCTCTTGTGAATTATTGCACAGAGTTTCTTGCAGAGGCAGGTAAATATCTTTCAGCTTGTCAAAATTGTCTACATGGATAGTATTTTCTTTCTTCCCTGCCATGGTCTCCAGCTCATCTTGGTTGGCATTTCCTACACCTACTGCAAAGATGGTGACGCCTTTGTCCCTTAGTTCCCATGCTGTGTCGTTGAGTTTATCTCGGTCATGGGACTCGCCGTCTGTGATGACAATCATCAGCTGTCTCACGTTTTGCTTCAGGCGGCTGCCATGCTCTTCTGTGAACAGGATGTTGGAGTGCTGAAGAGCCTTGGCAGTGTAGGTCTCCCCTGCGGTGTCCCTGGGCCTCCTCAGGTGCTCAATGATGGCCGATTTGCTTGAGTATGTGTTAAGATAGAAAAGGATCTCGGGATTGTTGGAATATTTGAGGGCTCCAAACTGGACTCGGTCCCTGCCAACATCTGCCTTCTTCACCAAGTGGATGGTGAGGTTGATCATGCTTTCTTGTTCTTGTGGTCCAATGCTGCCTGAATGATCCAGCACGAACACAATGTCTAAGAGTTCGATCCTCTTGCAATCTGAAAAAAGTAAACAACAGGTACTCACAAACTCCACCACACATCCTACACACAAGTGGGGACCACTGGGGTCTTGAGGGAGATGGGGACACTTACCATGTAGAGCACACACACGAAAGATGAGTTTATTTTCTATTTCCTTCAGATGATCGAAGTTCTCAACATGGAAAACCAGGCTGCCATCCCCACTGATTTCCTCCAGCTCAGTCCTATTGGCACCGTACACACCCACAGAAAAGATGGTCACACTTTTGCTCCTGAGAGCCATGGCGGGACCCCCTACTTCATCTTGGGCCTTTCCATCTGTGAGGAGGATGAGAAACTTTTTGACCTGGGGACGGCCCCCCTTGGAAAGGTCAAAGTATTCATTCACAAAGGTTAGTGCACTTCCAGTCAAAGTGTTTCTGTCGATGGACGACATTCTGTCTATTGCGGCATAAATTTCGTTGTGTGTGAAGAATGTATTAAGCTGGAATTCTTCCTTATTATAATCACTGAACTGAACAACACCAACTTGGGTTTTATTGGCGCCAATTTGCATCTTCCCCACCAGGTTTTTCATGAAGGTTTTCATTGTCTCAAAATTTGTATGCCCTATGCTTCCAGAACTGTCCACCAAAAACATGATGTCAGCCTTCATGTCTTCACATCCTGTGTGGNAGAAAAAGACCAGGAATTGNTGTGATTCTCAGAGTACACGGAAACAGTCAGTAATAACAAATGCATTGATGAGAAAACGTTCAAAATCAANTCAGGGAATTGCTGTTATGTTTGAAATTTTTATTTGCAACTTTGGTAGAAGAAGCCTTCTGACAAGAATCCTGCATCAGAAATTCACTGAGGATGATCNAAGAAATTTAAAAAAGGAAATGCCACTTCCAAAGTTTACATTCAGTCCTTCATACATACAGTCACTCATTCACCATCCATTTGTCATTCATATATCATTTATCCATTCATCACTCATCTGTTCATCACTCTTTCATTCATAACTTTTAAGTGCATATAATACCAAGCCTCAAGTTAAGTATTAAAGATNTAATGATGATTTTAAAAATTAATCAGAGCCAAAGTAACCAATTTTCAACATTTATGGGACTAATATTTCAGGATTTAAACACAGTTTTGAAAAACATAATTNTAAGTAATCTTAAAGCAGCATTATTTTCTGGGATAATTTTAAATGGTTTGATAAATAAGTCATTTAATGCATAGAAATTGTAATGAAAAGTTTTTTAGTAGTGATATTACATGCTTTAGTATGCACATATAATTCACCATGGACTATTCTTTCATTTATACATAAAATTTGTAGCTGACCCTTATTGGAATTGGGTATATACACATATACATAGGGGCATATACACATACATATAAGACCAACTTCTACAAACTATTGAAAATAGGTATTATTGGGGCTGGAGAGATGGTTCAGTGGTTTAGAGCACTTTTTGTTCTTGCAGCAGACCCAGGTTCAATTCCCAGCACCCACACAGTAGCTCAAAAACCATCCATACTCCAGTCCCAGTGGTTCTGATGCCCTCTGCTGACCTCTGCAGGCACTGCACCCACATGGTACATACGTGTACTTGGCAGATAAAACACTCATACACATAAAATAAAAATAGATAAAAACCTTTAAAATAAAAAATATGAATATGGCCTTAACAAAGCCCCAAGGTAAATTGAAGTGTTGGTGACACTTCTTTGTGTGACCCATATAAAGGAATAGATATTTTTATATAAATTTAACACTCACAGGAACTGTCCCTTTGTTTCTACAGGTGATAGGGACTGCTTCTAGTATGCTGATATGTCTTCCCATTCTTGCCTGTTAATCAAGTTTCATCCAGGCAGATGGTTGCCAGGCAGAAGAATGCTTATCTCAGCCTTCCTTGCAACCAAACATAACCCCTGGACTAAGTTTGAACCGGCAGTTGAACACAATGGCCCAGCCTCGCCGGGGGCCTACCATCAAATCAATTGAGTGCAGCAAGCTCCNTTCAGGTGTCTCTCCACAGATGGGAGGTGANGANCACAGCTACANTTCTGACCTACTGGTGGAAGCACCTGCCTGTCCACTAGACCTGAACTGCTCAGCCTGACGAGCACGTAAGAGAGAAGAGGGCAATGATGTTCTGTGTAACCCTGAGCTTGAAGTGTCTGTATCAGAATGTTTTAGTCTACCACACAGACACACTGCCTCGTTCCTCAGCATCTGCTCTGAGGCATCTTCCTGGTCTCTGGCCCCCCAGGCTCAGGCTTCTTAACGTTCTCCACTCACTATTAGGCCTCATTTCCTTGATCCGTGACTGGATACCTCAACTACAGAAGATGTGCTTGCCTCCGCACACCCGTCTAGAACCTTCTCCCCAAAAGAAAGGTCTAAGGTGCGCTCTGTGTTGTGTTTCCTGAAGCCCTTCTCCTTTACTTGGAGTCAACCACAGGAACTACTGGGGACCATTCCTTCGCGTCATCAGGCTCATAGACCCCAAATGTATTACTGTTAGCAACAGGGAGGAGAAGGAAGATCAAGTCCATTATGTGGGATTCTGCCTTCAGCACCACTCATCTGCTTGTTTGATTTTATTCCCAGTAGCTCAGAAAAGTCACACATTCTTTGCCTCCTTTTCTCTCCCCTCCGGTGAAAACCTCAGCCAGCTTCTGCAACACGTGACTTTGTTTTGGCTTTGCAGGTTTGCAGGGCTGGGCCTCATCCACTCTAGACAAGCATTCGACCACTGAGCTCCAGTCCCACTCACACGTGACGTTCATACTTCCCCTTCCGCGCTTGATTTGTTTTCCTTACCCTTTTCAGAGCAGATTCTGTGAACAATTTCATTTTTTATGTTCTTTAGAGAATCAAAATTCTGCCCAAAGTTAACCCTTTCGTCGTTCCCGGCAATTTGCTGCAGCTGTGTTTTATTGGCCTCGCCGATCCCAACTGCGTGAATGATGACGCGTTCAGCCCTGAGTCTGTTGGCAGGTTCTAGAACGCTGTCTTCTGACTTCCCGTCAGTCAGTACAATGAGGTAACAGGGAACTTCATCAGTCCTCTCCGATTTCCCCGTCTTTATTATTGGCAGTATGAAATCCAGGGCTTTCCCGGTTAATGTATGACCTTTGAGTTGCTTGATGTTAAAAATAGCCTTCTTCAAGGCAATCTCATCCATGTAGAGAGAGATGGGAAATTCCACTTCATTCTTATGTGAATACTGCACGACTCCAACTCGGACTTTGTTGGGACCAATGGGAAACATGTCTATCACAGATGACATAAATATCTGGATTTGCTCAAACTGTTTCTTGCTGATGCTGGTCGAGCCATCAATGAGGAAATAGATATCAGCCTCCTTTGTATCCACACAGCCTAAAAGGGAAACAAACATAGAGAGTGGGAAGTGTGTTCTCTGTCCATCAAAGANCATAACTGAGAGAATTTTGTCCCAAGCTTTGTGTGGAGCAGAAGGCTGTGCAGGATCTAAAGAACAGGGCCTCTGTGTTTGTGTGGAACCTGGACACTTCCTCAGGACCTTTCTGTCCATTTTTAACCTTTGAAATGTACTACCATCTTNGGNAAACACTGAAACACAGCAAAGCCTAGTGGTTTATCTAGGATCACACAGCCAGTAAATGAAANNCAAGGACGAGATTTCCCAGACCCAGGCTATAAGTAAAANCATCTGATGAGCTTTGACAATTGCCTCTTTGGAGTCTAGACTTAATGGCTTCCTGGAAAACAGCATGGGNTTGGAAACTATCTGTTCGGGTGCTTTTGTTTTGGTTTGTTTTTAGACAGAATCTCTGTGTAGCCCAGGCTGACCTTGAGCTCATGATCCTCCTGCCTCTGCCTCCTAGGTGCAGGATTACAGGAGTGCACCCTATGCTTGGCTGTGACCTCTTCTTCCCTGAGCAGCTACTACAGCAAAGCCCAAATCAGATCAGCNATTTTATCATTTAGAATTTAAATTAAAAATCAACCTTACCTCCTGCCTTTCTCTCTGACCCTAGTTACAGCAATTCTTCATCTACTCACTATGTTTTAATCACATTGGAATTTCTATTTTTTTTAATGCGTGTATGGGTGTTTTGTCTGTGCACCACATGTGTGTGGTGCCTGTGGAGACCAGAAGAGGAGCGCCAGATTCTCTGGAACTGGAATTACAGGTGGTTCAAGCTCCCATGTGGGTGCTGGGAATTAAACCTGGTTCCTCTAGTGATCAGAATGGCTGAACCATCTCTCAAGGCCCAGACTTTCTATTCTTTAAATGTATCCCAGGGCCTTGGCACTAGTCCTGCTCCCTTGAAATATTTCTTATCTCACCAAGTCACATGTCAATTTAGAAAAAGGCCTTCACTTCCCCTTTAGCTGAGACATGTTAGCCATTCTCTATTCTACCACTCTATTTTCTTCTATCTATCTATCTATCATCTATCTATCATCTAGCTATCATCTAGCTATCATCTCTCTATCTATCATCTATCATCTATCATCTATCATCTATCATCTATCATCTATCATCTATCTATCTATCTACCTAGCTATCAATCTCCCTCCCTCCATCTCTATCTCTATCTCTATCTCTATCTCGGTTTTTCGAGACAAGGTTTCTCTGTGTAGCCCTGGCTGTCCTGTAACTCACTATGTAGACCAGGCTGGCCCTGAACTTGAATCTGCCCACCTCTGCCTCCCCAGTGCTGGGGTTAAAGGTGTGTGCCACCACCACCCAGCCATTTACTATTTTTTTAATCACCACCAGCCAAAGGCAACTGAATCTGAAGCCATCAGAACTGTGGGTAAAGCCCACTGTACATCAGTGAATCAAAATGGTGTCAACATCTACACTTGTGAGATTGGCCCTATTGGGACTGGAGAGAAGGGCGGGTGAAAATAACACATAAATACCAGAGATCCATCTGCCTCTGCTCTCCGAGTGCTGGGATTAAAGGCATGTGTCACCACATGTGGCTGTATCACCCTATATCCATTGTGATATTTCCTAGAATTGATTTCTTCATGAGTATAACTTGTTTCCCACCACAGGAAATCACTTTCAGACAGATCTGCCTAAGCCTTGCTTCTGCTTCGTAGGCACATCACAGAAATTCAATAATCATTTTAAACAAAATACCTCTCCATGCCCTGTTGTGGAATAGAATATTTGTTTAAGTATGTAAAGATATGTTGCATTTGTTTGTGTTGCAGAATAACTGTTTATCTATGTAAAGATGTGTTGTTTTTGTTTATGCTGCATTTGTTTAACTATGTAAAGATGTGTGGCTGTTTCACCTTGCCTGTCTAAGGCACCTGATTGGTCTAATAAAAAGCTGAATGACCAATAGCAAGGCACAGAAGGGATAGGCAGGGCTGCTGGGCAGAGAAAAAAAGGAGACAACCAGTCAGCCACGGAGGAAGCAGGAAAGTAGGTCATACAGAATAAAAGGTAAAAAGCCCTGAGGAAAAAGGTATATGAAGAGAAACAAGTTAAATTAAGTTAAAAGAGCTAGTGGGGCAAGACTAAGCTAAGGCTGAGCATTCATAACTAATAATAAGTCTCCATGTCATTTTGGGAGCTGGCAGTCCAAGAAAGCCTGCTACAGTGCCCCTTCCTTTATTACACTAAATCTAATTGGGGGGGTGTTTTCTTTCTCTCTTTCTTTTTGTCTCATGTAGCTCAGGCTAGCTTGGAACTATCTATGTAGCTGAAGATGACCCTGAACTCCTGATCCCGCTGCTCCACTTCCCAAGTGCTGGGATTGTAGGTTCTTGTCCCCATGCCCAGCTAATTTTAATTTTCTCATCAGGTGATCATTTCTCTTTGTAGTCATTCACAGGAAATGGGTAGCACAGTTTCACACTGTAAACTTCATATACCATTATCTAGTTAAGTAAATAAGCCAATCTTTTAAACACAGGGCAACTTGGCCGCTTAAGAATTCTTTCTTTGTTGGAAGCTTTGGGGCAATGAATGATCCCTGACACTACTGTAGGCTTTGAGCAACCATTCCTGAAGAAATCAATGATNCATGATTAAAACCATGAAATCAATATTTAGAGCTCTGAGGCTGAGATCACAATCACCTGCAAAGCACAGGTTGATATGGGCCTGCAAACCTTGAACATGAGCACAGTGAACTGATGCATGATCTAATAAAGAAGTAGGCACTCACCAGAAGGAAGGAGGCAGTGGCCAGGGATGCTGAAGAGA
>LZPO01044192.1:319727-330498 GCA_001675575.1 Neotoma lepida
TGTGTGCCCTCTCTCCTGCTCTCCGTTATTCCTTCTTCCTCTCCCTTCCTCTCTCTTCTCCTTTCTCTTTCTCTCTCATACACACACCACATCATATCNAGTTACATCATGATATANTTTGTATTTTATTTTAATTTTCATTGTATATATTAACTGTATATGACACTGTTTAAAAAGACATTTTCCTATAAGTATATACAAATATAATTTTAGCAGGTTTCTCTCGTGTCTATACTGAGCCTCTATTTTGCTTTGAATTCCTGGATCTTCCTTTCTCTATCTTAGGAAATATTTTTCTAACTGTATTACTGCAAAAAGAGATGGGTGGTAGTGGGGGACCCATATTGTCAGCCACAGTTCTTGATTTAGGGATAGCCCTTGCCCAAATTTGCTCCATCCACCCTAGGATCCTGAGTCCAAGGAGGCTGGAGGCTGTTTTTTTTGGTGTGAATCTGAAGTGATAGAAGCCACATCCCAGTCACCCTGAAAGGGTCTTTCAGATATTAGTGTTGACATCCAAAGAAGAGAGGGCAACTTTGGGGAACATTAGAACCCTGTGTTCCAGTAAGCTTTGAGACTTTACTCTTCCCATAAGTACACTAGACAGGAAATAGCCTGTCTTGGCCTACTTAAGCTGTGTTTTACTCAATAAAGGAAGCCTGGCTAAAAGAATAACTATTTCTCCCTCTTAATCTTGATTATATTTGATTACTGAAATCATGTCTTAGTCGTTTTGGCATTTTAGAACTGTCCTAAATTAACTTACAAATAGGACCACAGTAAAAGAATATGGCATTCTCTGTCTGCATCTGAAATAAAGAGCCAAGCATAGAAAACTTCATCAAGTATAGACAACTTCATCTTGGATCCCACTCATCATAGGAAACCAAATACTTAGGCACACTCAGATCTAAGCTTCAGCATGCTTCCCCAGGCAGATGGGAAGTTCTCAGAAGGTCCAGTCATCAAAGCGGGATTTAGAGTCAGCTCAAACTGATTAACAAAACATGCAGTTCCAAACCCCGCACTGCTAGGCAACAACATGTGCTACATGATTAAGGCAATTCACTGGCACAAGCCAAGCCTCAAAGAGCTATTGTCCTTGACAGGTTCTTGGGCTCTGGACTTTACTTTTCCTGTTTTCTTTCTACTAAATTGAAAGATAAGGCATGTGCAAAGGGCAGTGAGTAATGCAGAGACTCAACGTGCTCAGAATGCTGAGAACCAGTGATTGTGAGCGCTCAGCACAGATGGGTCACCTAGGCCACTCTCCTCCTGTTGTGGAATAATCTTTTTGTACACTGTGAAGATGTGTCACTGTTATTGGTTTAAGGAAAAGCTGAATAGCCAATAGCTAGGCAGGATTTCAAGGCACAGAGGATGCTGGAAGAAAAAGGGTGGAGACACCAGGAGTCGCCAGCCAGATGGAGAGGAAGCAGGATGGGGAGTGTAGAGTAAAGGTAACCAAGCCACATAAAAGGATTAAAAGATATGGGTTAATATAAGTTATAAGAACCAGTTAGGAATAAGCCTAAGCTGTCAGCCAAGCTTTCATAATTAATAATAAGTTTCCGTGTCATTTTTTGTGAGCTGGCAGCCCAAAAAGGAAAGTCTGTCTACATCCTCCCATCCAAGGGTCAGAACATTGCAGAAGAATTGGCATAGAGAATCAGAGGACTCAGAGGAGAGCCGTGAAATGCTATCTTCTAGACACAACATGGCTGATGCACACATTAATTCAAANCAGCTGTGTTTATACATGATCAAGACAATCAAAATTCCAGCAAAGATAGAGGACAGGGCTCCTGCTGCCCCACCCCTAGCTGAGGAGCTGTTGGCAGTTGATAGCTTCTGGGGCAGGGAAAAGTCACCAAGGAAGACTCTTTAGATAGAAACCTTATTGGCAAAGATAAGCATGACTAGGCCATAGAACTGAGTCATTTGAAAATACACAGAATCCTGACCNGCTGTCTTAGTTAAGGTTTCTATTGCTGTGAAGAGACACCATGACAACTCTTATAAAAGAAAACATTTAAATTGGATTGACTGGCTTACAGTTCAGAGGTTTAGTCCATTATCATCATGACAAGAAGCAAGGCAGCATGCAGGCAGACATTGTGCTGGAGAAGGAGCTGAGAGTTCTTACATCTTGACCGGAAGGCAACAGGAAGTGGTCTGAGACACTGGGTATGGCTTGAGCATAGGAGACCTCAAAGCCTCCCTCCACAGTGACACACTTCCTCCAACAAGGGCACATCTCCTGATAGTGTCACTCCCTCTGGGGGCCATTTTCTTTCAAACCACCACACCCACACACCACCATGTACTTATTTTGCCTTTTCCGTCGTCCTAAATTTACACAGCCTCCATCTGCTCTTCATAACAAGCAGGTTTAAGGAGTTAAATAACTAAACATGGTGGCTGACAGAAAATAACCAAGAACAAATGAAGATGTCCTGTGGGCTTTGCAATAAGATCAAATCCTTATGCAACTAATGCCACAGGAGCACACTATAGGGAATGGAAAAAGCCTTGTGTGGACATGAGAAGAGGAAATGAAGTCCTGGGTGAATGTGCATTGTTGACATGGGAACAGCCATGTCAAGGACCCAGTGACTCAAACCCACTGGAATGGCAAAGCCTTCCCCTGGAGTAAGGCTCAGAGGGATGGCAAAGCCTTCCTCTATTCTAAATTTGAATGGTGACAGTGTGCACAAGTGTTTATGAACAATTTATCAGTGTGTACAAAAACTAGCAACTGTAGCTTCTTCTCCCAGTGTTTACAGCTGGAGGCAGCTCAGCTACAGAGACCTCCTCCTGAGACTAGCTAACTCCTCCCCACTGTGATGGACATAATAAATACACCAAGTTTCCAGGGAGTTGTGGAGTTTGTGCGACTCCATCAGAATACACACTGCNCACCTAATCCTAGCATTTCTGTACATGTGTCTGTGTATATGTTCTTCCTTTATTCCTTCACTGCTCCTAGTCATGGCTCCAGGATCAATCCATGCTGAATGTGGGAGCACATGATTTAGTGAGGTAAGGGGTGAGGAGTACATTATCTGAGTAGTCAGGCTGGAGCAAAATTCTAACAAGACTAGAGTGAAAGGTGGAGTTCTAGCACAAGACACCTAGGTGGGAATTCACCAGGTAAAGAAGAGTCAGGCATATCTGGAAGCTGATGTACCACCCTGTGGTAAATTAGATGGGCTAATTCTTTTATTCTGCTGGGAATCAATAGGATGATCCTAAGATTGGGTAGGGCTAGGTAATGATGGAGTTCACCTCTGTGAGTCCTTATTTCTCTACTTAATTGACTTCCTTGAATGCACGTTATCCATTTCTTTATGGATGAATCCTTTCCACGTGATACTGAGTTTATATAACTATTGGGTGGTTTTCTATTGTGNGGTCATCTTTGCTGTTGAGAGTCCCTGCTGTCATCCCCCTTGGTGAGGACAAAAGCCAGTACCTTTTGGTCCACCATACTGGTTTTAGTGAAGGTTGGGGAGGAATGGGATACTTCCCCTAAGTGTCTTTCAGACTGAAGACAGTCTCCCAGACATCTGCCACCTGGAGCAAAGGGACTCCCCTGTGTGGTCCCCTGAGCTTCCATGAGGGAGATTACNTCATGTCTCTCCCAGGTTTCCCTCTAAGCCGTGCCAGCTGTCACCCTGTCACTTGCCCCCAGCCTCCTGCTCTTTGTCTTCATCGGCATGAGTTATGCTTGGTCCTTCTTCCTTCTCTCTAAATAACGTTTCCTCACAAAAGGACTGGGCGATAGTTTCACACCCTAGGGAACTTTTCACAGTCCCTGGTCCTTTAAGAATTTCTATTTCTGAGCCTGCTATAGGGCACATGCCTTTAATCCCAGCACTCAAGGCAGGCTGACCTGTGAGTCTGAGGCTAATCCAGTCTACATAGTAAGTTCCAGGAAAGCAGGAGCTACATAGTGAGACCCTATCTCAAAAATAAATAATTTCTAATTCCTATTTCTGTTTACAAACATACATATTTTTAATTGGTTAATTTGTTTAGTGTTACATCATTTCTAGGACTTTTGTACAAAAAAATACGCCTGGCGGTGGTGGTGCATGCCTTCAATCCCAGCACTTGGGAGGCAGAGCCAGGTGGATCTCTGTGAGNTCGAGACCAGCCTAGTCTACAAAGCAAGATCCAGGACAGGTACCAAACTACTGAGAAACCCTGTCTCAAAAAACCAAAACAAAAAAACAAAAACAAACAAAAAAAAACTAAAATCTGAGCACATTTGAGCTCATTTTAATATCCTATATGGAAATCTNCTGGGATGGGCATATGGCTCAGGAGTAGCACTTGCCTCGCTTGTGGGATGCCATGGATTTTATCTCCAGCACCACAAGGAAGAAGAAGAAGAAAACAGGAGAGAAAGAGAGAAAAAAGAAATAAAATAAAGAACCATTAATGTTTATTATTGTGACACTCCAGAAATTAACAATTATCTGTATGTTCTTTTGTACTGCTTGGAGAATGATCTAAGATAGTTATATCTTTGGTTTTGAATGAATTAGTTTATTAAATATATACTAAGTTCAAGTGATGTAATAAACAGTAAGTGACATGTAGATAGATACATGGATAGATAGATAGATAGATAGATAGATAGATAGATAGATAGATAGATATTATTAGACCAAGTATTTAGAAACCAACTGGGGAAACTGAGGCAGTCAGTTAGAGTTCCCTACTGAGCTTTCTTTCCATGAAGGAGCTTCCCACAGCCAACCTTCCAGCACCTCCTTTTCACTCTAGACATTTTTTATGGGATAAACATGACTTTGGATTGGTATGGTGTTCTGCTGTTTTTAAGGGCACAATGTTTTTATTTGGGGACTGTTTTGCTGTTCCCACCCCTGTTAAGGAGACAGCTCTTAGCCAGACAAGAGGCCTCAGAAGACTTCTTGAGACAAGTGGGCTTGAGTCTGAAATAGGAGGATGCCTCACTTCCAGAACTCAAACAGCACATGACAATTTACCAATAATAATAATAATATACATGATATAAGTTGAAAATTTAAAGAAATGAATCCACATTGAATAGCCCATACACATTCAAGTAAAACACTTACAAGAAATACCAAAAGCT
Organism: Neotoma lepida; assembly: GCA_001675575.1. Classification (NCBI taxonomy): domain Eukaryota; kingdom Metazoa; phylum Chordata; class Mammalia; order Rodentia; family Cricetidae; genus Neotoma; species Neotoma lepida. The sequence goes on from LZPO01044192.1 coordinate 324,856, forward strand.
CTGAGTCCTTTCCTGCTTCTTTCTCTTGGTTCTATTGGGAAACTTATTCTCTGTGTGACTGATTGAGTAACNCTGTCTATGTTTACATATTTGAATTTTCCATTATTTAATCCTGAATCAACAAACATCTGTAAGGCATAAGCATAATTGTGTAAAGATGTCTTTAAAGGATACTAAAAGAGAGGCCTTTCCAGTTCTCCATGCTAGTTCTGCTTGATGAGCAAGTCATACATTATCAGGATGGCCTCCAACAGTGCTCACTCTGCTTCTCCCAGCTGCATACACCTGACATTTCTGGGCTGTTGCAGCCTTAGTTCCCTAAAANGAAACTAGTATAACCAATGGGGGCAAGAAACAATTAAGGAAAATATAGGCATTTATAACGAGACTAAGAACCCAAAGAGGGGTCCCCATTTCCCTGGTAACACTGATACACTTTGTCCAACTTCCTAGATCATCCTTAAAAATATAAATCAAANCCTCCATGACCCTCAGCGCTTGTCTTCTGCCTACCAGCCCAACAGTACCATATGGATGACACCAAGGCCTGCTACCAGCTTAAGCACATCCTGGACTCTTTAGACCATGGCTGTAGAAGCTTCTAAGTGTGTGGGCTGAACCCAGAGCTGTGGGATACCTGCTGACGAAAGTGCTAACAGGGAGTGGACCAGCCCAAGAGAAAGAAGTGTGTTGCAGCCAACAGGGCTGAAAGGAGTTGGAGATCTGAAGAGCATTTTGACATCAGACATGGAGATGCAGGGTTTGGAGTTTGCCCAGCTGGTTTTCAGTCTCACTTTGGTCCAGTATTTCCTTACTATGCTCCCTTTCCTCCCTTTTGGAATGGTAATGTATATCCTGTGCCATTATGTGTTTGAAGTATGTGATCTGCTTTTTGTTTGATTTAATGGGCATTACAGTTAGAGATTGCTATGAGTCCCAGAAAAGACTTTAAAGTTTTACAAAATTGAGACTGTTACAGACTATGGGGAATTTTAAAGTTGGACTTAATGCATTTCTGAATTATGATATGGCTACAAGCCTATGGGGGCCAGGGTGTGGAATGTGGTAGTCTGAAAGAAAATGGCCCCCATAGGCTCATAGGGAGTGGCACTATTAGGGGGTGTGNCATCGTTGGAGTAGCTGTAGCATTGTTGAAGGAAGTGTATCACTGAGGGTGGCCTTTGAGGTCTCAGATGCTCAAGCCAGGCCCAGAGTAGTATCCTGTCTTCCTGCTGCCTGCCAGTCCAGTTGTATAACTCTTGGCTCTTTCTCCAGCACCATGTCTGCCTGCATGCCACCACGCTTCCTGCCATGATGACAATGGGCCAAACATCTGAACTGTAAGCCATCCTAATTAAATGTTTTCCGTTATAAGGGTTGCTGTGGTCATGGTGTCTCTTCACAGCAAGAGAAGTCCTAACAAAGATAAAAGTGCATATAAGATAACAAGCCACGTTTTCACTTCTCTAAACAAGGCTGGTTGCCACAACTGCTTCATAGGACGTGCTGGATCACCTATAGGTGGGAGATACATAAGCAGAAAGCACATCAGGATGTATGCTTGCCCCTGATTGGACGAAGGTGGGAAGCCTTGTGGGTTTTGCCTTTATAAGCACCTGACCAGTGTAATTCACGGCCAGTCTCTGGGAATCCNGAGTATGGACCTGGCCAGTATCCATTGTCCTGTCCAATATTTAATAAAGTTCGCTTCATAGTTCAAAAACTATGGTAGTGGTCTTATTCTCACCCAGTGGGATTAACAGGAAATGGAGAAGATGAACAGGGAAAACCATGCTACTTGTGAGCAGCCACAGGGCAGACAAGCAGCTACATGACAAAATCATTAATCTTCAGGAAAAGAATGAGGAAGCCCAAAGTACCAGGAAAAGTATGTCCAGACTCTATCCAGTATCCACAAGAAAGAAAAGAGATTTAAAAAGAAGAAGACAGAAATGGGGAAAGTTACACTTTTATGAGTAATTCAGAAAAGTGGGCAGGCTCAGCTAAGCTGCAGGGTGCAGTTCTGCAAGCAGCTGCACCAAGGTGAGGATTTCCAGACAGAAAAAGTGCGTTATCTCATTAAAGGGCTAATTACTCCTCCCATCTTCTTATCGTGTCTTACGGTAAATCAGCCTTGCTGAAGGGTGGTCTCTTGGCCAGGTGACTGATAGGCCCAGCTGTATTTTCATAAGTGAGCAAACACTGGTATATAATGTAGTCTTTAATGCAGATCAGAAATTCTTGTCTCCACTCAGGACCAGGATAGTTTTCATTATTTTGACCAGGAGGAAATAGTTTCCCCTTAAAGAATCTCTACTGAGAGCTGATCAAGGCTATTATACTATTCACCCTTCTGAGGAGGTACCCCAAAAATAATTTATGAGATGGGCTGGAATTGGGAAGCAGATATAACTCATTTTCACCATGAACCTCTAGAGATACAATTCAAAAGCTGTCCATTCAGCAGAAAGGGTTAGAATCTGGACAGTAGTTTCAGTATGACCATCGCTTGCAGCCTCCAGGCAGGGCTGCTCACTTAAGAGGTAACATGTAGCCTCTCCCTTCTGGTATTCCACAATGAAAATCAAGGAAACTCCCTGCCTCTGGCTAAGAACACTAATGAAACTCTTCCCAGGTCCTTGACCCTAAACTACCTAGCCAATTTCTACCTCCTGTCCTCATGAGCAGGGTCAGATTCCTAGCAGGGATCCCCCAAAAGGCTAACGTATCAATCTGTGAAGACGAAGTTAGAGCNCCACAGGAGACCCCAGGAAGTTGAAGATGCTAGGAGTGTGGAACAGCTGCTGAGGAAGGCTGAAGGCAGTGAGTGGAGCCAACCAGAAGAGAGGTGCCATGTAGCCATGGGGCCTGCAAATGGCAAGGCCAGAGGTGTAGGGCTGCCCAAGGCCGTTGGGGTTCACATCAGGACACCGTGTGTTCTCATATCTAGTACAGAGCTGAAGATNATTTTCCTTGCTGGATTTCATTTGGTCTTGCTTTGGTCCTATCCTTTCTTGCTATTCTCCCACACCTCCTTTTGGAGTGGGTATCCTTACACTGTGCTATTGAATGTTAGGAGTATGTACTTGTTTAAAGGGTCTCACAGCTAAGGGTTTTCCTTGAATCTTGGGTGGGAACTTGAATTTGGACTATTAAGACTATGAACAGTTGGTTCCCAGATAAAGGTGCTGTTTGAGGAGGTTCCGGAAGCTTTGGGAGACAGGGCCCAGATGGAGGAAGATGAATACAGAGGAGGGGTGGTCCTTGCTGATTCCTGCTTGCCTCTGCTGATCATTCATCAAGTGCAGAGCTCTTCTGCAGCACAGCCCTGCTGCCATGACCACCTGCCCAATGCACAGAGCCAAGTAACTGCAGATTAAACCCTCTGGAACCTTCAGCCCTCCTCCCTCCCGTAAGTTGTTCTCTATGATAGTTTTGTCAGTGATAAGTGACTAACATACATGGCGTCTAACATTCCTGATAGTAACTTTCCCCTGCCCAGAAAACACATGTGAGAGTCTACACAAAGGAAAAGCATGTTGCTGTGAGATCAAGCTTAATATTTGTGTTTTAGATTTTCTTAATTTCATGTCATTGAGCCTTTTATGCTTCACTCTTCTCTAATTTTAGCCACAGATACCAATTGCATGTGACAGAAATTAAGCCAGTTTTAACTTCCTACTGTTTCCTCTCTGGTCCTTTNAAGCTTGTTTGTGGCTTTGACTATATTTTTATGATNACTTTTTTTTTCTTTTTCTGCTTCTAACATATAACGGATTCAATCTTCCCTTTCACACACACCCCCTCCCCGAGTTCTTCCAGCTCATTTTTATTTCTTCCTAGCAGTCTTAAAAGGTGTCTCCTTTGTACCCTAGCATCTACTCTCTGAATGCTTGTCACAAAGAACCCATGTGTTTTGTTTTGTTTTGTTTTGTTTTTTCTTTTCTCTTATTTACTTATTTATTTTGTCTTATTTATTTTGTCCATATTTTCTTATTCTTGGTAATAACATTTTTCTTGTGGGATTTTGTTTTGTTTTGTTTTGATGTTTGCTTATTTGTTTGTTTGTTTTCATTTTTGAGACAAGAACCTCACTATATAGCTCTGCTGGCCTGGAAGTTACTATGTAGACTAGGTTGGCCTTAAACTCACAGAGATCCGCCTGCCTCTGCCTCCCACATGCTGGGATTAAAGGTGTGTGCCATCATGCCCTGTTTTACTCAGGTTCCTGCCACAGAAAGCTTTTCCATTTTTCTCTCAATATTTCTCTTATTTTCTTGCTGGTTTCTTTGTCACTGGTGCTCTTCTTTTTCATGAAAGCCAATCTTGTTTGACCAGCTACTTGCTAGAGTACTATGTGGTGGCAGATATTGGTCTGGGTGTGCAAGNCTGGTTGGCAGGCAGGAGCTACATCGATCACTTGGAAACACTCCCCCTCCAAGTTCCTGCTCTTGGCACTCTTGTCTCGGCAATCAAGAACTGTACATGGCACTCGATGAATCCAAGAGCATAAAGTTTTCTTGGGTTTTGTACTTATNTCTCTGTAAGTCCCTAACCCCTCAACCTTACCCCTCAACCTTACCCCTCTACCCCACTATTCAACAACTTGCTTCTTGTGAGACAATATGTNTACTATTCTTTGAGTTTGCACTTTATTTTGTAATGAAATGGGGTTCAGAAACTTCCCAGAGAGCTGTCTGTTCAAAGGCCAGAGACCAACTGTTTGTTTTTCTCACTAACACCTACTGATGGAGAGGTCTGTGTGCTGGTGGAGTGTGCAGAAGCAACTTCATTTATTCCAAAATATTTATTGAGTAATCACCAAATTCCAGGAACTATTTTAAACTCTTAAACTCTACCAGCCTCGATTAATCCATGGAGAATGCATTCCAAGCCCCTCCCTGCCCCAATAGATGACTGAAACTAGATATAGAACCAAACCTTACGTATACTATGTTTTTTTTCTTTTTCAGAATTTTTTTATTCATTTTACACACCAACCATAGATCCCCCTCTCATACCTCCTTCTGCCACCCTAGCCTTCCCCGCCCCTGACCTAACCCCCATCCCTTCCTTCAAAAGCGTAAAAGCTCCCATGGGGCTTCAGCAAAGCCTGGTACATTCAGTTGAGATAGGATCAAGCCCCTCCCCTCTGCATCAAGGCTGAGCAAGGTGTCCAACCATAGGTAATGGAATCCAGAAAGCCAGCTCATGCACCAGAGATCGATCCTGATCACACTGCCAGGGACCCCTCAAACAGACCCAGCTACACAACTGTCTCCCGTATGCAGAGGGCCTAGTCTGGTCCCATGCAGGCTCCACAGCTGTCAGTCTAACGTCGGTGACTTCCCACGAGCTTTGTTCAGTTGTCTCTGTAGATTTCCCCATCATGATCTTGACCTCCCTTGCTCGTGTAATCCCTCTTCCCTCTCTTCGACCAGACTCCCAGAGTTCAGCCTGGTGCATGGTTGTGAATCTCTGCATCTGCTTCCATCAGTTATTGGATGAAGGCTTTATTATGGCAGTTCGAGTATTCACCAATCTGATTACCAGGGTAAGCTAGTTCAGGCACCCTCACCACTGTTGCTAATAGTCTAATCTGGGGTCATCCTTGTAGATTCCTGGGAATTTCCCTAGCACCAG
>LZPO01044192.1:335461-345885 GCA_001675575.1 Neotoma lepida
ACGAACGAAGGAACGAACGAAGGAAGGGTGCCTTTGGCTCAAGGTTTAATAAAGTCGATCACAACAGGGAAGGCATGGAGCAGGAGCAGGAGGAGGCTGGTCATATCACATGTGCAGTCAGGAAACAGAGAGGGCAGCAAGGGAGACCAGGCTATAAAACTAATAAATTCCCCCAGAAAGGGAAAGAATCATTGTTTTTGTTTGTTTGTTTGTTTGTTTGTTTTTATTCTTCACAGATACATCCTAGCAATGGGATATTCTGGAAGAATTCTTAGCACATGTGTGTGCTCAGTGCATATTTATGCAAGGAGCAAATGCCTTTTACTTCTTGAAAGTTTTCTCTAAGCCCTGCCCAGTTTCCTCATCATGGTCATCATCATCTTCCTCATCATTGTCCTCCTCCTCTTACTCCTCTTTCTTCTTGGTTTTTTGAGACAGGGTCTCAATCCTGGCTGGACTTGGAACTCACTATGTAGACCACACTGCCCTCAAAATCAGAGAGATTTGCCTGCCTCTGCCTCCTCAGTGCTAGGAATACAGTCAAGATCCACCAAACTCTGCTACCTATCCAGCTCTATGAATCAAAACAAGCTATCTTTATAGAACCAGGAGATTACAATAAGAACAAACATTCTGATGCCATTTTTTAATTTTCCCTGATGTGATTGAGAAACCAAGACCTAGAACTGGTCTGGGATTTTTTTTTCCTAACCTAAGGAATTCTAACATTGTTACTGTTCTCTGATGATCTACTTGATGAAGTAGATCGGCCACTCCCAAAGACTAAGATTGACTTCAGCCAAAATGGAATGTCTCTTGTTTCCCTGAATCAAGCACCATATGAAAATGATATCANCTCACTTGTCCCAGATANGTGTTTCTGGGAACTTTGTAGATCACTGTGGTGCATAAGACATAAATGAGTACTTCAACGCACAGATGCCAGGTGAATACCCAATGTCTTAGGGTTTTGTTGCTGTGAAGAGACACCATGACCATGGCAACTCTTATAAAGGAAAACATTTAATTAGGACTGGCTTACAGATTAGTTTAGTCCATTGTCATCATGGCAAGAAGCATGGCGGATGCAGGCAGACATGGTGCTGGAGAAGGAGCTGAGAGTTCTACATCTTGATCCGCAGGCTGTAGAAGGAGAAGCTGCCACACTGGGCATAGCTTGAGCATATATGAGTCCTCAGAGCCCGCCTCCACAGTGACACACTTCCTCCTAGGTCATACCTACTCCAACAAGTACACACCTCCTAATAATGCCACTCCCTATGGGCCAAGCATTCAAATACATTAGTCTATGGGAGCCAATCCTATTCAAACCACCACACCTAATGACTACACAACTCCAGAAGGAAGCTAGAGAATGTCAACATACATGTTCCATGTCCCGCTTNTAGGNTCTTCCTTCTACAAAAGGAACATGGAGTGGAGTTCCCAGGAAGCAGTCTCTGACATAGGTAGCATGAAGAATGTTTCTACAGGATTACCCGAAGAGCAATATCTGTGGGTGGGAAGGAAAGAAAGAACTGGGCAGAGAGAAGCCAGGCTAGCGTGCAGGCTACAGCCAACCCCTCAGGCAGCTCTGGCGCTAACCTGTCCCACAGGGTAAGGTGGACATTTATAACTCAGCTTTGATCAGCTATTAGACACATCTGCCCCTGAAAGGATATGAATCCTCTTCAACTGGCGAAATCTTCCTGATGTCTCATCTAGAGACTGCCTGCCAGGAGTTGCACAACAGCTGGACAGATGAAGTGAGAACCCATGGAATTCTGGTCAATAATTTATTAAGGGATGAAAAGGAGATAACACACAAATACTTAATGAAGCAGCACTACTGCCTCCTCGTCCAACAGGGAAGGTTGGGGAAAGTTCCACACCAGCTCACCGAACAGTGGCATCAGGAAACCTTCCACATCCCAGAGAGAGTGTGCGACCCTCCTCCTCAGTTCTTATCCAGTTATCAGCCAAGACCACGCCCTAGGACTAGTCACCCCAATACCATTGGCTGAACAGATCGAATTCCCACAACAGACCAAGTTCTTTACTCCCTGGGTGGGGGCAAGGAGGGGGNAGAGGGGGAGTGACACAGAACATCAGAGCCCCCATCATATTGACATCCTGACTTGCATGACAACCACATCTTCATTTTTTTTCTTCTTTGACCACATAAGGGACAACATAATTTAATTGTTGTCTATTTTGAAGCTTAGAGAGAACATTGAGAAAGGGATTGGAAAGAAAAAGGATTGGAAAGGGGAAAAAAATCAAGNAAAATCATTTGTAGATAATATGACTATCTATCTAGAGAAAGAAAAAATGCTAAGATGACGATGTTACAAGTAAATCCTGCCCCAAGCCTGCAGTATCCTGCCACATCTGGCCACAGTAGACAGCTAAGATGGCTGAAGAAGAAACCTTTGTGGTTGTGGGCCTAGGTGCTGAATATGTGCAATGTATACTTCTGTGTCTTTGTCTTGCTATCAAAATATATCTTTTCAGATCTATTCTTGTTGCTGAATCTCAATTCAGCTTTGGTCATTTATTTTCATCCTTCCTTATCCTGTTTTTAAAACACATTTGTGTGTGTGTGTGTGTGTGTGTGTGTGTGTGTGTGTGTGTGTGTATTTGCTGCAGCATTCATGTGAAGGTCAGAAGACAACTTGCAGGGCTCAGTTCTCTCCTTCCACCATATGAGTTCTGGGGATCAAACTCAAGCTGTCAGGTTTGACATCGAGTGTCCTTACCCACTGAGCCATCTCACCAGCCTGTTTATTTTGTTTCAAAGCACCACCCAGTAGCCACTCATCTCATTCTTACAGCTCATGGGGGTTGTTCACAACCTGGGGTTTTAAAAACAAGGCCAATATGGATAGGGTACGGGGGTGTGCTCGTGTCTTGGTGAGTTTCCAGGTTATATGTGGGAATAAAATTGCTGGGTGCCCACTAAAGATACTTGAATTTTCAATTCCACTAGAAAACACCCAAATGCTTTCTAGGTTTTGTAGTCCTGTTTGAGAGTCCCTGTAGTTCCCTGTGGGCATCACTGGAGAAAGGTCTGGAAACAGTGTGGTGACAGCCCCCTCACCTCAGTGACTCTTGACAACAAAGNTTTTCTCCTCGGCCCATTGGAAAGCTTGCTGTCCATCACAGCCAGCTGCGGCATAACTACTGCAGGTTCAGGAACAATGGAGCAGATTGTCAGCCGCTCCTAAACGCTTTTTCTAACCTCCTAACCTGGACAATTCCTACACTTATACCCTATTTTCTTCTCAATCTCTAGAAAGTGACTCTAGACCAACCAAGTGAGCAAACACACTGCCAGGGGACTGTGAGCACATGAGTGTGCCTAGTCACGACTTCCTCCAAATCATAGTCACTTCCAACCCTATGCACTTTAAAGCCGATACTTATTTAGTTCATTAGACTGTGACACAGCAATCTGAGGTTGAGTTTAGTTGGCTGGTTCTCCAGATCTCAGCTTGTTAGCTGCCGAGGAGAGGAGCTGAAGAAGGACCAATGTCCTCTGCAAGCAGAACTTAAAAGAGAATATAAATGGACAACTGGTCCCCTCTGCGGTCTGTTCAGCCAGGAAAATCAAGGCCAGAGAAGTCGCTGGATGCTGATTTCATATTTCTACTCTCAGTATATCTCCTAATATCATAATAGCAATGACTGCATTAAAAAATACATTTGAGCTAGGTGTGGTGGCACACGCCTTTAGTCCCATCCAGCACCTGGGAGGCAAAGGCAAGCAGATGTCTGTGAGTTCCAGGCCAGCCTGGGCTATGTAGTGAGTTCTAAGCCATCCAGTGCTACATAAAGAGACCTTGTTTCAAACATACACAAACACACACACACACACACACACACACACACACACACACGCAGCCTGAGGCTATTTTAAAAGCAAATGAATGATCTATTACTGGATTTGATAAAACTCAAGCAAAAAACAGTACCCAAATCATACCAAAGCAGTATGGCCTCTGCTTTAAAAATACTAGTATTGATTTTATTTTGAGACAAGGTCTCCTCTAGCCCAGGCTGGCCTTGAACTTACTTTGTAGCTGAGGATGACCTTGAGCTCCTGATGCTTTTGGCTCACAGATATGTGTCGCCAAGACTCATTTTGTTTTATGGGACAAGATATCATTATGTAGCCAGTCACAGACCTTGAACTCCCCAATCTTTCTGCTTCAATCTATCCTCTGTCTGTGTGTGTGTGTGTGTGTGTGTGTGTGTGTGTGTGTGTGTGTGTGTGTGTGTGCGCGCGCGCGCTTGGGATTCAAACTTAAAAGTACTCCATCCCTGAACTACATTCCTAGGCTTTTCTGTTTATTTCATTATTCATGTTTTTTTGTTGGTAGGATTGTTTAGTTGTTTGTTTGTTTGTTTGTGGCAGGGTCTCACATAGCCTAAGCTGGCCTCACTCACTGTGTTTCAAAGGATGACCTGGGATTACGTTGGGACCATCACACCTGGATCTCATATTGATTTCTACACTTTTAAACACAGCTGGGAACCAAATTCTGAGCCCAGCAGCCCTAAACCCTCCAATTTCACTGAATCAATGAAAATGCACTATATGTTTAAAAGCACCATGCANTCGATTCACCTAATGACTCAAATGCTTAAGTTTTGCAAAGTGAACCAAACAGATGCCAAGGTAGTTCAAAACTCATTTCGTTCTAATTTTAGACCAACTGATTCATTGCACGAGGCTTGATGTCACTTGACCTTTCTACAACTTAATTTCATCGTAAGAATTAATGTCCCCAAAGCAATACAAGGTGATAATTAATGAGACAACAAATCCAAAAGAGAACTTCAAAATGCATGAAGCTTTTCCATGGGGTGATAGGGCATAAAGAGCCTTGATGTTTGAAATAAATACAGAATAAAAGTAAAGGCAGAGGAGCTGGGGAGATGGCACTGGTTTTGNGCACTGGTGGCTCTGACAGAGGACCTACGTTAGATTCCTCTCACCCGTGCTGTGACTCACAACCACCCATAATTCCAGTTCCAGGGCATCTGATGCCCTCTTCTGACCTCTGCGGGTACAAGACAAGCATGTGGTGCACACACATACATGCAGACAAAACACTTGTGTGTATAAATACATCTAAAGACAAGCATTAAATAAAGCAGAATCTAGAAAGTGCTCTTTCTAGAGCAGGAGCTACAGAAAGGAAGCAAGTGTTGAGGGCGTATGGNGACATCCCTAGTAGTTTTGAAAGCTGCTAGGTGACTGAACTAAATCAACTTGTAGGAAGAAAAGCTGACTGATTTGGACTCGTGATTTTGAGNTTTCAGTGTATGGTCCCTCAACCCATTTGTTTTGAGCCTGCAGCCAGGAGGGACATTATAGCAGGAACATGAGGCAGAGGAAGCTGCTCACCTCAGAACAGCCAGGGAGCCAAGAGAGTGAGACACAAAGGGCTATTCAAAGGCACACCCCAATGACCTAACTTCCTTTTCCAGGGTCCCACCCCTTAATGGTTCCACCACACTCCTGATAGCACCACAGCCTGGTAGCTAAGCCTTTACCACGGGGGTCACTAGCGGAACATTCCTAGAGAGTTAAATCCTAACTAAAAGGAGATGTGCCTGGCTCTGGGCTAGGCAAGGGGTTCTCAGGTACAAAGTTCACAGTGTAGTTAGGATTCTAGAGCCACGGTTCTCAACCTGTGGGTCACAACCCTTTTGTGGGTTGCATATCAGATATTTACATTGCAATTCATAACAGTAGCAAAACTACAGTTATGAAGTAGCNATGAAAATAATTTTATGGTGGGGGTCACCACAGCATAAGGAGTTGTATTAAAGGGTTGCAGCATTAGGAAGGTTGAAAACCACTGTTCTAGAGGAATGGAAGCCATGGGATGAATATATATTTATATACATGTGTGTGTGAGAGAGAGACAAAGACAGAGAAAGAGGATTTATTAAGTGACACCTGAGAGGCTGAGAACGCAGTGGTTTCTCAGTCCTGGAAGCTGATGTCTCAACAGTTCCNATGTGGTTCTGGAAACCTGGAAGCTTCCTTGGGAGCCACTGGTCCTCAGGCTGTGGTGGAAGCCCAGAAACGCTGGTTCTAACAGCAGCGAAGGAATCAGCAGCAGAGCAAGTCAACTCAGAACGTAACATCAGAGGTCTTCCTCTGTAGCTCTCCACCGCATGTTTTGAGACAGGGTCTCTCACTGCCCCTGGAGTTCAGTGATTGGCTAGGCTGNCTGGTCATCAGGAGCCCAGNATCTTCCTGACTCCACCTCCCAGTGCTGCTTTATAGGCATGTGCCACCATGCCAAGCTTTTTAAGTGGGCACTAGGGATCCAAAGTCAGATGTCCATGCTCATATAGGGCCCTTTACCCACTGTGCCATCTCCCAGCCCCTAAGTACTTTTTAAATAAATGAAATTAAGACATTTCCTATAGAAATATCAAGAGCACAGATGGGATGGAACATGACATTTCTAGGAAACTACAAAGTGCTATTTGGTTCTGCTGAAGGGAAGAGAGGGAGGCACCATTGGTGAGGCTCAGAGATGGACACAAAGACCATCTCCTCAGGCCTTAGATGATGTACAAACACTGAGTGTNCCCTGTTGTATTCAGAAAGGTAGAGAGACCTGAAAAGGGAAAGAAAAAGGACATTCCAAGNAGAGAGATTGACAGGAATAATGTGTCTCCCAGATATCCCCTCAAGAAGGACCCCTGACCCCAGCTNTTGGGGGGCTCTGGACAGAAAGCCTTCAGCAGGGCCTCTTTCAGCGTCTACCATAGCTGCAGAGGTGTCTGGATCACAGACATGGTTCCTCAGCTGCCAACACCAGTGGTGTGGAGGCAGGGGATACCAACCCAGGCATCTGAGTCTTCCCTGGGCAACACTGAGAAGCCCTTTTTGCTCCAGAGCTCTTTTAGGTTTGACAAAGCTGCCATCAGGATTGGCTGGCATGGCAGTTCAACCACTGTCCATATTACCCCAGTTTCTCTCCAGGCCCAGAACTACAAGGGCAAGGTACGAAAGTCAAACCTGTCATTCCTGCACCCCACCCCACCACTATGACTCTAACTTAAAGAATCCTCTCATGGGAGATAAGAAGGAATTCAAAGCCAATTTTGTCTTGTGTTTAGGTCAAACCATTTCCCTTCCCTGAGATGGTTTCCTCATCCCAGAAACGACATTCAATAGAGGGTTAGTGGTGGGAGTGAGTGAGTACGTAAGAGAAGCCAGAAAGCCTGTGTACTCACTGTGTATTCAAACCGTGTACACTAAGCGGGACAGCGGATGTTTGGAACAGCAGATGACTGTTGCCACTCCTCTGCAGTGTCTTTGGAGGCACACGAGAAGCGGAGTGGAAGGGTTGTACTGCCATCTAGGAAGCCCAAGGAGAACTGCAGCTAGACCTCAACTGTCCGAGGAAGGAAACCAGCACTGCTTTCCCTTACCCCCAATCTTTCCCTTCGTGTCCCCAGTTCCNGGACTCAGGAAGGGCAGAGTAGGAGTCAGAAGTACAAATGTATTGTAACTCAAATGGCATCCTCTGGATAGAGAAGCATGCCCCCTCTGCCCAGGCAGCTGGGACTGTGTCTAAAAGAGACAGACACCTGCACAGTCAGCAGCTTTGCCAATGNGCTGGAACATCTGCTCTTCCATTCCCTTCACTAAAAACACCGGATCCCAAATCAGAACGTAATATGTTACCACAGAAAATAGAAAAAGATAAGGCCTTCAGGTGGTAGGTAAACCTAGATTACGCACAAATGGTTGGGAGAAAAGATTATGTAGGTCTACTGTCGTGTCTTACATGTCTTTCTGNGCTGGGCAGGTTTGTTGCAGTGAACACATTGTCATCCCTCTGTGATAAGACAAAAGTGATCATTGTAAAAATAGAATAAAACTTGGTTTCTTTGAGCACTCTACGTAGAGCTGGTTCCTGGGGCTGAGGAGATGGTTTAGCAGTTANGAACACTGGTTGCTCTTCCAGAGGACTTGAATTCAGTCCCCAGCACCCACACAACAGCTCCCAACATCTGTAACTCCATTTCCAGGGGACCTGATGCCCTCTTTTGGCATCTGCAGACACCAGCCACACATGTGCTGCACAGACATACATGCAGGCAAAACACCCATACACATGTAAATATATAAGCAAATTTTAAGGTGTTTTATTTTTAAGCTGATTCCCATTTCCTCTGAAATGTCATGAGTGTCACCAGACTGTGGAGGAACAAAAACAAATCTAAAAACCCAGTTTCTGGGGCTGAAGAGATGACTCAGCCATCGAGAGCACTTGTTGCTCCTGCAGAGGACCCAGTTGGAATCCCTGCACCCACATGGCAACTCACAACAGTCTGCAACTCCAGTTCCAGGGGACCTAATACCCTCTTCTGACCTCTGTGGGCACCAGACATCCTCCATGGGCACCAGGCATGAACATGATACACAGACATATATGCAAGCAACACACATAAAATGAAATTAAAACAATTAAAATTTAAAACAAAACAGTTTTGTGCCAGAAAGCAAACTCTACTGTGCCCTGGGGTGGGGTGGGGAGTCATGAAACCATCAGCTATTTGTCTGGTAGGTTTGTGTCTCCCCAAATTCGTATGACAGTGCTAATCCCAGATCTGACTGCATTTGAATTTAGAGCCTTTTGATTAACAATTCAGAAGGGTGAGACCCTAATAAAATATGATCAGTGCTTAGAAGATACCCGAGGGTCTCTTTGCCACCTTATTCCCTCCCTCCCTCCATGAGCACATNAAAGAAAAGGCTCCAGGAGGCCGTGTGAGGACAGAAGAAAGTGATCATCTGCAAGCCAAGAAGATGGTCCTCACCAAGGAAACCGAGCAGGCTGGCACACTGAGCTTGGAGCAGAGCTCTGAGAAGTAAACTTCTGTTGCTTGGGGTACCCAGTCTGTGATGTTTCCTTAGGGAAACCCAAGATGAATAATACATGATCTCACAGAGACCCCAAGGCAGACTCCCTAAGTTTCGCAGAGTCCCCCTTCTTCTCAGTGCTTGATGTTATTCTGGGGATGAACTTAGAGGCCAGGAAAAAAGCTGTGTGTGTGTGTGTGTGTGTCTGTGTGTCTGTGTGTCTGTGTGTGTGTGCCTGTCTGTCTATCTGTCTCTGTCTTTGTCATTTGTGTGACTGTGTGTCTGTGTGCCTGTATGTGTCTCTGTGTGTGTCTCTGTGTGTCTGTGTCTGTATGTCTGTCCATCTGTGTGTGTCTATGTCTGTGTGCGTGGAGTCACAGGTGGTTGTATGCCGAGGGACATAGATGTGGGGAACTGATCTCCAGTCCTCTGTAAGGGCAGCAAGCACTGTTAATGGCTGAACTATCTCTCCAACCACCAATCTGCAAAATGTTTCATGCACTGGGGTTAGGGCGTGGGCATCAAATGTCCCACAACCTGCTCATGTATGGGATGCTCACTCTCCAGGTGGAGAACACTGGGAACTTTAAGAGCAGGGGCCTCACTGGAGGAAGTCATTAGCAGTGTGACTTTAAAGGTCTNACCAAGTCCCCAGTCCTAGCTCACTCACTCCCATCTCCCTGTTACAAGGTGAGCAGCCTCCTGCTCAGTCTCCTACAGTGTGCTGCTCTGTCTCGCCCTGGGCCTGGGATCNACAGAGACAAAGGCTCTTGACTAAAATCTCTGAGGCCTGAGTCAGAACAAACTTTCCCTTAATTTGTTTCCTCGGAGAGTTTTCTCACAGCAAATACAACACTCACAGTGAGCCCAAGCCTTTCATTTCATCTCCTCAGTGACAGCATCGATTTAGCTGTTCAGTCAGTACATTCTCAAGAACAGAAGTCTACGATGGGTGCCATCAGTGGCAAAGGACTGGTCCCATGGAAGTTATTTCTGTCTCCACTCACAATTGCCATGTCCCAGAGTGTAGAAGGAATCACCTGCAATCTTTTTTTTTTGTACTTCACAAATTAATATTTTATTTTATTTATTTATTTATTTATTTTTAATTAAAAAGATCTTCCACTCCTTTTACATACCAACCTCAGATCCCCCTCTCCTCCCTCCTCCCGCCCCGCCAGCTCCCCCCCTCAACCCACCTCTTCTAAAACAAGGTGTCCCATGATCACCTGCAATCTTACACCAAAGACTTAATAAAGAATACTTTNTTTGTTCATCATTTACATTAGGTAGTAAAGATGAATTTTACATTTGACGTTCCTCTTCCAGGCTCCCTCTTTGACTAATATTCTCTTGATCTCTAATAGATAAAAATCTATTTCCACCGGGCGGTGGTGGCGTACGCCTTTAATCCCAGCACTCGGGAGGCAGAGGCAGGCGGATCTCTGTGAGTTCGAGGCCAGCCTGGGCTACCAAGTGAGTTCCAGGAAAGGCGCAAAGCTACACAGAGAAACCCTGTCTC
>LZPO01044192.1:346325-363825 GCA_001675575.1 Neotoma lepida
TGCACATATGAACTCACAATTGTCGTGACAGCACACACAAGACTCGTGCAAGATCAAGCCAAATCAAATCCCAGCATGGAGAGGGAAGGCAGGCACCCAGTCATATCCCTATTGGCCATTGATATCTTCTGGGAGAAGCAGAGTCAGTTTTATTTACATGTCGCTCCTGGTATGGCCATGCTTCCGTGGAAGGCCATACATATGGACAGCATAAACTACCGTGAACAGTTGTTTTTTGCTTTTTTTATTTAAAATTTTTTTCATTTTACATACCAACCACAGTTCCCCCTCCCAACCTCTCCCACCCACCCCCTATCCACTCCTCCAAAAGGGTAAGGCCTCCCATGGGCAGTCAACAAATAGGCTCAAAGTTGGATTGGCAGGAGAAAGGAAGTGGATCTTGGAGGGTGAATGTGATCAAAACACCTTGTATAAAATTCTCCAAGAACTGATTTTAAAATGAGGGAAAAATTAGAACTTACAAATTAGCTAGTCTAAGGCTTCACAGGCAGGAAACAATGGAGGGAGTTATAATATAATTATCCATGGCTATGAAGTCGACTTTGTCAGTCNCGAGCTGGGTAGACTGCCTTAGCAAGAGTAATGCCAGTCTCATGGTCTAACTGTTAAAAGAAGGGTACCAGTTACAAGGCTGAGCCTAGCTAGGAGCACACCATCTCTCCCATTCTTCTCTGGTTTCCAACTGGTTGGCATTGCCCCACAGTTTCCAAACCAGAAGAGTTGGCAAGCTTGCTCTTCCTTAATGTAGTACCATTTTAGGACTATAATCTTGGCACTCGCCTTCCTCAGGATCCATGGAACAAGGACCTGCAAGCAAACAAATGGAGAGAGAGCTGGGCTCAGATATGGTGAGTCTGATGTTTCAGACACTGAAATGCCCACCTCACCACCAACTGACTATGTGACCACGGGCAAGATCCTTTCTGAGCCTCAACTTCCTCAATCTTAGTGACAATACTTTTAAGCCTAATATCACAAGTGTGGTGTAATAAGCCATATGTTACAACATATGTAATATGTATGCAGATGCAATTATTATTGTGCATATCCATGGAATAAAGATACATTATACACAACATAGACATGAGTGAGTGAATGAATGAATGAAGTTTTATGAGACAGAGACCCCTCGCTTGCTTCTTTTCCTTTTGCAAAACATCTCAGTCCTTTGCTCAGTCCCAAATTTGACCAGTCCTGATAATCTACACAAATCCAGCTTATTTATCATTTGTAGCATCCCAGTTTTTTGCTCAACACTTAACAACAGAACAACCATAAAAGGGCATGGCATGCCTCGAAGATTTTAACAATGGCGTTGGGAATCAGCAGATGACAGCAAGACAAGGGTTGGGACCTCCTGGATTTCCAGTCAGGGGCTGGTTTCCAGGTGTGTAACACCCTGTCCCTCCACATGCCTTTGGAGACACTTTATATCATAGAGTAGTGTGTTTTTCCTGGGCCAACCTTGAAGCACAGAATGCTGGCTGGCATCTCCTCATTAGTTCTCTCTGGGACTTCAGAGGATTGCAGATAAAGAAGACATCATACAGAGAGGAGGAGGAGGCACAGTGCATGGGCTGTTGCCAGGAGCTTCAGATCAACCGCTCATTAGTAGAATCAACACCTGCTGGTTTTCTAGGAGACGCGCAACACTCAGGGGGATGGGAACACACTTGGTCCTTAAGGACCTGCTCCTAGGAGTGTGCTGTGCCTGGGGCAGACACATTTGGATTTGTCATAGTGTCACCATCTTCTGGGGGGGGTATGTCAGGAAAAGGAAGAACAAACATCCAAAGCCTTGTGGGAGTCAACAGAGAAACACTGCAAATGTACACAGCCAGTTGTTCTGTCTTGACCTGACCGAGAGACTTGGGGCTCAGCAACCAGCTGTCCCTGCCTCTGCCAAAGCCAATCTACTTGGAACCCACAAACCAAGGACTTGTCATATCAGCGCAGGCCCTTTCCAAGGGTCCCTCATCTTTGGAAGCCCCACTTTGCCTGGTCTGGGAGACTAGCAGAGGCCACTTTTCCTAGGTGATGTGTCTAGAGTGGTATCATCCAGCAGAACTTTCTGTAATAATGTGAACATCAGAATCGAATGGGAAATCTATGCTGACCAGCACACCCCCACCCATGTGGCTACTGAGCCTTTGAAGTGTGTCTGGGTCAACCAAAAAACTCAAACTTCAATTTTATTGAATTTCAAAATATCTCGACTTAAACAGCCAATGTGGCCGGTGGTTACCATGTTGGTCAGAACTACGGGTGAATACTCAGAGCTTTCAGCTAATTGGCCCTAAGCTACTGTTTGAAGACTAACACTCAGTATTCCTCACAGTCTTGAGCCTTCTGTGTTAGTATGGTACAACGTTGGAGAATAATAAGCTTTTACTCAAGCAATTATTGGAACCCCTAATTTTGTATTAGCCATTGTTTTCCCATGAATATTAACTTTTGCCTTGTTGGCAGACACAACAGTCATCTAGGATTTTACTCAAGTCCATGGACTCTAGCGATAAAGGGAAAAGGGTGTATGGGAGGAAGAGTGCTTGGGGTGTAAGAGCAGCTACAACGAAATTACAATTTCATTGAATTCTAGGCTTGTTCTAGTGCCCAGAATAGATGTTTTACAATATAACCCTACTCGGAGAGAAGAAAGAAAAAAAAACCCTCAGCATGCTTGGGAGATAACACTAAAATTGGAAATATGTCAAGATCACGTTGGCTTGTGTGAAAAGAAATAACACTTGTCTAAATTCTTCACAAGCAGGTGCAATAGCAGGTTGCAGGTGTTATGGCAGAGCCCAGCTACAATATGGGGCACAGAGGAGGCTANGAAAATTTCATAATAACACAGAGGGGACCCTGAGGAGGGGTAAACTTAAGCCCAAAAGTAATAGAGGTGCAGATATGGTAGATAGAGATAAGCAGNTGAGAATGAGGGGGACCAAAGAAGCTGAGAACAAATAGCAGGACCCAAGGGCCAAGTGTGACTCATGTAAACATAATATATAGGAACATGGCAGCCACCAAGGCTCCAGAGCCTCAGGGCNTGGGTCAACTCTAAGGGCCTATGTTCCTTACACAAACCCCTGTTATAAGAAATGACATGATCTGAACTACATTTTTGACAGGTGTTCAGAATGGAGTTGCACAGAGGAAAGGATGAGAAAAAAAGATAGCAGAGAGCAGATGAGGAAGGAGGGATAATAGGAAAATGGAGGTGTGACTTTCCAGGCCTGGCCCCATAATGGTTGTCTACTCCAATGCAAATTGTTGACCCCAAAGCCAAAGGAAGAGGGGGTCTGAAAAGGAAAGTGACAGTCAACAATAGCCAAGCCCTCAAGGAACTCAAGGCACTGAGGTCTGAAAAAAGCGCTTTGGTCTTCCTCCGCAGTTCAGAACAAGCCAGGGGCCAGCCAGCACTTTTCTCCCACAGGAGAGCATGGGGTAGGTGGGGCAAGGTAAAAAGAAATTGCAGGTTTGGCTNATTTACTTTTATTTCTTTTGAAAAATGAAAAAAGACCAACTGTGGGAGGAAAAACAGGAGGAAGGAGTTTGAGGTTGCAGTGAAGGCTAAGGATGGCCTTGGAGTGCAGGAGAGAGAGCCCCGCAGAGCCACGCAGCAGGCGGCTGAGAAGTACTGGGAGTGTCGGTTTTATGGATGGGTAGCCAGTCAGCAATCCTCCATGTCTTTGATCTTGGTAAAGGATGCCTCAGAGCAGTGGTTGTCATTGTTGATTGCCCTGGAGAATCACCTGTGAGCCCCCCTCCCCTAAAAGACTGATTGAACTGATCTGGGGAGAATTTTCCAAGATTCCCAGGTGATAAGCGGTGGTTGAATGCTCAGNCCTAAATAAGATATTTACGTCNCCTCTTCTAAGGCTCAGGGAACATCCCAGAAGGGGTGGAGAGAATGTAAGATTGGAAAATAGAGAGGAGGGCTTCGAATGCCATCTCTGGGTCCAACACAGCCATTGCAATCATGCATGGTGGTACCCAAACCNAGTCTTCTCAAGATTAACCCTGTCAACAGTCAGAGACGGGGAAGGGGCTCATGAGGGCCTACCCCACCTTGCTGAGCTTTTGGCAGCTGAAGGTGTCATTGTCTTCAGTTGTATACCCACTGCTGAGCCCACCAGGTTCAAATGATAGCTCCAAACCCATAATTCCCACAGACGGCCATGTTAAACTTGGTGGGTCATAGAATGTGAAAGGGATTTGTAGGATGAGGAGGAGGGTTGACAGGAGTAGGAGAGAAATAACAGAGGGTGGGGGTTGAAAATCAACAGAATGCATTATATACATGTGTAAAATTGTCCCAGAACAAGTTTGATTAGTAAGAAAAGATTCCAAAGTGTATCCAGGACTACAAATCATCACCTCAGTGAGGGTGGCTGAGAATATTCTTTACTGAAAACATAATCTATGTGCAAGTTCTTCCGATGCTCATTCTAACCTAAGGAGGGAAGTCGCTGTTGGGAGCTCCTGTTCCTGTGTTGCCTGGTTCTGTTATTTCTCTTGGATGTGTGTTGCTTTGGAATCTAACTAACTACACACNGCATCCACATCTCAACAGCTAACGGAGCTGTGTGCTTAGCAGGTACTGAACACAAAATACAAACTTTGTCCTCAAAACAATCCTAAGAGAACAGCACTCATCTAATTCCCACTTTATAGCTCAGAACAGTGAGCCACAGAAAAATTACATCGCTCCGTGGCCACCAAGCCAGAGGCCCTAAGTGAGCCGTGTAAGAGCGTTCAGCAACTCTCCCTTTATCTAAATAGAACTAACCACTCATTAGAAACTCTTTGCACTTTCTTGGATGACTTTTATCAGTGTCGCGGTCAGGGTCTGGAGATGTGGTTAAGAGTACTGGCTGTTCTTCTAGGGGACCTGTGTTCAATTTCCACTGCCCACATAGTGGGCCACAATTGTCTGTAACCCCAGTCCTAAAGATCTGATGCCCTCTTCTGGCCTTCAANGGCACTGCACCCATGTAGTGCACAGACATACATGCAGGCAAAACACCCATACACAGAAAATAAAAATAAATAACTCTTTAGAAAACATTAAAGTCCCCCCGTGTCCCTCAATAATATGTTTACTGCTCAGCTAAATCTNTCAATCACAGATAAGACATAACATTTCTCCTTGTTGTGATCTAAAACCAACCTACAGTTATTTTAAAATGCTCCTTAAACGTGATAAGAATATACCACAGTGGACATTCATAGACCAAGAAGTCTGTCTACCAGGGAGTTCAGTTCAAGGTCAAGAGAAGTTCACCACATCTGCAAGAGACATTCATTTTGTTAGTGGGTTGNTTGTTTGTACTTCAACCTGTGGGTCACAATCCCTTTGGGGGTTGAACCATCCTTACACAGGGATCACTTATTAGATATCCTGCATATCAGATATTTACATTATGATTCATAATAGTGTCAAAATTACAGTTATGAAGTAGCAATGAAAATTATTTTATGGTTGGGGTTATCACAACATGAACTATATTACAGGGTTTCAGTATGAGGAAGGTTGAGAACCACTGTAATAGACCCTTGATTCTTTGTGATCTGGGATCACTTCCTGGAGAGATGGTGGCATACTATACCCTGAAATGTATTCTACAGAAGTGAAAGCTCTTTTTGATGTCTTCATTCCTACAGTTGTGTGAATAACTTTGTGAATAAAGGTATGTTTTAAAAAGCACATGTTAACACAGTACACCAAAATTCATTTTAAAGATAAAGATTTTTAAAAGTGCATCCAACTTAAAGAGCAAGGAAGCCATGGTTTGGCGTCTCACCAAAGGCAGTGCCTCAATGTCTTTCTTTTGCATTTTCTTCGGTGTCTGAATTGTGCATTTCAAAATTTCCCACTGCTTCCTGCTGAGCTATAGATGTCATCTTGATTTTTCTCTTTTCTTCTAGAAAAGTGTCTGATGACTTGAGAGCTTCTGAGTCATAACCAAAGGCAGATGTGCCAAACTGGCGCTTGGACAACCTGTATAAAAGCAATCCTTGTCACACTGCGTGACTTGGGCTGGGGGTGTAGTTCAGCGGTAGAGCATTCGCCTACGTGGACAAGGTGCTGGGGATGTAGTCAGCAGTGGAGCACTTGCCTACATGGGCAAGGCCCTAGGTTTAACCTCCAGCATCACAGAAGACTCCCACAAGACCCTGTCACACGACCAAACTGAGAGGGTCTGCCCTTGGTGGATATTGCTGCTGTGGCTTTGAACTGAGGATTCACACTACTCTCTGGTTGGACTGGGGCAGCAATGGGCACTTGACATCATCAACTTTGCCTCTGAAACTTGAGTCTGGAGAATGGGTGCTACAGTGGGATGGGATTTTTCATTTTGTGCTTTTATGCACCCATGTGCTCTTGGAATTTTTTTTGAACATTGGTCCTACATTGCTTTTTATAATCTTTAACTTATGTGTATGAGGGTTCACCTTGTGTGTATTTATATGTACCATGTACATGCCTGGTGCCCATGGAAGCCAGAAGAGGTAATGGAACCCCTGGAACTAGAGTTACAGATGATTGAGAGCTGCACATGGATGTTGAGAACAAGTGCAGCAAATGCTCTTAACTGTGAGCCATCTGACCAGCTCAAGGTCCATTCTTCTAACATCAGAAAAGAGAGCCAGGTATGATATCACACCTGCAATCCTAGCCCTCAGAAGGCAAAAGAATCATATGGTCAAAGCTGCCTGAGCTACACACTGAGACTCTTTCCTTAAAAATTACAAAATAAACACTAAACATCATGAGAGTTATCAAACCCATGAGTTTCCCGAATGGTTTGGGTCAAGTTGAGGACTGGAACTGCCTGTAGGGAGACAGCATCCTCCCTGGGTCCACCTCACCACAAGCTCACCTCTTGGTAGGAGCGTCTAACTGCAGCAGCATATCCCCACGGTTTGGGCCTCCACACTCCTCAGTGAGCTCTGGGGGTGGATACCGGTTCAGTCCACCTGAATGTAAAACATTTTTCAATGAAATCAAACATAAAGTCATATAAAATGTAAAAATCATCTAATTAAAAAGAATACATGTCTGTGGAGAACTTGGCACCCATGGGACATCCAATCACTGCCACCACTCTGCACCCTGTAAGGCACAGGGACCTTCAAGGAAGAGGAGGCCCAAAGATTGTAAAGGCCAGAGGTCAGAGATCATCAGGGCGAAANAGAGTCATCTGGACATGATAGTACTGCTGCACCATGAACCCACAGCACGTATGACTGCTTGTCCTCACCNTGTCCCCAGCCTTTCCCAAGCCTGCAGATGATGAGCCAGTCAACATTTTAGCATGGGGGAAAGAGGCTCATTATCCCCCTCCCCTATCTGAGGAGATGCTGACAGCTGATGGCTTCTAGGAGAGGCAAGATCAGTTTTCTTTAAGGGTACGGCCCCTGTCAACCATNTTCCAGTAGATGGCTTCACAGCTATGAATACGTAGGGAGCACATATTGGATCAGTGAGTTGTTAAAAGTATAAAGAGGATATGATGCTGGGAAGGGGTACGGAGGTCAGGGTGAGTCTNGAAGGAGTTAGGGGGAAGAATGGGTGTGACTATAATCAAAATACATTGTATGAAATTCTCAAAGAATAAAAATATTATATTTAAAGTCATGTGGTGGTAGTGCACCCCTTTAATCCTAGCACTTGGGAGACAGAAGTAGGTGGATCTCTAAGTTCAAGAGGCCAACCTGGTCTACAGATTTTCCAGGACAACCAGGGCTATACAGAGAAACCCTGTCTCAGAGGAAAAAAAATCAAAAATAATAAAAATAGAACATAAAAATAAAACAAATACTGCTAAAATCACCACCAAAATACNGCATCAAATTCAAAAGTCATAAAATCAAAGCAAAATCTAAACTGAAACAAAATAAAATAAATGGGAAAATAAAGGCCAAATTGAACAATAAGAACAAAAAAGTCCACGTCTAAAATCAAAAGATCATAAAAGGGATTCGAACAAAGTGTAAAACAAATATAAAAATAAATGCAAATAAAACAATAAAAATCAAATCAAAAGCAAGCAAAACAAAAGCATAAAGTGCATTCTGTTAGATAAATAATATCCCAACATAAAAGAATATAACAAAATATGAAGTGCAATCTAATAAAGCCTCAAAAATAAAGCAAAATTACATTAAACAGATGAGAAAAGCGATTGTTTTCAGCCTGCTTCTGCCTCAAAGAATCACTGAGCTATAAGCCATCTCCACTACTGCCTGCGAAGACCAGGAATCTAAGGCTCAGGGAAAACCCTTGGCTTTTTTTTCCTGCTGTCTGTCACACAGTTCATGAGTAACAAAGTTGGGACTAGGATTAACTCATTGATGATTCTATCTGTCAAATGGCTGGGCACAAATACCATGTCGGTACTTTAAGATGTCCGTAAGAATCCCTTCATCTCCTTAGTGATGAAGGAGCAAATGTCCCTCAAGACCCCCAGTGGGATGTCATACCCACTGAGGAACTCACGTCTCCCAGGATGGAGGCTGAAGAACATCACCCATAGCTCACAGCACACCCTGAGCATGTTTAGTTTTTTTTTCTACTTACTGCAAGACAAACACCTGGAATTGGCCAGGATAATACCCCCCACATTCCATGTTAAGTCTCCACTATTATGTCGGGGTATGCTTTGGTCCTGGCTGCTCACGAATTAGGTTCATCTGGGTGTGATGGAAGGTGAGGCTGCTGAGGCAGGGATGTAGGGGAGAATCCCAGCCAGGATACGCTGACACAGCCTCCACCTTGAATCTTCACTGTTGGCTTTATCTACCCAGCCTGAAGAGGGAGACCTCAGGCTCTTGACCTGTCACCCTTACTTTCTGGAAAATCTCTAAAGACCTCTGCCCTCACTCTGCCAATTTAATCTGCACTTCAAAATAATAATACAAAACACTGCTTGCTTTCTCTAATATACCGAACTTATATATAAAATTGCATGTGTGGCCGGGNGGTGGTGGCGCACGCCTTTAATCCCAGCACTCGGGAGGCAGAGGCAGGCGGATCTCGTGAGTTCGAGGCCAGCCTGGGCTACCGAGTGAGTTCCAGGAAAGGCGCAAAGCTACACAGAGAAACCCTGTCTTGAAAAACCTAAAAAAAAAAAAAAAAAATTGCATGTGTGTGGTGTGTACATGCATGTGTAGATCATGAAACTAGAGAGAGGACAGTAAGAGAGAATACAAGAGCTGTCTCTTATACACATCTAGATGTGTATAAGAGACAGGGGTAATAGAATATGTGTGGCATGGAAACAGAAGGGCTAGCTGGGAGGAACCAGCCAGAGGGAGCAGAGATTCCCCCTAAGAGGGGCAACAGAAAAGGGGGTGAATGAGAACAAAGTGTAATGACACACATATATGAAAAATCCTTTGCCTTGAATGCTAACTTAATAAGAAAATAGAAGAAAAATAAAGTTCTGTACCCTTGTTACTTAAAATGTAGTCCATAGAGTCTGAGATGGTGGCATGTCTGTAATTCTAGTACTTGAGAGGGTGAGACAGGGGAATTGCAGCCTGTTCAAGGCCATCTTGGACTGAATAACAAGACTCTTGTCTCCAAAAATAATTAAAACCTGTGGTCCATGGGCCAGCAGCATCATTCTCAAGCTGATGAGAAACTCAGAATTTCAGATCCAGCCCAGACCTGCAGAACTAGATCTACACCTGACCAAGATCCCTGGGGTGAGGGCCAGGGGTGGGGCGGGGGGGTGGAGAGATGGCTCAGTGGTTAAGAGCACTGACTGTTCTTCCAGAAGACCCAGGGTTCAATTGCCAGCACCCACATGGCAACTCACAACTATAACTTCAGTTCTAGGGCTTCTGATACCCTTACACAGACATACATCCAGGCAAACCACATAAAATAAAAATAATTACATTATTTTTTAAAGGATCCTCAGGGGATGGGTGTGTGAGTTAAAGTCTGAGAAGCATGGCCATCCACACTGGGAAGTAGCAGGAGCAGTGCCACAGCGTCCATGTATTTGCACCACAGTGACACTTCCGAGTCCCTCCATGAGCATCTGGCTTCATGATCAGGGAACAGACAGAACAAAATGCTCATTTTGGTAACTAGGGAAATTGA
The DNA here is from genome assembly GCA_001675575.1 of Neotoma lepida. NCBI lineage: Eukaryota > Metazoa > Chordata > Mammalia > Rodentia > Cricetidae > Neotoma > Neotoma lepida. The sequence continues at coordinate 356,470 of LZPO01044192.1, forward strand.
GAAGCTACATGGAAGCCTGGTGCCTCAAAGCCACCAGGGGAGGAGGGAGGGCAAGGTACTTGCAGCAGCTTGCTGGGGACACTATCTTGGAAAACATCCATATATAGGTGATGGCTGCGGCGGGGGGAGGGGGGGTCTGCTGTCTTCAGTGGTGTGCCCCACAGTAGGTTGCCCATGTTCCTAAAGTAAACAGCCCTGACCCAATGGCCAATTGATACCATTAAAGGCACTCAGTGGAAAAGAGGAGTAGGAGGAGGGGGACAGAAGAGAGGAGGATGAGGAGGAGGGAGGAAATGACAAAGTTGGGAGGAGGATGTGGAGGAAGGTTCAGGAAGAGTTGAAGCGGGAGGAGTGATATGATCTAAATACATTATTTTCCCGTATGAAATTACCAATGTTTATAAAATTTTGCTTTCAACTACCAAATAAAATAACATTGAAAAAAAATAAAATAAGCTCTTTAAAAAACATGCAAACATCTGTAAGTTCCCATGGCCAACACTACCTAGAGTAACCCAGTCCCTACCCACCCCACCCACCTACACCCCACCCCTACCCATACTAACCTACTGACACTCACTTTTTAGAAGGCTCAGGAAGGCCTGTGTGAATCTGCTGGCATAGGCTACCTCCTCCTCTGAGACGCCCTCCAGGTGTAACAAGTGCTGCTCCAAGGGTGCACTGGCCACTACAGCCAGTTCAGCAAGCTCCTGGGCTCCCACTCCTGGGCCCACAGCCAGCACAAACAGTGTGATGCCCTTGCATTTGGCTTCCCGGGACAGAGTCCTAAGCTTCTCTCTGTCCCAACTGCTTGTCTCACTGGCCACGATGGCAAAGAGGACCTGAGACCTCCGTGGCAGCACGGCTGCCAGAAGCACTCCCTCCAGTGTCCACTCCAGGGCATGGCCCAGGGCAGGGGCTCCCTGTAGCAGGCGACCGGCAGCCTCCTGAACCTGCCTTTGCATCTCTGCCCGGTGGCGGTGGGAGGTCAGGTGGAAGTACTCAAGTACAGGGGCTCGACCCAGGCCAGGCCAAAAGTCTGGAGTCGTGTGTGTCACCAGGGCTACACGTGTCCCATGCCAGGATGTGCCAGGCTGCGCGGCCACCTCCAGGTCATTAAGGACCGAATCCACTAGCCGCAAAGCCCCAAGGTATACATCAGTGCTGACGTCCTGGGAGCTGTCCACCAGGAACACCAAGTCCATGTCTAACTCCTGGGGCCTGGGAGCATCCGGCCCGCATTCTTGGGCTGGTCGGCACTTGTCTAGCAAGAAAACACAGGAAAAGCCAGAGTTAAACCAGGCATCCTTCCTTTCCTTGCAGAACATACTTCCAGCCTCATAGAGGACACTTGTCCTGAGAGCTGATCCAGAGGAACTGTGTTGACACAGTGATCTGACAGACAGTTTAAAAACAAGTGCCCATTTTCCAGAAGACAAAATTGAGGCTGACTGCACATTTAATGTTCTCCAATGCTGCCAGGGGTGTCAAGACTATTGACATTGCAAAAGCATATTGGGGTCTACAAGTGTGTCAGGACACATCNATAGCTATCCTGGGGTGCATGACGGCCACAGGGCCCAGATTGGACATGTGTGTTAGGCCTTCTGGCTTCCTAATCTCTGGTTTATTAGTGTCTTTTCCTCTCCATAAAAAAGAACCAGCAACGAACTGCTTAAGCAAGTACATGAACATCACGCTGATGTTTGAGAAACCACACACACGCACACATCGACTGCTAGAGCTAATAGTGAACTTAGCAACCAGGTGAGACTGACATTTTATGTTTGTTTTCTTATATAAAAGCAAATATTGGTAGTTTTAGAATGATAGTCTGATCATGAGCTCAGAGTTCTCAAGCTGGTTCAGCCTTACAGGCAGATGGATTTTTTTTTCCCCTTTTTTAACATAGTTTTTTTTTTTTTAATGTGGATTCTAGTTTAATAGAGCTAACACAGAGCTCAGAGTTTTGACATGGAATGTACTCAGGTGTTCTGCCAATGTTTTAGGAACCCACCCATTAGACAAACCCTTTCATTAAGAACTGGTGGTCAGCTGGTGTTCTTAACCTCGGGCCATAGTCTTCCAAGGGATCTATAGAGTATGGAAGGGGACGACATCTTTATTTTCACTACCTCTATTGAAATGAAATTTTACATTTCTTTCCATTATGCATAAAGGCAACAAATCATGTATTACAGTTGAGGTACAAGTCCAACATTACATGAATTCATCATTACTAGATAGTGATTAGGCCTTCTGCTAGAGTTTGTTGATACACCCATTTTTTTTTTGAATGTGCATGATCTCATTTTATTAGCTTGGCAATGCAAGTCATTCTAATGAATTAATACATACAGTTCTAAAAAGATTGTTGGCTGTACCAGAATGCATATGTGAACATATATGCAGAATCCTTTGAAGAACTGACTTAAAACTTTCCACACTCTGCATTGTGATAATGTTATGGAAGAAAAATGGAGCCCTATTGGCCAAGATTCATGATAGTTTTGAGTTTATAAAGGTTTTAGTCCTGGCAAGAAACCACATCTGAAATGAGCTAATAGCTGAGAGATCTCCTGACTCCATCTCCTTATGGCAAAGATGAGGAATCCGCAGGCCCTGGCGAAGACTACAGAGCTCATGAGACAGAGCCGGTCCACTTACTGGTTCTGAGGTGCTCTGGAAATGTCTAGAACTCCAGTCACATCTGAATAGCCTTAGTTTTTTCTGTTTAATACAGGACTAATAGCTGATGTTCCTTTTATAGTTTCTAAACTTGTTCAATTGTTTGGACAAAAATCACATCCACTTCAACCAATCACTGACCAGCAGTCTGCTCACGCTTTTCTCTCCTGAGGTGTCTCAACTTGGGCTTTTTCCTGCTCCTTTGGATACACCCATTTTTTTAAAGCACATGATGAATTGATTAGATTAACAAGTGTATTGTACAGACACAATAGAATAATATTAAGCTATCAAAAAGTAGGATGTTCTGTCATTTGTGAATTGAGTAAATCAAGAGTACGCTGTTAAGTGAAATAAGCAAAGCATAGAGAAGGAAACACCATATGATCTCACCATTGTAGAGTACAATCCCCTGAGCAGACCAGTCAGCATCTCCATCAGAGTGCTTGTGGCTACTTACAAGAGACCCTCAGGTTGGGCCTGTTGACTACTGACACTCCCTCACAGAAGGAAGAGGCGAGGAGGGGTGGCAGACCCTCCCCTGAGATCCCAGNCACTCCTTCCTGCTCCTCCCATCTAGCTCTATGGGATTCTGNANCTGCATGTGGCCTCCTGGTCTCAGAAAGTGCTATTGTATATAAAAGGTGGAAGGTCAATTGAAGTGGGGACTCCATCTGTGCAACTGTGAGGAAGTTGTCACCCATGCTGGGGTGAGACATTTTAATGGTACGACTGCTNTGGGGTCACTCACACTCCTGAAGTAACCCCTCATCCATGCTTTGCAAGAAAGCCCAATAAACTAGTTCTTCAAGTTGAACTTTAGTGGAAACATACTTTGATTTGTCATTGGTGCCCTATTTGGGGGAGCAGGCATATGAGAAAAAGGTCCAGTAATGCTCACTTCTGTGTGAGATCTAAAAGGAACCTGATTGCCTGGTTCGATCCAGGTTCATTTCTTACTCAGCATGTGACCTTGGGCAAATGAACTTGTCTCCTCCAACCTCCATCTGTCAGAGATAATACAAATAATAATAGCACCCATCTTATAGGGTTGTTTTCAGGGGCTGGAGAAATGGCCCAGTGGTCAGGAGCCCATAGCACCCTTACACCTGAGTTCTATGCCCAGAACCCACATAGAGTGGTTCACAGCCACCTGGAACTCTAGCTCCAGGAAAATCTGACACCTCTAGGCTCTAAGACATACACACACACACACACACACACACACACACACACACACACACACTCTTACTTAATTTAAAAATAATAATAATGAGGTTAATTTTTATGGTTACATTTTTTAAAATAAGTTCGTGTATGTAGATGCTCAGAACAAAACACAACAGACAGTAAGATCTCAAGGAACAATGAGGTTAGGTTTCCACAGAAGAGAAACTAGGGCTCAAAGAGAGACTGTGTGTCACATGAGCTGATGTGTGTGCATGCAGCTTCTCAGCCATGGCATAGTCCACACGTGCAGTACCTCAATCTGCCTTATCTCTCATAGCAGTGTATGACTANATCCTCTTTGGAGTTCAACCACACTGGCCTGGGTGAAGTGGGTANGGCTGGGAATGCCTTACAGGTAGGCATGCATGGGCTTCTGCAGAGAGTTCCCTCAGGCACAAGNTAGTGAGTAGTGTAGGATTCAGTGGTGGAGGTTGGAGACCAAAAGAGGGTGATCTCACTAGTGACCAAAAATAGATCCATTATCTAGAACCCAAGACCCTTGACTCTTAGTTCAGTGGTCTGTCCATCACACAAAGGCGCCACTAAAGGATGACTCTCATGCCCAGACACATATGGGAACCTTGAAGGAGGTAAGTGAAACAGGATATATCAGGGATATGCCGCCCGGGGCGGGGGGGCGGGGCGAGGACGGGACACACACCATGGGACACAATGGTCACTCGACCCATCAGGAGCCAGCCATCCTCTTGTGTGTGGTTAGCCAGGAATGCAGTGTTTGTGCCTCTCAGGATGACTCTGACTTCCTAAGAAAAACTGAAAATCCAGATGCAATAAAATTCCCAGATTCTAAAGCCCTGCACATGTCAAGNAAATGCACATCTGCAGAGCAGATCCAGCCTGTGGCCAGCAGTTTATCCACCCACTCTCAAGCCATCAGTCCGATCAGAAGTACTGTCCTAGTTCTTACCATAGCAGAGAGTGCAGCTGGCCAGNCGCTCCACATCCTGCTGGCGCTCTGCCTCCCATGTAAACAAGTGAAATCCCTGGAGTCCATCCACCTAATTCAAAGATACACACAGAAATTCGTGATCAGGGGGTTAAATCCCAGTTCAGGATCTTTGTGGCTTTTTTTTTTCCTAAGTCAGATGAGAAGGGCATTAATTTTGTTCTTAAGAAATATATAATTACATAAATAAATACTTATAAATAATTCNACATTATGTAACACACTTATAATCACATAGAGCCCTAGCTCTAACAGGACACATACTATATAATAAGGAGGCGGTCCCGTAGCATTCAAAGGGATTGAGGTAGATACTATGAAGGAGGTACTTGTAGAATATTTCTTGTGTTCAGGGCTGGGGCAGTACAACTAAACGGTAAGAGTGAAGAGGAATGAGGAAAACTTTGAAGAGATGGGAAATCTGTTTATCTCTTTCATGTACCTCTCTGATCATGATTAGTATAATAACCAACAACAAAGATTAAAAATAAAATGTACCAGGACAGCCAGGGCTGTTACATAGAGAAACCCTGTCTCAAAAAACCAAAAATAAATAAATAAAATNTGAATAATAGAATAAACCTAACAAGGTCCCTGGAACATCTTGAAAGCAGATCAACAATCCCATGCCTTCTTCCTAGAGGCACAGCCAGACTCCANTTCCCAGCCNCATTTGCAATGAGTTCCTAAATATGACTGGGGTTTGGCTAATGGGATGTAGGTAAAAGGGATTCATGTCATTCTAGTGCATGTATTGTAGGTCCTTTCTCCCTCTCCTTCAATTGCCAGCCAGATTTAAAGGATGGAGAAGAAACAGGTTTGATGCCCTAAANTATAATGAAGGCATTGATAGAAAAAGCACAGNTTCTGAAGTGGCTACGCACAGTAGAACATGCCCTGCCCCACACTCTTACATGAGGGCTGCGTTCACTGCACAGAAAACATCATGGCATTCGGGTGGGGGGTGATGGTCTCACAATTAGCCAGCCCTGACTAATACTGTTCCCGAGACTTCCACCTCATGGTGAAAGGAAGACAAGTTCTCCCATCCTTCCTCCCAGGAGCTGAGATGAGGGCTGCAAAGCTGCAGGGGTCCAAGCTCAGCCATGTCCGTCTTTTTATCCACTCTATGTCAANGCATGTAAGAGGGAGCCCCTGAGGGTCTGCTCCTCTCACTTCGTGCACGTGGCCAGCAACTCTGAGCCCTCNTCTAGGCTGTAGGGTGCCCAGGCCATGAAGACATCATGCTAGCTCTCAGGAAGACATGCAGTCAGGGGTTACTCTGGAACAGAACTTCTATGCCATAGACTCTTTACAGAGCTCTTTAATCTTTCTACTTGATGCTCGAGCAAACCTGCAGCACTGCCTTTTAAAACAAGCTCACTTGAAGGAAACATCTTAATGAGGAAAGAAATATGATGAATTGACATTTATATTAATGTAATACACATACCAAAACAGAAACAAACTAAAATCTAAGAAGAAAGGCAAAAAAAATCCTCTCTCATTCTTTATGGGGCAAAGCAATAATTAAGTTGTACCTGTACCAGGCTGATCAGTAGCTACTACCAGNAGTCCTCACAAGCTACATAGAGGGCAGAAAGGTGATATAGCCATTCTTTCACTTGTGGAAATAGAGACAAAGGATCTTCCAGAAAGAAAGGGCTCCACTGATGTGTTTTAGGAAAGAGGAAGAGGAGAGTCACTTCAAGGGAAGGGGTTGACGAAGGCAACACCACTTGACACCTTTAAGAAAGTAAAGAAAGAGATTTAAGAGACAAAGCAGTGGAGGGGGCCTTCTAGTGTGAAGGATGACATGCACAAGGCCTAGAGCTGGACAGTGGTTACTCATTTGAACTCTGCCCCATTTCCTATATATTAGATAATGCCACCTTCAGTGTGCATTATCTTGAGCACATCTGAGCCACGAGGCTCCATGACACATGGAAGACACTAACATAGGGTCTTCTTGAGAAGAGCTGCTGGCACTCATCATGAAGATCTCCTCCAAATGGCCATCAGATCTGAACATGGACTAACCAAATGGACACAATTTATCGCTCCAGATAAAACAAAATAGACAGGGATGTGACATGTCATCATTTTACTGGAAATCACAGAAGGAAATTGGGAGGCTTCTGGACCAGGATCCATGGCAATAAGCCAGGAGAAATAAAAAGCTGGGATAACCCAAGAGCTTTACCCAAGCCTTGTAGGGAGATGCTAAGTTGGTATACAACCATTTTTAAATCACAGGAGGTACGGCTGAAGCTATAAAAGGCAAACTTTCAATGAAGTTTTAAGGTAATGACAGATATAGACATTCATCTTACAGCTGTACAAATTCATGTCCTTCTATCTTTAGAGATGGCTCAAGGGNAGAGTTCCAGGCCAAGAGATTAGATTTAGATGTCGGGAATTTGGGTTGTAGTNCTTCATCTGCCAGATGTGGCTATGTGGCCAGAAAGAGG
>LZPO01044192.1:392931-418124 GCA_001675575.1 Neotoma lepida
AAGCTGGAGTCACTTGGGAAGAGGGAACCGCAATTCAGAAAATGGCCCCACCAGACTGGCCTGTGGGGCATTTTTATGACTAGTGATTGATATGGGAGGGCCCAAACCATTGTGGGTAGTGCCAACCCTTGGCAGATAGTCCTGGGGTATATAAGAAAGCAAACTGAACAAGCTAGGGAGAGCAAGCCAGTAAGTGGCATTTTTTCATGGTCTCCACTTCAGTTCCTGCCCTGACTTCCCTCGGTGGTGGATTGTTATGTGGAACTATAAGCCAAAATAAACCTTTTCCTCNTGGATTTGCTTTTGGTTGTGGTGTTTATCACAGCAATAAACANCCTAAGACATCTCTCTAGTGTCAAGGACCTTTATCTTATACACAGAAACTGAATGTTTACCACCCNTGGCAGTCAGGAAAAAGGCTTTCCCAACTTGAGGTTGGAGAATGTAGTCCTGCTATGTTGGCCAAGCTGTTCTTGAACTTCCAGGCTCAGGTAACACTTACACCTCATCCCACCCCCATTTTCTTACCATAGCTCTGGGTTCTATTGGGAGATAGATACATACATGTTATACTGTACCTGTATGTATACATAGATGATGTATATGCTAGGATCCACATATTAAGGAGAATACTCTGGGTTTTTTTTTCTGAGATTATGTGACTTCACTTAATATTATACATTCTAAGTCCCTCCATTTTTCTACAAATTTTGTGATTTTGTTTTTCTTTAGAGCTAAATTGCATTCTGTTTATGTGCCAAATTTTCATTATCCATTCATCTATTGAGGGAAAACTACTGATTAAAAACTTGAATAGAAATACAAGCAAGCCACTATAAGGGTCTATCATGATTATAATCTATGAAAAGAAGCATCCAATTACTTNCCATGATTTTCATAAGTGCATCCCTGTCCAGATGAAAGGACTCTNCTATAAACTCTGTCCCACAAAACATTACAGGAGCCTACAGAGTAAAAAGCCTGGGTTGGAGTAAGAAGACAGATGGAGGGATGAGGAGGAACGGGTGACAGAAAAGTAGTCCTCACATGACTGACTGTAGTGGGGTCCATTGCTTCTGTTAGGAAGCTGTGTGATTAGTTAACAATGGGCTCACAGAACATAGAACAAATAGGGAAGGGGGGGTTCACAGAAAACANAATCATAAAGCTGTGGATGCTCAATTAATTTGACCAAGAGTGGACAAATAAACACATGACATGGATATGGCAGGGGGGAGATGGAGAAGGAGGTAGATGGGTAAGAAATCAATACCAAACCAAGCCAAGCTGGTCTCCTGTCTCTAAAACCTGAGCAGCGTGTGGCCAGACTGCATCTGAGAGAAGCCTACAGGCATTAAGCTGACTTTGTACAAAATCTTCAAAGAGCATCNGAGTCTTTGATTCAGGCATTAGATTTGAATCTGTCAGCTGTGGGGTCTCTGGCAAGTTCCTTCCCTTCACCAAGCTGGCCTGCTAGGCAAGAGCTCTAAGGCAGAGCTACACCCCAGGCCAGCTTCTACTTTTCATTTTGAAAGACAATCTCACTAAGTTGCCCAGGCTGGCCTTGAACTCACTCTGTAAGAACTCAGACAAGCCTTAAAGTGACCATCCTCTGGGGGATTGGGGCTGTAANGTACATTACATTGGTAAACTGACATGGGCTGTTTGAACTCTCTGAGAAGCTGACTCTGGAAGTGGGGCTGGCCCACTCTCCCATTTCAGACCTAAGCATGTTTGTCTGAAGATGTCCTCTAAGGCCCCCTTGTCTAAGGATGGGCTGCCAACTTCCACCTCTGTGAGGAGGAAAGAGAAAAGCAAAACAGCCCAAGAGCAAAGCATTTTATCTTGGGAATGGTTAGATGGTAAACCTGTCTCTTATACACATCTAGATGTGTATAAGAGACAGGTCCAGCTCTGAGGAAGCTCATCCATGGAGAGAAAGCTTAATTGGGAACTCCAGGTCACTGCCTCAGCTTCCCTGTCAGCTTCCGCTGGATGCTGTGAACACCCAATTTGACGATATCTTCCCTATCTGTTGCTATTTGTTCCTTACCTGGACACCTCTCCTGGGGGGGCACTCAGCTCTCCCTGGGACTCTTTCTATCCTTTCTATCAGGAATAGCTGTCTCCTGAAGGGGCTTCCCCAGGTGATTTCTGCTGGATGTTCTAAGCACCCAATTTGATAACGGTTTGCTCTCTATGGAATCTCTTGCTATTTATTCTATTGCTTTGACTTGCTATGTGTTTCATAACTTGCTCATTCTAAACCAAAAGCATGGCTATTGTAGGTCATTCTCCTGACCCGATGGAACAGGAGCCATGGGAAGATTTCCATGGGATGGTATGAACATCTCATGTACCATCCGGGTAAAATGGGATTCCTTCCAGGAACAGTCCCCAGCCCACTATCAAATCACACCAACTCTCCTCTGGAGATGCCATGGACTCAGCCCTTTGCCTTCATCTCCACAGTGTGCACTTGCTTGTGCACACACAGGGAGCCCCTGGCCTTCACCCAGAAATGTCATTTTATCAGAAATGAGAGCTCTTCTCTACAGTACTATTTTAAATCCTAGTGAAATCTGGGGCGGGGCNGGGGAGCATTTTGAATTTTCCCTTCTTCCTCAGTAACTTCCCAGCGATCCCCATGTNACTTCAACAGCCAATCAGCACTCCCTTTGACCTCAGAGAGAACCATGGAAGTAGCCTTACTTGTGAAACAAAGGGAACTTTCCAAAACTACTGACCTTCAACCCTGGCAGGCCATGTCTTCCACGTGACCCCTAAAAGTACAAAGGAAGACAAGATCTCAGAAAAGGAAACAAGCCAATCATGTAGCAGCTTAGCCTCCTCTTCCACAGCCCAGCTCTCCTGCAAAGGAGTCACCCTCCCCCTCCAGCTGCTGCACCTACCCGAGATCCTGCACTGCCTGCTTCCCCCAGAGGTCCGTGGAAACCAGAACTTCCCTGAAAAGTAAGAGATAAAGATCTGTTTAAATGCCTCGGAGTGTTGCGGGATATTCGATCACACTGTGAAGCCTGAGTTTGCCTTTGCTAGACAATAGAGATGCACAGGAAGCAGGAGGGAGGGACTTTGTGTGGCATAGGGTTGTTGGCAGAGCAGAAGGAAGCTCTCTTTCTGAGACATTGGCAAACAGAGAAGGTCAGCTAATTGCTACTCAGCCTCTCTGAGCTAGCAGGTTTTCACACCAGCCTTTGACTCTGAGTCTTCTTGATAAATAGAATGATAAAGCTTTAATTAAAAGCTATATTTGGCAGCAGTGACATAGCCAGTGCCTGTGGGAACAGAATTCCCACCAGGCCACGGCCTGAGCAGGCTAGGCCACTGCCAGAGAAGCAGGCCAGTAACTGTGGAGCCGCAATTGCTGGCTGAACCAACAGTANATTAAAGCACAGCCTTTGTGCCGATGGAGAAACCACAACAGGGTCCTGGTTTTACTTTGTAGACTTGTGTTGTCCAATGCCAAAGCTGCTGGCAATATGTGATGATTCAACTTAACTAAAATGAAATNAAATTAAAAGTCAGCACTGGCTACATCCCAAGGGTTCAACAAGTGCATCAGGCTACTAGCCACCATATTGGGAAGTGTGGAGACAGAGTGTCTGTTAGTCAGCACTGCTCAAGAACTAAACTCCAGCTCAGTGGGCAAAGGGCTTACTGTGCAGGCATGAGGAACTGAGTTCAGATCCGCAGTGCCCACATAGAAGCTGAGCACAGACTTGTGTCCCTGTATCCAGCACTGATGGGTAAGAGACAGGAGCTCACTGGCCAGAGAGTTTAGCAGAAACAGTGAGTCGTGGGAGACCCTGTCTCCAAAAATAAGGTAGAGAGAGCAATTGAGGAAGACACCAACACAGACTTCTGAACACCGACACACACACACACACACACACACACACACACACACAAAGAAGTAAATGGCATTCAATTCTCATGTTTCTGAATACTGATATAGTCGCCATCTTTCCCTCTGATAACAGCACAAAGTTCACTCTGCTGTGACAGCAAATCAAATATTCTTCAACAAGCCATGCTTGGCATCTAAACATAGTGGCATTTCCTTCATACAGGTGCCACGCAGGGTCCTGAGTGGCAGGTAGAAGGAGGAGGTAGGGAGTCGTGTCTCTGAACATGGAGGGACCAACACACAGTGTATGTATAGGTGATGACAGAAAGGGTTCACGGGTACCACGAGAAGGCACTGGAATTGTCACCTTTGTGGGGTCAGAAGTGGAGAAGTAAGTAGAGTCCAGAGAATGAGTCGTCTTTTAGGACAAATGGAAACACCATAGGATCCCAAGCAGGAATCCCACAGACAATCATTCAGTGAAGTTGCCTGCTACCTCAGTGGGAACAGTGAGGAAGTGAGTGCAATATTGAAGCAAAAACCACCTCTTGTTACTCTGTTGTCATGAAAGACTAAATTCTGAAACAATTTAGCACACAATACTGGTATATTGTTAGTTAAATATGGTACAAACATTTATTGAAACACTATGCAATAATTTTAAAATACTTATCAAAACACAAAAATGGGTGAAAAATTCAAGACAGNGCTGCAGAAGAAGGGCAGGTTATGGTTAAGTGGACCCATTATTGATAGTTTCATTTAAATTCTGTGGTGTGTTCATGAAAACATGTATCTGTAATAGTCTCTCTCTCTCTCTCTCTCTCTCTCTCTCTCTCTCTCTCTCTCTCTCTCTCTCTCTCTCTCGGTCTCATGTAGCTCAAGCTGGCTTTGAACTCACAATGTAGCTAAGGATGGCCTTGAACTCCAGATCCTCATGTCAACCAAGTATTGGGATTACCAGCATGTGCTATCACACCCAGTTTTTATTTTTATTATTCAGACAGAGACTCATACTAACCCAGACTAACCAGGATCTCACAATCCTCCTGCCTCAGTCTCCTGAGTGTTGAGATTACAGGTGTGAGACACCATACCCAGTTCATTATATCTTTTCAAGGACATTAAATATTTCAAGGACTTTAAATATTGGTATGTTTTCAATATTTAAATAGGTACTGATTTTGGTTTAAGACCATTTGATTCTAAAAATATACAAATGAAAGTGGTGTCCACATGCTTGAGATGGCAGCATTGTGGAAAGAAACCATCCAAAAGATGTGTCGAAGCNTTAGCTGTTCACTGGGTCCTCTGTGTGCTTTGGGTTGGAGACTCTGTTCAGTTTGGCTTTCTATTCTGAATTGCATTTCCAGGATGGCTGACTCCTCGTCATCGTAGTCTTCAGTATTCTAATGTTTATTTTTAAATAGTTGGGGTTTTTTAAGGAATTAAATGTGTCATGATAAAAACAATGCACACCGTGGGGCTGGGGAGATGACCATATGTGTAAAGTGCTTGCCAGGAAAACTTGATGACAGGAGTTCAGATCACCACCATCCAAGTAAATGCCAGGTGAGCATGGTGTTCTCCTGTAACTCTAGGGTTCAGAAGCAGAGAGAGGGAATCCACAGAGCAGGAAAGCTGGCTGGCTAGACTAGTTGCCCTGATGAGCTCTGGGNTCTATTGGGAGACTCTGCTCCAAGGAGGAAGGTGGAGAGCAATCAAGGANGAGCCCTGATGTCAGCCTTGGGTCTCCTACACTCCATGTGCACATGCATGTGCACACATGCATGGAAACACACATACATTCATACACAGAACACACACAAGCACATGAAGAAACAAACACTGCATAAAAATTAAAGAACACAAACTTAGAAAGAAAATCTTAAACTCATTCTTCTATGGTATCATGGTGGTTTGAATGAGACTGATCCCCATAGGCTCACATATTTGAATGCTTAGTCCCCACTTGGTGAACTGTTTGGAAGGATTAGGAGGTGTGGCCTTGTTGGAGGAGGTGTGTCACTGAGAGTGGACTTTGAGAGTTCAAAAGCCCACTCCAAGCCCAGTGTTTCTCTCTGCCTGCTGTCTGTGGATCAGGAGGTAGCTCTTAGCTGCTGCTCCAGCACCACGCCTGTCTGCTTCCACCATGATGATCATGGACTAACCCTCTGAAACTGCAAGCAAGCCCCCAGTTAAATGCTTCCTTTTATAAGGAAGTGTTTATATAAAGTGTTGCCTTGGTCATGGTGTCTCTTCATAGCAAATAGAACAGTGACTAAGATAGACAGTCACCGGGAACCAATTATTTCCTGTAAAATTCCAAAATTTTTCTGAATGCTCAAGAAGATATAAATGTGTGTTTTTATAAACTCAGGTGGGAGTTTATAAAACTCCTTGATGACTAGCTTTCATAGTGCCAAAAAGTACTGTGCCGACCACTGGGAGAAGAAAGTCATCAATGGTAATACATAGCATTGACCTCTGAATTCTGCAATATCAACTTGCCAAGTAAGATGTGTTCACTGGTGCAATATTGAAATAAAGGTTATGGGGATAACCAACCATTTTCTGATTAGATTTGAAGCTGCTCCACAGGAGGGAATCATTGCCTGGTACTGTAAACCAGATCAAAAGCCATGGCTATGGAGGTCATAGGCCCTAGGGTCAACCTGCTACTATTGTTTTGCTACATGGAAATGTTGTTAGACTGTATTCTAAATACTTTTGCTTATATACATATACCTACCGTTGACCATTCCAGAGAAGCTTCTTCTGCAGTGGACAGCAGCTAATGCAGAGACTCACAACTGGTGAACATGACTGATGAAGCCTCAGTCCTAAATGGGATGTCTAGGCCAACCCTCTCAAGGCTCAGGCAACATTGTAGAGAAAGGGATGAAAAACATGTAAGAGCCAGAGGGTGGAGCGGAACGTTGTGGAATGCTGTCTTCTGGATGTGAGATGGCCATTGCACTCATGACCTCACTGCTGATGTGGTTACCCACACAACATCAAGCCAGCAAGACCAGACAACATTCCAGCGGCAGCACTGACTGGACCAGTGGGTTCCAAAAATGTAAAAGAAGGAAAGGCATGAAGGTAAGAAGGGCATGCAATGGGAAGTATTCGGAGAGTTGGGAGTGGACATGGTCAGGATACATTACACACAAGTATGGAACAGTCNAAGATAAATAACATTTTTCAACTTATTGAAGTAGCAAACTGTGTGGTGTGGTGCTGTTTTTCTAAAGTAAATTAATTGAAAGGATAATTTTATCCCAAATAAAGAAAAATGACAATTCCTCATTTTTGAAAAGAAAAATATTATACTAGGTGTTGGAACACAGTCCAAGAATGGAGCTGTGTGAGGAAAATTCTGAGGGCATGGGAGAAAACACCAAGAAACTAAGACAAGAGTCCTGCGACCTCTGTTCCTTCTAAACACAGGTTTGTTCTTGGAATGTGCTTCCGTGCCCCTCCCAGGTATAGTAAATAGGAGTGGGTTTACTTCAGACCACCCACCATCTTACTATTGTTAACTGGATAATGTGCCCAGGCAAGACCTGTCCTGTGACTGTATACAGCTTGAACTCAAGTGAACTTTGCTCAATTGACCTTGTTTAACCCTCAGAATATAAATTGTCTGATGCTCTGAATAAAGTTGGCTATTGCTAAAACTTTAGTCCACCTCATGTTTAGACTCCATTCTCCTGGGTCCCACCACCTCTAGAGTGGTGACAACTAGGGACTGGGGAGATTGCTCAGGGGGTGGAGCACCCGTGACATAAGCATGAGGGCCTGAGGTCAGGACCCCAGCACTCACAGAAAAGCAGAAGCACACAACTATAACCCAGTGCTAGGGAGACAGAGACAAAGGGATCCCCTGAGCTTACTAGCCAGCCAGCTTAGTAAGCCAGTAAGCTCTAGGGCCACCAAAGAGACCCTGTCTCAAAAAAACACTGGAGAGATAGCTCAGCAGATAAGGGTGCTTGCTGCCAAGCCTGACAACCTGAGTTCAATCCCCAGAACCCACATGGTAGACAGAGAGAACCAACTCCCACAAGTTGTACTCTGACCTCTATATGTGTACCATGGCACATGCACATGGCTCTCCCTCTCCCTCTCTTTTCTCTCTCTCTCTCTCTCTCTCTCTCTCTCTCTCTCTCTCTCTCTCTCTCTCTCTCTCTCTCTCATATACAGGTGCACACATACGAACATATACACATGCATACACTACACACAAAAGCATGCTTAACAATCCCCTGGGATCTTATCTGACTTCCTCTGGGGAGTGATTGCTATCAAATAGTAGGTAAGTTCTTGGCTACTGGAAATAATTCTTTCATCTACACATTTTCCATATCCTCACATTTTGTGGTGAATGTTACTTCTATGGACTTCTTTTTGAAGTGGGTTGCATGTAGGAGGCTATAGATAAAGTCTCTCATACTAGATCTGGATGTAATAAAGATTCTTTCCTAAAAATGTATCATCTCTCACTTTGATAGCAGACAGCACTTGGCTGCCAGCATAGTGAAGTGATTATTGTGACAGATGCTGGAGCCACTGGGTAAAAGGCTGTTATAGTCCTGAAGTAAGTGTGTTCCTCAAATTNCGTATTCACCAAAGAGGAGAGAAAATACACTCACAATAGAGAGAGCTGGTGAGCANAGGCTTAATGAAGCGGCCAGATCTCACATCACCAAAAACAAGCCAAATTCCTGAATAGCACTACTAAGTCATCAGTTGAAAAGAAATCATTAGTCTGTCTCTAGATACGGAGAAATAATCAGACAAGTGCTAATTGGGGGATGTTTCACAAAAGAATTGCTCAGGAATGTCACTGTCATATAAGCAAACAAGCCATGGGCTGACTGCTGTGATTAAAGAAAACTAAAAAGACAAGATGCCCTGACAACAAAAACAGGCTTAAAGAACATTCCAGGAGTGACAGCTCCAATATTGCACTTCACGCCAATCTTGCATCGGTGAATACATCTTATTTGGCAAGTTGGTATTGCAGAATTCAGGGATCAGTGCTATGTAATACCATTGATGACCTTTCTCCCCAGCAGGCTGCACGGTATCTTCTGTCACTATGAAAGTTGGCCATCAGTGTGCTCCCCCAAAAGAGAACATGCTGAAATTTAATATGAAGGGATCAGGGCACAGGGCCTCATAGGGAGGTGATCTGGGTCCAGAGGGTGGGATTGGGGCACCCCAGCCCTCTACCTATGAGGTGACAGCCAAGAAGGCAGTGCATGAAGCAGGAACTGGACCCGCATCACATGCCAGGTCTTCCAGTGCCTTGGTCTTTGGCTTCCCAGACTCCAGAGGTNTGAAAATAAATGTTGCTTAATACAACCTGGCTACTGTATTCTGTTACAGCATTGCAAACTAAGACATGGAAAAAGTAGAAAAATGTGAACATGGACTGTGCAGAAAATAATATTGTTATGGACTCAGCAGATTGTGTGTGTACATGTGTATATATATATATATATATATATGTATATATAGTTATGCATACATATACATATATGTATATAACAAATATAATTTTTAAAAAGGCTATCAACTTGAGAGGGGGAGGAGCATGGGAGGGTTTAGAGGGAGGAAAGGGGTGGGAAAGTGATGTTATTCTATTTTAAAACTTTTAAAAAGAAAATAATGTATAAATATTATGTTTCTATAGTATGAGGGCTCTATTGTGTCAATATAGAGTGGTTTTCTGTAAACAAATTTCTGTCTTATTAAATAAAAACATGAAGCCAGAAATAGGGTGAAAATCTGACAGAGATCAGAAGAATTAGGAACAGCTACCAGCNTTACCTCACCAATGCTGCTGCTTCCAAAAGAGTGAGTGACTTCCTGTCCTACCCAGGTTTTTATATCTTTTTATTTTGCTAACTCATTTCCTCTCTCCACCAAGCTACATCACTTCCTGTCTGTCTGCACAGACCTCCAGAACTCTGTGGTTGATGCTGTGATTAAAGGCGTGTGTTACCATACTTGGCTCTGTTCCCAGTGTGACATTCAATTCACAGAGATCCAGAGAGAACCTTTCCTTCTAAGTGATAGAATTAAGAGCGTGTTACATGACTTTGTGTTTACTACTATTGGCTGACCTTCTTCCTCTGACCCTCAGATAAATTTTATTGGGGGACACAGATAAAATATCACCACAGTTTTCTTTTTCTTAAACTATGTCTGTTGAATACCTATGGCTAATGTGTAATAATGCTTTTAATTAATCTTCAAGAAGCTCAAAAAAAATCACACACAAGTACACACATGCTCACACACATGGACATAAAGCAAATATAGCAACTACAATTTTTTTCCTATAGATCTGGAATTTTTCAAAATAAAGTAATATGAGCTTTTCATGGACTTTGTCAATAACTCAGAATACAAAGGGAAAGAAATGCATACATTCTGGTGATACAGGTAGGGATTTTTTTTTTCACCACAAATTTGGTCTTGAGTTGAATACACTCTTGTAAACCTGGTTTTTTACTTACTCCTATGCCATGGATGTTTTCCATGTGGAGAAACAGTTGTCTGGCTGAAGATGCAGCTCACTGGTAGAGTACTTGCCTAACATCACAAGGTCCTAGTTTCAACTCTCAGCAGAAAGAAAAGAGGAGGGGGGGAGAGGAAGGAGAAAAGGGAGGAAAGGAGGCAGGAAAAGGAAAATATGTAGAAAATTGCTGCTGACCACGTCAGAGGAGCAGCAGGTAGCAATTGACTTCAGGGATTGGCCCACCAGAATGCAGGGCACTGATGGGTGAATCTCAGCTAGGCAAGGTCCTGAGGGCTTCGGCTCCAGAATGCCTCTTGCTACTGCTGTGCCTTTTCATGTCCGCCACTGTCATTTTTCTCTGGTATCTAGTGTGGTGTGAATGGGTGTAGGGGGGANCCCCACTGCCTTTAATGCAGTGTGATTATCTCTTGGAAATATCCTGTTCTCCTGGGCATTTTTATCTGTGGATTATTGTGAAGATGATTTCCTCTTAAACTGTACTATTTAACTGAAGTAATGATTTTATACAATAATAGTGTTAGTTTAAATAGAATTTTGATGATTAAGAGTTTTAACAAATGTAGGAAAGGATTATGTTAGAGGTTAGTTTAGTAGGAAAACTAAAGATAGGATAAAGTGTTGCCCTTCCCCTGATAAAGCAAGGGCTGCAGAGGATAGAAAATAGAAACAAGGAAGTGTCACGCAGCTAGAACCTAGGAGTTTTACTTGAGGGGCCATATAGACTATGGTTTAGGTTCGTATTAAGGAAAACAATCGAGTCCCAAGAGTTAGTGCAAGTTGTTTTTGATATTGGGAAATGTGTTCACGGGTTTCTGTGTTCATCATAGCTAAACAAAGCTTTAAACAATTGACTTCGTGTAACTAGAAAACAACGAACTGGATGGTTAGTTAAGATAATTGGATAGGAATCTGAAATATGAAAAGCAAAACTAGTAACCTGTTTTTCTGGCAATTATAAAAACTACAGCCTGTGTAAACNGTTATGGCTGAAAGGCTCCTGGTCTGTAANAAGTTTAAATGATAAATGTTTAACTGCATGTGAGTTCTTGGGGATAATTTATTTTTCACCTGTAATACNTAAAATGTTTAATCATGTAAGGGAAATGGGAAACATGTTGTTTATTTGTATTCATTGTAATCATTCACTTAAAAAATAGAATGTAACCACATTGTAATTTTTATACTGCTTGAAAGATTCGGCTGGGGTATATAAGCTGTAAGGGAGAAAATAAAGTAGTTAGAAGGAAGACATCAGGACAGAGGCAGAAGGGAAACACCAGGGTAGAAAAACAGAACAGAAAAAGAATAGAGTATGATAGACCCCAAACTCAGGGTACTACCTTCTCGGGAACAGGGGCCCCCAGAAACCCAGACTCCAGTCCAGTCGATGCAATCTGCAAGAGGATTTATTTTAAAGGTAAACGATTGTACAATCGGGCCCCCTTACTCCACAGAGCAAGAGAAGCCCCAAACTGCAATCACACACAGTTTTTAAAGGCAAAACCTACAAAATTACAGTTTTCATACAGATTCATTTTTGATTGGTTCGTGTCTAGGGACTTTCCACAAAGTTTGGTTTAATCACAAGGTGAGTGCTCATCGCCATGGAGACTAGGGTTGGGACATTCCAGAGCCAAGCAATCATTATCACCTGAATGTCTTGTGACATCCTGTGGTCAAGCAATTGAGGTTCTTCCCGAGAACTTTGGGGGGGTTTACACACACACAAAGGTCACAGTGACTTTTCCCCAGAACTCCTGTAATTATCCTAACTACAGTTGAGCAATTATCTCTTTACCAGAAACCTCCGGTTGTGGTGGAGCAGCGGTTGGGCCGCGTATCTTAACAGAAATCTTGACCGCGATTAAACAGTAGTTTAGCAATTCTGCTCTGGCTTTAGCTTCTCATTCCCAAGGGAGGGGGTTTCAGGCCTAAGGAAAGTTGGGGTCTTACAGAGTAGAACAAGCAACAGAAAGAATAATAAAAAGAAGCTTTTTATCCCTCAGAAAAGAAGTGTATTTTTCTCATCAACTCTGCATCTCACTCCCAGTCTCTCTGATATGCAGAAGACTGAACCCTCTGCAGAAAACCAGGCATGACAACTCATGCCTNTAATTACAGAACTTAGAAGGCTAGGGCAAGCAGGTAGCTAATGAGTTTGAGGCTAGCCTGGGCTACATAGTAAGACTGTCTCAAACATGAACAATAAGAAAAATAGTTATCTTTGTTATGTTTCATTGGCTAACACTACTGCATCATGTGAAAGCAACATTGTGTATATAAGTGATCGCTTACTTGATAGATGATAGATAAATAGTAGATAGATAGATAGATAGATAGATAGATAGATAGATAGATAGATGACAGACAGAGAGACAGACAGATAGATAGATGTTGAATATTTTAATCTTTTGTTTTTTAGACAGGGTCTCATATGTATAATCTGGGTGACCTAGAGCTTTCACTATGGAGCTGAGGATGAACCTTCAACTTCCAATCTTCCTGCCTATACCTCCAAAGTGCTGGGCTTACAGGCATGCACCACCATGCCCAGTTTCTGCATTTTGGGGTTCAAACACAGGACTGTGTGCATGCTAGGCAAGCATTCTACCAGCTGAGCCACATTCCCAGTCTAATTTTTTATTATTTTAAAAATCACTGTAGTAATCATAATTGGAGCTAAGTCTTTCTATTGATCCATGATCAGCTTTGAGAAAGATACCCAATGTCAACTCCTGACCTCTACACTCATAGGAACACACACACACACACACACACACACACACACACACACACACACAGAGAGAGAGAGAGAGAGAGAGAGAGAGAGAGAGAGAGAGAGAGGAGAGAAAGAGAGAGAGAGAAGAGAGATTGATCACTTTCACACTCCTGACCTGCACGAATGATTCTCCACTCCTTTCCCATACTAGGTATGTAATACAATTTCTCTGCTTGGTTGGGAACAATTTCACGGAGGAATTTTCCCAGTCTTAACTGTGACACTGAGCCCAGGGCCTCTCAGAAATAATAGCAAGGAAAGACTGCCCCCTAGAGGTCTATCTTCTAATCGCAGGCAGAATGTAATGTCAGCAAGCACCGCTTACACAAAGGAGTAATTTTCTATCACCTGAGTCTATTAAATGATATTTCATTAACACCCTTCATTGAGCCCAGCAAAGGAGGAGAAGTCACAGGAAACACAAAATCCAATCAAACATGGCACTATCTAAAACGGTCACAATTTCTGTTCCACACACAATACAGGAGTGGAGTGAAGGTTAACAGGCCAAAGTCAGAGATGGAGGCCTTTGGGATCTGTGGTCATGAGGCTTTCACTACAGCTGTGGTGCTGTGATGACCACCACCCTGAACAGTGTGTTCAGAAGCCTGGGTTCCTTCCTAGCAGCTAGCCATGAGCATTCCATGGTTATGCTGCATCCATGGCGTTTGTTACCATGGGAACCAATGACTCTCAGAAACTGATGGTTTCTCTACCCTTCCCATCTTCCAGATGAGGTTCCTGAGACCCAGGGATTAAGAGTTGATTTCCCGATGGGTGCTTAGCTCAGTCGCAGTGAGTGGCCATTTACAGGGCTCTCTGATCTCAACTCACTGAGGAAAAACAAGTCAGTGTTGTTTGTTCAACACAACTGTAATTAATGACAGGATGAAACAGTTTTCCCACATAGTGACATAAAAATGATTTTGTCTCAAGATGAATTTCACTCAGGACCTAGACGTCATAACACGGATTCTCACTGACCACAATCTAAGGAGGATAACCCACGCCCTACGGTTTTGTCAAAGGGCTCCAAGTTGGAATTCCAAGGAAATAAAGGTTCCTCTCCAATTGCAAATATCTGCTATGCAGACCTTATGGCCAGAAATTAGGAAAGATGAGCTATGAGGACTGAGACACTCATTATCTTAGTCATTTTCAGAATCATGCATTTTAATGTCTGAGACATAAAAATCTAAAGCTAGCTTCTCACACATTAGCATCTGTTGGGCTGACAAGTCCCTTTTCCCTCTGTAATGTCTTCTGTCATGACGGTTCCAGTCTTCAGAATGAGACAGGTGTCTCATCTTCACAACTGTTACTATACCCAGTTCANACCAGTCAGCTCTGGCTAGGGTGGAAAGCAAGCCAGCTGCATAATGACGTTTAAATCAGCACAGGCTTCCAGGAGCAGGGAAATTCAAAACAGAGAAGAGTCTAGACCTCCCTGAGTCTGAAGCTTTCATTTTAGGAAAGAAACTGAAGACTGAAGAGGTTTAAGATCACCTTTAAGACGNTATTAGCAGATAGTGAGGGGGAGGGGACTTATGTAGGGAAAAGACACAGTGAGACAAGAATTCAAGGACAAGGAAGTTAAGGGAGGTTGGCAGTCAGGGCTCCTGTCTCCCGGAAAGTGGGAGTCTGTGGCTTTGTTCTTTGGTCTCCTATCAGATTCAACCAAAGTATCCAAGTATTCTGAAAGAATAAGTAGTCATTCCTGCATGTCAGTCCCCATAAGCAAATTGCATCCATCTTACCTGATGTCCACGCCTTCCCTTTTCTCCCTTGGGGCCTTTGATGGAATTATCAATTCCAGGATCCCCCTGAGGAAACAAAGGGTGGCCTCAAATGAACAGGAAAAAAAAAAAGGAAAAGAGACAATAGGAAGAATGGTTTGAAGAAGGGGAGGAAGGGCTGGAGAGCTGGCTTCGAGGCAGAGTAACTACAGAGCATGTGCAAGGCTCTGGGTTCTATTTGTATCACTAGGTGATAAGGGAGGAAGAGGAAGAGGANGACACGAGGGAAGACAGGAGTCAAGGAGGACCCTTCCATTGTCCAGACCTGTTTACTCAATAATCCTGATACCCAATCCATATAAAGCCCCACCCTCTTTTCCCAGCCGGATCTTCCCTGAGACGGTTTGCCTCTCAAGTCTCTAGCTTGTCACAATGTAGTAAAGACAGCCTGAGCTGACGCCTCATTAACCAACACTAGATTAGTCTTTGCCTCTGCACAGTTCTCATGTCTGTGGAATTAACGCAGAAGAAAACCCACAGCCATCACTCACAGGATCTCCCCTTAGCCCAGGCTCCCCACGATGTCCAGCTTGTCCAGGCAGTCCTGTCAAGCCCTAAAATCACAAAGAAAAAGATGAAAAATGAATCACATCATAAAATCACTGGACGCTTACAAAGAAGGTGGTAAGAGGAGAACTAGGGAGCAGATCTCAGGGGCAGCTTAGTGCTTGAAGCTTAACGTATTCACAGTGAAAATGGCACGGTTGAAAGGTAGAAATTAACATACTGTTTCTGGAAANCCTCCCTATGCTGGGCCCTANGGGAGTGTCCACACACCTGATTCTCACATCTCANGAACTAGTCCTTCTGCACGCACCAGGCCCCAGGCCTCCCTACCTTCTCAGCCCTGGTCTTTTTACCTCCCCCGATGCTCTTTAAAGAATCATACACAGGGGAAGGGGGGGTCTGCTTTATGCACCATGCATCTGGGTAGGGTTAGCAGAGTAAGANCCCATGGGTGGAGGGATGAGGCATGATTACTGATACANGTCTGGAACTCCANCATTCAGAAAGGTTAGGTGTGATCTTATAGGGTCATTTTACGGATTTAATAAGAAATTAAAATGTTCGGTACAGAGTCGGGCTGAGGGGTCCTGCTGTGGTTTATCATACTTCTTCCTGGGCCCTTGCCATTCACACATTGCACTNCCAGGGTCATCCCCCATGCCTATAGCCTCAATGGTATCTCCTTTACCCAGAAACAGCCAACAGCCCCTAAGGACTCAGAGNGAAGAAAAGTCGTGGGGGAGAGGGACTGGGCGGAGAGGAAGGAGGGGGAACTGCCATCGGGATGCAGTATACAAGAGAAGAATTAATNTGTCTGAAAGTCAGGGGGAAAGGCATTGAATTGACCTCAGCTTGACTTTAAGGACATTCCTCCTGCTCTTTATGTATTTCTGGTTCATCCTCTATTCCTGTAAAATTGAAGTCCTCATTCCCACCCTGAAGTTTCCCAACTTTGTTTTTCCTTGTGACTTTTTCCTGACTGGGCTACCCTGGTTCAGTATCTCTCTCCCATCCCCTCTCATTGAGGTCTGAATAAAAATACCACCATTACCTGTGGTCCCCAGAATGCTGGGGTCCCCTCTATCCCTGAGTCTCTGCTCAAATGCCCCACAGGGCCTCAGTGCCAATGGTGGCCATCTTGGCCTCTTAGTCATTTGCCCTTCATACTGTATCCCATCTTCACCTCATGGAGGAAGCCTTCCTGAGTGCACCAGCCAGTCACCCATTCTAACTTATGTCTGGATTCCATTAGATGCTCAATTGATACTGATGATTGATCACATGAAGGAGAAAGACCCTATTTGTTTTCCTCAACTGTGTCCCAGTAATTCTTTATTTGCATCATTCCACATCCTTAACCATGGCGTATCTTGTACTACAGTCCTCGTACAAACTGTATTTCCTTCACATGGGAATAGCCAAAACTTATTTATCTTTGAACCACTCCCTGTAGATAGCAAAATGCCCCATGGGTAGGAGGTACCTGATGGATATTTTTTACATTTATCTCAATTTAACTAAAACTCAAAGCTTTTTGTGTTGTGGAAGCAGAACCCTCCACTGTCTCCAAACTCTGACCCACAAACTTCTGGTTTTTAGTTGGACTTTCTCATTGGAAAGTAAACCTTTAGCTGTGCCTTCTGACTCTCTCCCTTCTGCTTCACCTCTCAGGAAGNTGGTCCACAGCACTGATTATGCACCCCAGAAACAAAAGCACTACTTTAATTCCACAGNGAGTACAAACAATGACAAGTAAATAAATTGCTGTGTAAACCTAGCACCAGCTTAAACTGCGGGTNTCTGTTTGTGCATTAGTAATATGACAGAGAGTAAAGACACNTTCATACTTTACCCTATTGCCTTTGCTGCCTTTCTCTCCAGACGACCCTGCAGCTCCAGGATCACCCTAGGAAAAATAAATAGGCAGGGAATCTTAATCCTATTGCTCACTCTGGAAGCTTCCTTCATGTAGTTTTACACNCCAGCCAAGAGTGGGAACATGCTTCAGCNCTTNTAACAATAGGACAGATCAGGGGTTCTGAGTACCCATTGCACCAAAAACAATTTCAAATACCAGATAAATTAAAACAGCTCTTAGTGCATCAATAAGATGACAAATAAAAGGAAATGCTTAGGGTTCTCANTGAAGAAAAAGCAGGATACAGGTCGGACTATAAAAGACTCATATAGAACTTCCTGAACTGAAAAAAATAAGCGAATTAAAAGTGCAACTGATGTGTTAAACAGCAGAGTAAACAGAGGTGAATGAAGTAAAAAATAACAAATCAGAAACCAAAGCTTGAGTGGTGGCTCTCACTGCTAAGATCAGCACTGGGGAGCAGAAGCAGGCTGAGCTCTGTGAGTTCAAGGCCAGCTGGTCTATGTAGCAAGTTGCAGGTCAGTCAGGCCTACATAGTGAGCCATTCTGCCGAGAGAGAGAGAGAGAGAGAGAGAGGAGGGAGAGAGGGAGAGAGAGAGAAGGAGGGGGAGAGGGAGGCAGGGAGAGAGAGAGAGAAGGAGGGAGAGAGGGAGGGAGGGAGAGAGGGAGAGAGAAATGGAGAGGTGGAAGAACTTATATGGAATGAAGCCCAAAACGAGAAAGAAAATATGAAAAGGTGACTAAGAGAGTCCAGGACAATATGGGAAGGTCTCATACATTTCTAGTTAGATTTCCATAAAGACGTACTAGAGCAGTGGTTCTCAATCTTCCTAATGCTGAGACCCTTTCTTTAACACAGTCCCTCATGTTGTGCTGACCGCAACCATAAAATTATTTTTGTTGCTACTTCATAACTGTGATTTTGCTACTGTTATGAATTGTAATGTAAATATCTGTGTTTTCTGATGGTCTTAGGTGAACCCTGTAAAAGGGTCAGTCAGTCCCCAAAGGGGTCATGACCCACAGGTTGAGAACCAATGTAATAGAGGAACCAGGTGCTATGTGCTGTGTCTTGATACCTCCTCCCCTCCCCCCAAGGTCTGTGTATTGAATCTTGGTCCCAGTGTGCTAGTGCTGGAAGATGCTGTGGACCTTTAAGAGCCGGACCTGGTGGGAGGGCCTCAGGCCACTAGATTGAGCCCTTGAGGGGCCCCCTGGGCCCCCCGTGCTTTCTTCTTTTTCTCCTTCTGGATCATGAAGTGAGCAGATCTCTCCCCATCATTGTCTTCTGTGAGTCCCCCATCAGAAACTTGAGAGGAATGGGTCTACCCAATCGTAGACTTGAATCTTCAAGTCATGAAGGAAAATAAGCCTTTTCTCTTTATATGTAAATTACCTCGGGTATTTCATTATGTGATGGGAAGCTGACCACAGTACAAAAGCTAAAAACTTCAATGGGGTAATTTTCTAAGGATTTTCTGAGATTTGTAGAAGGCATAAATAGATCTAAAAGCTTAGCAAGTTCCAAGTACACTGAATGAAAAGAAGCGTACATGTGGATACATCAGGTTGAAACTGCCAAAACTCAGAGCAATGGGAATATTTTATGCAGCCTGATATATATTTTTGAAATGTTGCTTGCCAAGAAATAATTATTTTGACAGATAGCTTCTAAACAGTAATAATGAAAGATCTAAGGCAAAAGAAGCCTGAAACTAAGAAATGACATTCTCAAAGTGCTGAGGAGGGACAACTCTCACAACAGAATTGTCTACTCAGTGAGCTATCCTTTGTGGAAAAAGAAAAAGAAAACATAAAACAAAGAGATTTCAGAGAAACAAAAGCCAAGGGAGTTTACAAGGGAGTTTTACCCTCGTTAAAGGAAAGTCTGCAAGATGTATCCGAGGCAAAAGAAACAAGATGATTTCTTGAGGTTTTTTGGGTTTTTTTTTTTTGGAGATTATTAACTATTTAAAGGAAGATATCTGTGATGCTAATAAATATGGAGTAAAGCTTAGAGAATGTCAGCTGTTTAAAACAATACTAACAATAAAGTGTGGGGCTGGAGAGATGGCTCAGTGGTTAAGAGAACTTGCTGCTCTTCCANAGGACCCAGGTTCAGTTTCCAGGACCCACATGGTGGCTCATAACAGCCTTTAACTCCAGCTATCAGGAATGGAACACCCTCTTCTGGCCTCCACAGGCACNTTCATACAGGGGCATATGTTCACACATACACACATAAATCTTTAAAGAAAACTACGTCTAATTGCTGGAATTTAACAAAATATAAGATGGAAATGAAATTCGGGACAATAGGCAGTCTGGGAGGGGGCTGACTGAAGCTACGGGTCCTGTATGGAGGGATGACGACAAATAGCTCAGTTTAAACCCTCCCGAGTATGCCCGTTAAAATGACTAATCAGGAAGACCCGTCCTTGCTCTGAGAGTCCATATGCCACACTAATATGAGGGTCGAAGAGGGGGCTCTTTGTGATGGAGAAAGGGAAGCGAGGCAGGAGGGGAAGGGAAGGACAGAGGGAGGAGATTGAATAAGGACAAGGATACTGGCATTTATGTATGAAGATGCCATAATTTCTACAGACTGACTTAAAATGTTTTAAGGTATACCATGAACCCTATGAAGTAAAAGATTATTTTTCACTCCGAGGCTCTGGGAACACTGTGGAAGAGGAGGCAGATAGAAGATGGTGAGGAGTGCTGTATAAAGCTGTCTTCTGGACACTACATGGCTGCTGCACCTGGAACTCACAGCAGCAGCGGCTTTGTGCNCAAGGCTGGTGCCATCAACAGTCCCTCATGGAATGGAGAGGCCACACCCTTCCCCCAGGAGCTGTACGGTTAATGGTTACTACGAGGTGGGAGTCATAGTCCTTAGTGTTAAGCCATTGGTAAGCCGCCCCTGCTTGAATAAACACCCCACACACATGCATGTTTAGTTAAGCCAACTTTAACTAAAAGCAGTGAGCCACAAACAAAATGATACAAAAATAGGAAGGGGGCTTGGAAAGAAGCAGGGTTCAGTAGAATGGGGGACATAAGAGAAAATAATGGGAGTATATGATCAAAGTACATTGTGTGTGTGTGTGTGTGTGTGTGTGTGTGTGTGTGTGTGTGTGTGTGTGATAAAATTATAAAAGAATTTTTAAGAGTCAAAAGTTGTTTTTCAGTCCAATCTGGCAATGAACAAATTAAAATTTTCAAAATTAAAAACAAAAATCATTCTTGCAAAGTTGTATATAACTAATTTAAAATGTGGATGTGAGATGCTTCCTCAGAAGTGAGAGGGGAAAGTTTAATGACATAAAAGTNGTCAGTGAAAAGACATGGTTAATCCCAGTGCTGAGGAGGCAAAAGCAGGTGGATCTCTGAGTTCGTGGCCAGCTTGATCTACATAGCAAGTTCCAAACCAGCCAGAGCTACACAGGGAGACCCTAACTCAATAATAAATAAATAGGGATACAGCAAGATAGCCTAGCAGGCAAAGGCTCTTGTTTCCAAGCCTGACTATCAGAGTTCAATCCCCAGGACCCACAAGGCGAAAGGAAAGATCCACCTCCTACAACCTGACCTCTGGCCTCCACGTGTGTGCAGTGGTGTGCGCACAGATAGATAGGTAGATAGATAGATAGATAGATAGATAGATAGATAGATAGATAGATAGATGATAGATGATACATAGATGATTGATAGATAGATAGATAGATAGATAGATAGATAGATGACAGATAGATAGATAGATGATTGATAGATAGATAGATGATTGATAGATAGATAGATGATTGATAGATAGATAGATGATTGATAGATAGATAGATAGATGACAGATAGATAGATGATAGATAGATGACAGATAGATAGATAACATAATGCCAGAGTAATGGGCAGAAAATATAAAGCAAGACAGTTCCATACCTGTTCTCCATCTAAGCCCCGAGCACCATCCTCACCAGCACTGCCCTGTGAGAAGGAAGGGTAGAAGTTAGAGACAAGAGACGCACAGGATGGGTTGTTTCTTATATGTGCATTTCCTTGCTAGTGTTTCTTTTTCAGCTGACAAAAGAGTACAGAACTTCTGAAACAATGTTAACACCACACCCAATTATTAAAAAGTAACAATTTGGTCTTCCAAAAACAGTCTTGACTGACTTCCCAGATGGTTCAGTACAGAGGGAGGGCAGGGGTAGGGTAGGACCAGAGAAGGAGGAAGAGGAAGACCTGTAAAAAAACAGAGTCGGGGAGACACACGTGTGTCAGGAAAGGGTGAGAAATACTCCTGCAACTCAGCGCTGAAGATGATAAGCCCTTTGCCAAGTTGGATGAAATGTTTCCACTGACTGTCACCTTCTAGCTGCTGTGGCCCACACCTGGAATCCTACACTCAGTCTGGAGCAGGAGGATCAGGAGTTCAGCCAGCCTGGGCTATAGAGTGAGATCCTGTCTCAAAANATAAATAGCAGAGAGAGAAAGAGAAAGACAGACAGACAGAGACAGAGAGAGACAGAGACAGCATCTTTTGAAGAAAACCTGTCAGAATTTCANAAGCCAAATGAAACCCGTTCCACGTCTGTGAAAGACTGGGTTTATCTCTATTGTCCACCCAAGAAAATCAAGTTTAAAAGAGTTTTTTTTTAAANCCAAATAAAATTTAATTAGCATATGACAATAAACCTTTGCCACAGGCCACAGGAAGTGATGGAAGATTCTAGAACACACGAGTAAGATCAGCCCCGGAGCCCTTGTCTGTCTTATCATTTTGTAAATGCTCCTCCATGGTAAAGAAGGGAACACAGAAGGTGTGCAATGTATATTTCTGGAGCAAATAGTGAACAAATAGATACTTTGACTCTGAATCTGGATACAAAGTTATTCATTTATTGTGACAAACCCAATTTACGGCCCCCTCCCTCATATGTACACCCTGACCTCACTCTCCCTACCACACCTTAGATCAGGGCCAACTCTTTAGACCATCATGTGATAAATAATGGTAGTTCAATTATTACAGAGTTGAAAATAACAATATTTGTCATAATCTTTGAGCTTAAATATCTGTCTTACAGTCACCCATCAGCAGGCAGTCAATTGGGAAGGCCTACTTCCTTGTCTAAGAATTGGGCATTTCATTCAAGCCATAGAACAGGGAGGGCATGGACTCAGTACTGTGTTTCCCAGGGAAGCTGCCACCCAGGGTAGGGAAAGGGAAGACAATCCTACCTTCTCTCCTGAAAATCCTCTTGCTCCCTGAAGTTATAAAGAAATAAAAATAATTAAGCTGTGTACATAGATTTAAAAGCGTGAAGTTACCATGCCAAAAACATACTTGCATGTCTGTGTTTACTATAGCAATATTTACAATAGCCCAGCTGGGAAATCAGCCTAGGTACCCATCAATGGAGGAATGGATTTTCTTTTTTATGTGATACAATACACAATGAGATGTTATTCAACCATTAAAAAAAGAAAAGAAAAAAAAAGAAACATTCTGTCATTTGGAACTGGAAGGCATTATGTTAAATGAAATAAGCTAGACACAAAAAGACTAGTATACACTTACAGTGTTTAAAAGTATAAATAAAAGTCAACCCAACAGTAGAATACTGATCACTAGAGATTGGGGAGGCAATAGGATGTAGCAGGCTTTCTTTTGGGCCACNAACCAGCTCCCAAATCATGACACAGAGACTTATTATTAGTCATAAATGCTCAGCCTTAGCTTAGGCACATTTCTTGCTAGCTCTTANAACTTAACCTGTTTCTCTTTATCTACGTTTTGCCTCAGGGCCTTTTACCTTTCTTTCCTTCTGTATATCTTACTTTCACTGCTTCTCATCTGGCTGGCCGGTGGCTGCCTGGCTTCTGGCCTTAGGCATGTCCCTCTCTTTCTCCCTAGTTCTCTTCTCTCTTCTTCTCAAGCCTAGATTTCTCCTCCTACTTATTCTCTCTGCCCTTCAGCTCTGTCTATCCCTCTACTGCCTAGCTATTGGCCATTCAGTTTTTTATTAGACCAATCAAGTGCCTTAGGCAGGTGAAACAAATGTAACACACCTTCACATAGTTAAAGTAAATAATATTCCACAGCATAAGTAAAAGTAACACATCTTTGCTAGTTAAAGTAATATTCCACAACAATGGGGCAGAGCAGAAAAGGGAGGAGCTTGGATTTAACCGGTGCATTCTATGTGCAGCTACTGAAATAAGCCACGGAATTCATTCATAGATACAGTTCATAAGTAGTAATTAAAACTAAGATAAAAAGGACTGAGGGCTGGGGATGTAGCTCAGTGGCAGAGTACTTGNTTAGTTCATGTGAGACCCTAGGTATAGTTCCATGTGCTGGAGAGAGGGGAGAGAGAAGAAAAATCAGGCTTGATGAGATTTTTAAGCTCTTGATTCATTTACAAAGTCATGTCACTTCACTTTGAAGAAAATATAATTATTAGATCAAAATGAAGGTGCCGCTCTCTCTCCAGCAAGTGTAATGGGTCTCAAAGAATTACTCTACCCTCCCCCACTTCCTACGCCTGGTGAAAACAGCCCCTCGAAACTCTTTGCATAGTAGGGGGAGCAGCAGTGGCCTGCCACTTGTATTTATAATGATCATATTTTTCCAGGCAAAGCTGAGGATACACTTGGTCACAAGCATGCAGAAACTTCTGGGAACAATAGGACAGAGTCACTGAAAGAACACCTCNGTGGCACACGGAGGACACAATCAGTGTGACTGGGAAAGCTCTCTTTAGGACTTTTATGTTGTAGATATTTCTTCTGAGCTTATTGAAGGAGATATTCCAATCCTGAAATATCAGTTTAACAACTATTTAAAAGGGAGTATTCTTTCTGCTCATCTGCCCTTAGCTGCTGAAATTCGGGGTTCCAAGCCTGCCTTCCAACTACCAGCACACTCAACTCTTGTCTTAAAGGTCTTTTCCCTCGCTGGGACCAGAGCTGCTCTCCGCAAATGCAAGACAGGCTGAAGTACTAGGGAATTAATGCTTCTTAGGACCAGCCCCAAACTCCTTCCTGANGGGGTTTGGAGTAGAACCCAGCTCCCTCGTATCTGAGTGAATATGGCTCAGGTTCATGTTCAACACAGATCACCAGAGCTCCTGGCCATGGACCTGCTCTACCCACAGTGTGGAAGCTGATAGCTGTCTTTTTAGGTCACTGTCCCATCTATCTTACATCATTACTTAACTCCTGGGACCCCCTGGGATCCTCCCTGAAAACTCTATAGGTTTTACTTGCCCAATCTTCAGTCTAAGGATTTAAGATTCTATAGCTGTGGTGAGGAACTAAGATNTTTCTCCAACTCAAGGGACAAAAATCATGAAAGGCGAAGAATCTCGAAGTTCAAGGACACACTCACCTTAGGACCTCTCACACCTGGACATCCTTCCTCACCTCGAAGTCCAGGAAGACCCCGGGGGCCTCTTTGTCCCTATGAAGAAAAGCACAGGAAGATANTCAAGCAGCTGTCTCCATGCCCACCAAAGTAACTCTAACCAGCCGTGATGCCCAGCAAAGAGACTGGAACACAGACGGTCCCTAGAGCTTTACGTCTTCAAACACCTGACCAGATGTAACCTACAAGGTCATCAGGTTATAAATTCATCATCTGGCCAAGCTGAGGCTCCAAATAAGGAAACAACTTCAGAATTCAAACCTCAGATGTGTCTAACTTTTCCTTCAGACACCTCAAACGGTGGTCTCATGGAGAATAAACCACTGTTTAACATTTTCTTGTCAGTGACACCTTCCTGTCCCTAAGGTTGCCTCCTCACTTCAGC
>LZPO01044192.1:427767-439009 GCA_001675575.1 Neotoma lepida
AGCCATCTCTCCAGTCCCAGGACTTCACTTCTTAGAGAAGGCTATAAACTTCAGTAAGCCTCAATTCCTTAACCTGAAAATATTTTAAGTTCAGAGTGATAATGTAGTTGCTCCAGCCAACGAGATGTGAACAGANGTGACAGGCGTCACTCCCAGGAACAAGTCTTCAGAAGAGTGTTCAATTCCACCCTGTTTCCCGGGCCACAGCAGTTAACAAGTGCCAGGGATTTTGAGTTGTGAGTAGGAAGCATAAAGTGCATCTATTCTGAGCACCTGAAGCCACTGAAGTTTGGAGGTTATGTGAGTACTGTAGGCAGAACCTATCCTGTCTAATGAGACAGGCACTAAAATATCAGTGGCGTCATTTCACACAACGAGACCAAATGGACATGGGTGTTTAAGAAATTCAATCAGTGGGTGGTAGTAGTGGTGCATGCCTTTGATCCCAGCACTCAGGAGGCAGAGGCAGGTGGATCTCTGTATCTCTGAGTTCAAGGCCAGCCTGGTCTACAGAGTGAGTTCCAGGACAGCAAGGNCTATGCAGAGAAACAGTGTCTCTAAAANATAAACAACAACAAAAAGAAAAAAGAAACAAAAAGAAATTCAATCAGGAATTGCCTTGTTTGTTGCTGTAACAAATATTACTGTTATATTTTGATCAGTAAACTCTCAGCATATACACAGTTGGCTTTTTGCTACTGAACAAGCTGCTGACAGTCCCAATTTACTCCTTAAAAATATGTTCTTGGCANCTAACGTGTGAGCAAAGTTTGCAGTCTCTTGTCACACACTCCCAATTTCTTCCAGAAAAAAAGTTTTGACAATTTAAACTTCCAGGNTAATCAAAGAAGTAAGTTCATCTGGAGGCAAGCTATAATTTAAAAATAATAATAATAATGCTTTCCAACATCAATGGCAAAATCACCCCCAGTAGGATATATTGAATACACTCCATCAGAGGAGAAGGACAAAGGTGTCACCCATGAGGGGACTGACACATAGCTCCACACTGCCTTCCTCAGCAGCCTGGGGACATTCTCCAAACTTTTAAGGACGTAGCCCCAGGCCAAACCAGAGTTCATGTTATCAACACAGAGAAGAATTGCAGGACTAGCCTGTTTGTGAAGCAGAGTTGGAGATTTTATTAAAGATATTTTAATAAAGATGTTTAACACAGGCTTAATCGAAAGGGTTAAAAGAAAGAGGGGTGCTNAAAAGAAAGATGTGTCCACCATGGGGTGGGNTCCCCCAAAGAAAGAGTAGCAGGAATTAAGATGGACCCAAATATGGGTCCAGGCTTCTCTGAGAGAGTAAGAATGAGTTATCTAAGCCTTAGCATTGTGTACATTTGATGGTTCTCATGTTACATCTCCAAAGATTGCTAAGAAACATCTTCCTCCTCCCCTGCTTCCTCTGATAAGTGAGGTGAATAACTGAGGTGGCTCTGGAGATGCCATAGATGGAACTAGAATCTGATAAATCCTAGAAAACCAGAAGCACTAAGGTTGCACAAGGGGTTCGGCACATGTCCTTTCCCTGCAAATGGGGTTTCTGGTGAGATTCCTAGAAAATTGCAGGTTTACGGGGTGGAGGGAGACAAGCCTTAAGCAGTTGTCAGTTGTGCTTTTCTGTGGGTGAGAAGCTCCAACCAGATTCCAGGGTGAGGGAGCTCCCTTCCTCCCTCTCCTCCNGCTCNCTGTCCTTGNGGTCCCAGAATGCTCCCTTCCTTTTTATCCTGCCTCAAGGGAGCTTGAACAAGTCAGCNTGACTGGATATTCATCCTGCGTTTGCTTCATGTGACACAAAATGAGGACAGCCAAAGCCACTTTATGCAGATGAACAAATTGTCCTACACTAGGACATCCAGCTGAGCAGCAAGTGAGCTCTNAAATGCAGCCAGCAGCCTGCACAGAGCTGCATTCACTCTGGGCAATAGGTATCTTCTAATTTNACAAGCATGCCACCTGGAGTAGTTCCCTGGCCCTTAAATGTAGAGGAGGACAGAGGGAAAGATTGGAGAGAATGGAGGGGCTGAGAGCAAGGTTCCGCTTCCAGCNGACTCCAGTGTTTAAGTAAAAGACACAGAGACTTCTGAGAAACCTAAAATACCAGATGACACTACTGGAGTACAGTGACGTCTGCAAACCATCCAAGCAGCTCTGACATCAGGGATGCTAGGAGGGGGAGATGCCTCCACACCCCCATCTTACACAAGGGAGACTGGACCTCAGCCTGTTGGAACCCTGCTCTATCCACTAGGGCAGGTGACTTCCTGGAGTCCATCCCNACCTAAGGCACAAAGGAGCTCGGGCTTGGTGGGAGGGGCTTTGGTGGGAGGGGCCGTGGTGGGAGGGACCAGCCCACGCAGGACACCTGCACACTTACCTCTGCTGCGAAGGAGCTCCGAGGTTCTCCTCAGCCCCTGTGGGTCCTCGTCAAGTCCGTCTGTAAACACCAAAAGGACCTGGGGGTGGAGAAGAGAGCAGCAAGAACAGAGGGGGGAAAAAGGAAGAAAAAAAGAGAATGAAGAAGTACATAGAATTTTTTTTTTTTTGGTTTTTCAAAACAGAATTTCTCTGTATAACACAGCTTTGGCTGTCATGAAACTCACTCTGTAGCCCAGGCTGGCCTTGAGCTCATAGAGATCCGCCTCTGCCTCTGCCTCCCACGTGCTAGGATAAAAGGTGCGTGCCATCACCATCCAGACACAATTCTTAAAAATACAAGTGAAGTTTGTGTGTGTGCCCAGCCTTTTACTGTATTCTTTTTGACCTATCCATTCGTTACTAAATTACAAACCTATTTTCGTTTCAATTTCCCTGCCAACCCCGGGGTGAGGGGGAGGGAGAGGAAGAGTTGAGACAGTCTAAACCCTTCACTTAGAGATACTTTAAAAATTGTCTCCTCCATCTTTATCCCTTCAAAATATACCAAAATGCCATTAACAAGATGTGAGAAGGCAAGCAGGGGATGTTGGATTGTGAATGGAGGAAAAACAAAGTGTAAGTTATGCCTGAAGTATACCATTCAAGGGGCATCAGGGAGAAGCTTCATGGGTGGGCTTGGGCTAGCTCAAGGTGATGATTACAAAAATAATAGTCNAACTCTGACTAGCTATGAGTGAACACAAAAGACTAGGGAGCATCCTACAGCATTCTCTGAATGTCTTAAGAAAGAATCGTGCAGGTAGGGTATGGTGGCGCACCCCTTAATCCCAGCATTGAGAAGGCAGAGTCAGGTGGAGTTCTGTGAGTTCAAGGCCAGCTTGGGCTTCATAGAGAGACCTTGTCACAAACCAACCAACAAACAGAAGGATAAATTACGCCATGGAAGGATTTGGATCGCTGCCAGTTGGAAGGCAGGGCTGTATTCTTTGTTCCCTCCTGGTATTGTTTAACACAGAGCCTCCAGGGCTTAATAAAGACAGGTCTGTTGAATGAATGCCCACCTCTCGTCAATTCTGTTGGCTTCAGTTACAAAAGCCTTTTTATCCTATCCTGCCCCAAGGCTCCATAGCCTGGGTCATAGGCATGTATTACCTTCACTTTAGCAGAAGACAGGTGGATGGCAGCCTCTCCCAGGGACTGCAGAAAGTCTACATCCATACGGTTGTTCACAGGAGCCAGATGCACCAAAAACTTCTGGATGGTCTCCTCACTGTATTTCTCAAAGCCTGAGTCAAAGGCAAGCTGGCCACTGGAGCCTGGAATCATGTAGCGGAACCTCGGGTCCATCTGGCCAGGAGTGTCACAACTAACGTTAGAAAGCAAGGCCAGCTGTTGCATCAGCCCTGGCAGCAACTTTTGAAGTGCCCGCTGAGCTTGCTCTGAAGAACTTGAGATATCAATTCCGACAGACAGATCCACGCTGCATCCTTTGAAAGTGGAAAAGTAGTATTAGTCACCTGCAGCTTCAGGAAATAGTACCCAAGCCAGAAGGAAGGCTTCCCCAGGCAACTCCCACAAGTCCAAGCCTGAACAATGGTGGGTTAAGTTTGGTTAATTTTGGAGGGTNTACATGGTAAAAGCTAACTGATATGAAATAGGCTGTGCCATGGCTTTGTCACTGCAGATCCTAGTCCCTCTGCCTGGAGTGTCCTTTCCTATGTAGCTGGCTGACATATTCAAGTCCTCTAAGTAGCAGTCCAAATGCCTGTCTTACCCTCCTCCAAGAGTTCTCCAGTTTTTACCTGCACCTCCTCCGATCAAGTAATGTCCTGTGTGTCCATTGAAGCTTTACTTAGTCTACTCAACAGGGGTTCCTTAAGAGTGGGTGCTGTATCATCCTATTGTCCCATGACCTAATACAGACAATCATTGGATGTCTGACAGGTAAGGCTGGCCTATAAATAAGCCTTGAGTCTCTTTCAGCAGTACTTGTAACTCACCTTCCACCGTGGGAGTTTTCTTCCTCATCTACTGCCCATACCTCAGCCTTTTTGGGGGGGTATGGCAGAGACTATTAGAAAAGGTCAGAGCTAAATGGTATGCTCTGTTTTTTGTTTCTTCTGCCTGAAATGTAAGGCCCTCTAGGGAGGCTTAATCTAGAATTTGAAGGTCCACTGGTGTTTCAGGCTATAATTAGTGCATAATAAGCCCATTTACAAAATTCCATCGAGAATGTAAAATTAATGCTCACAGATAACGTCTAGGTTAGAATGTAGATGAAGGAATAACCTAGCAACCATGAAAGAGCTAGCACTATTAATTGCTTCAGCAGAGGCAATGCATAGCTTAAAACTACTCAAGGCAAGCTGAGTATGTGGACATTCCCTCCTTGAATCGTCACACATTGTAAGCTGGCAGGATGGCTCAGTGGGTAAAGGTGCTTGCTGTCAAGACAGAGGACCTGAGTTCAAGACTCACATAGTGAAAGGAGAACAAACTGCTGTAAGTTGTCCTCTGACTACACACACACACACACACACACACACACACGAGCGCATGCATTAGAATACTTGACTCTGAATTAGAAAAATTAAAACTGAAGATTGGGTGACACAATCTGGGGAGCAACAAGTGTGTAGTTGACCCTTCACCAATGAAACATTTCCCAGAGCTCTGAGACCCAGGGCTGGGCCNTGANGTTCTAGCGCCCCTAAAAACCATACCCGCACTAGCTGGTATATTCCTGAAACTAGCGTGACGGAAAGTGTCTTCCTCCTGTTTTCATATAAAATAATTGGATTTTGCTTTGTTTTTAAAATCTAGTTCTGGTTCACAAAATAGCAGTTTCACAGATGTAAATCCCATTTCTACATTAGACCCAGTTTCATCCAAGAGAACTTTTGCTTTATCAGTGTGGCATAGTATTGTGTTGCTAACTCACATTTCCCCTAGAACCTTCTCAACTGGTTTTATTCAGTAATTGACCAATGCGAGAAGCCATTTTCTTTCCTGATAATGGAGAGGGCTGGATCTTAGCAGGCAGCCTTCAAGATCTTTTTCAGCTTTGTGACTCTAGATTAATTAATTAAATTAATTAATTCTGTAATTAATTAGTTCCTGGAAGTTATTAAAGTGTCCAGCCCAATTTCATCAAAAAGTGAAAGGCAAAGCTGAATGAACAAGAGCCTTAAATCCATGTGGTACAAAATGTACAGAAAGAAAAGGTAGGCACCATTCACCTGCCAAGACAGAAAGTACGGGCTAGCTGGAGAATCTGAACATGCAGGCCATCCCATGGTCCTTGCTTCTTTTTTGTTTTGTTTTGTGACTTTTGGGTTTTTTTTGTTTGGTTGGTTGGTTTGTTTTAGGCAAGTGCCCTCTACCACTGAGCTACACCTCAGCCTCCGTCTTTGAAATACCTGCATCCATGTGTTTGTTTCAAATGATTTCCAAATTCACTAGGCTACTTTGAAGCAACGGGCATCTTGAGGCAGCATAAGCAAAGACATTAATTTAATACTTCACAAAAATAGATGTTAAAGCTTTGATAGGACGCAGGGAGCTCAAATGAGTCTTCCATAATAAAGCTGAGAACCCATTAGACCCCAGTTGCTCAAGAAGAGTCTCTGTGTGCATCCATAATGTGTGGGCTTTTGTTGTTGTTGGGGAGAGGGGCTGGTTTTGCGTGTGTGTGTGTGTGTGTGTGTGTGTGTGTGTGTGTGTGTGTGTTTGAGTATATGTGTGAGTCTGTGTATAAAATGCACGTGCTTGTGCGTGCATGGTGAGTAGGACCCCGAGGTTGACCCCGGGTGTCTCCCTCAAGCATTTGGCCACCTTATTTTTTGAGATAAAGGTGTCTGGATGAGCCCAGAGCTCACTGATTCAGCTAGACTCGCTGGCCAGCCAACTCCAAGGATNTTTCTGTTTCTGTCTCCCCGGCCCTGGGATTACAGGTACGGACCACCATGCTTGTCTTCGGGTCTGAACTCGGGTCTGCATGCTTTCACAGAAGCACTCTACTGACTGCACCAACTCCCCAGCCCCTGTTTGTTTTCCCTGTTTGAGACAGGGTCACATGTACCCAGGCTATCCTTGAACCCTCTGTGTAGCTGAGGTTGACCTAGAACCAAAAAGACCTAGAACCCTGACCTGACTTCTTTTTTCTTTTTCCTTTCTTTTTTTTAAGGGATGGGGGAAGAAAGAGTCTCATCATATAGCCATGGCTGGCCTAGAATTCACAGATCCTGCCTGACTGCCTCAACTCTGCCTCCTTCTCCTGCATGCACCACCATGCCAGGCAGTGTTTGGTCTGTGTTTTGACTCCAAACGGTTGGGCAATTCAAACCCTGCCTCCCACTGTTTGCCATTTGTTTGCAACCACTCACAGCCCTGTTTTTCTCACCTAGGAATTGAGTATCCTAATAATGGCATCTACCTCACNGGGAGCCCACGTGACTATCAGAGGAATGGACACCATCTAACACATTAGAACAGCACTGTACACAGAATGAGAAACCTGAGAAAGAATGTTGATTGTGTCCCAGAGGAGTCATCCCACCTTACAGCCACGTCATGTGAGACAGGTGTGGCAGTGCCCCCGCTGGGAAAAGCGTCCTGATTAAAGGATTTTTTTTTTTAAGTACTGCTTGCTCTCTCAGATTCTGAGGAATCAAGTAAGGTACCAAGGGCTTTGTAAATGTCCAGGGCCTACGTTCTGCCTCCTGCTAGGGCTAGCAGATCACAGGACCCTATTGACAGGCACATAACGAAGGAAAAGACAAGATTTTCTTCCCTTTGGCCCTTCANCCTCAAAGTGCTAAAAAGCTACAATGCCACGCATGTTGGTTCATGCCCATCATCTCAGCACTCACAGCTCAGGCTAATTACCGTGAGTCCCGTGCCTGCCAGGCTACACAGTGAGTCCCAGGCTAGCCTGAGCTACAGTGAGAGGCCCTGTCTCGAAAAATTACATGGATAACTCTTGTAATCATGTGTATATAAAAACATACACATTTAGAGATAAAATAACAAAATCATCTCCTATATACATAGTATCTTTTGTAGGAATGTTAGAGTTTATGGTTTAGTTTACATCCTTCTCCATGATTCTATGTCTTGGTGTATTATACACTACCCCATACTATAGCATTCTATGACTATATTATACCTCGCCATATCATATTACACTTCCCTCTATTCAAAGCATAGCTCACAGACTTGCAGGATTAGTACTACCTGGTAGCTTGTTAGATATACAGACTCCTACCCCTGCTACAGTAAATAACCCCTATCCATGCACAGGCTGTCAAGCCTAATTAAACTCAGTGGGTTTCACACACACATACACGCACACACACGGATACTTGTTGGGAAGAAGAATGGGTTCATCAGGAGTGGAAGCGGAATGACAGGGGTGATGAGGGAATAAAAATGACCAATAAGCATTATAGACATGGATGAAATTTTCAAAGAATAATTAGTCAATTCATTTTTAAAATGCAGACTCTGACCCTGACCTCCGATTCTCCATTTTAGCAAGATCCAAGATGCTCCAAACATGTTTAAGTTTTTAAGACCTTGTCATGCTATGTTATACTGCAGCAAAAGGCACAATAGTGGCTGGGCAAGGTGGCACACACCTTAAATCCCAGCACTCAAGAGGCAGAGGCAGGTGGATCTCTGGAGATCAAGGCCAGCCTGGTCTACATAGCAAGTTCAGGGCCAGCCAGGAACACTTAAAGAGAACCTATCTTCAATTCCCAGCACTCACAAGGTAGGCTCACAATAGTCTGTAACTCCAATCCTAGGGGGAATCCGACACCCTCTTCTGGCCTCCGTGGGCACTGCACACATGTAGTGCACAGACATGTGCAAGCAAAACATACTCATAAAATGAAAATACATATTTGAAAAAAATAAAAGTTAGCTATCCTAGGGGTTTGAGATGGAACATAATGGCAGAATACTTTGCCTAGAATATTCAAGCCCCTGGACTGATTCCTCAAAGCTAGGGTGTGGGGTATATGTATGAGTATAAGTGTGTGTATCTGTGTGTGTTTGTATCTGTGTGTGTGTGTCTGTATGTGTGTCTACTTGTGCATGTGTTAGCTACTGTGATGATGAAGGTGTTTGTGATAGTCTCTCACCTACTGTAGAGTCATTCATGAAGGTACTTTTCTATCTCCATCACTCCCTGAAAGTCAAGTCTTAGGGAAAGAAGAGAAGAATAGGTAGGTCCAGACTGCCAGGATGAGGTCAGACTGTCTCTGAACCTCCATCTGGGCAGCGAGTGAGGGGAAGCCTACAAGGTAAGGCAGAAAAGAATTAAAGACAACGTTGGTCCTTTAGAAACAGAACAGAACAGGCAGCAAGCTTCTGTACAAGGGTTTCACAGAAAAGACAGTGTGTTCTGCTTCACANGAGACTGTCTCAGTGACATGGCTCTCTGATCGTTCCCTGTCAACAGTCANAAACCTTCAGGAAGCTGTGCACACACATTCCCATCTGGCTTTGTCTATGCTACAAGGGAAGCATGGTAAGGAATTGTGGTGACGGGTCTGAGAATGTTCAGGTCTCAAGTGACCAGGGTGGTGACAGCATAGGAATAATTAAGAGTTCCCAGGGAAACCTGAGCCACAGTGTCAAGAGTTCAGACCTAACAGATGATCTTCCCATCCACTTCATGCCCAGNTAGGAGGATCAGAGTTCTACATTATTGAGAAAGCAAACAGGGTCCCTGNCACCTTGGATAGTTTGCAGACCAAACAGCTTCTCTCTTACTCACCTTGGGGACTGCAGATCTCATAAAGAATTTCCTTTTCCAGGTTCTGCAGGGACTCAAAATTTTCTTCGTGGTACACTTTGTCCTGGTCACTAGCAATCTCCAAAAGCTGGGTTCTTTGAGCCTTTCCTACCCCAATGGCAAAAATAATTATATTTCTGTCCCTGAGGGCTTTGGCTGGGGGTGCTACATTATCCTGGGAGACCCCGTCAGTGATCACAATCAAATACTGATAAACACTGGGTCTTCCTCCACTTGAACTGTCAAAAAAAGGCAGAGTGAAATTCANGGCTCTCCCGGTGCGGGTACCATCGTTCATTTGTTTGACATTCAAGATGGCTCTGCGCATGTCCACCTTTGAGGAGTATCGGTTGAGCCTGAATTCTTCCCGGGGAGTAGAGCTGAACTGCAGAAGGCCAATATGAATTTCATCAGCACCAATATTAGACTGGTTCACCATCCTCTCCACGAGTTCCTTCATCTTTTCAAAGTCCTTAGGGGCGATGGATTCTGAGCCATCAATCAAGAAGATGATGTCAGCTTTCTTGCTTTTACAGGCTGAGGGAGATGGGGACAGCACAAGAGGACATTCGGTCAGAACCTGGAGCCAGTGGATACAAGTCCCAGTTGACAATCAAGGGTAGCATACACACAGCAAAAATATTTTTAAAGGGAGTGAAGAGCAGTCAATAAACTTTCAGCACAAACTAGTCTCCAAGTAAGACACAGCCGCGGGGTAAAGATATAAAATTTGACCAGCTCGGTGTATTCCAGGTCACCGTGCTCAAAACTCACACACCAGCCAGTGAATTACACAGGAAAATAAAGACCATTCAAATAATTAAAGATCCATCAAATAGTTTTAAAAACTTCTTACTCTAGCAGTGGTAGAGCCTCTGGTGAGCTGTCCATGTTCCTGTAAACAACCTCTCACCCATGTTCCCATAGCAACTCTCATGAAACTTACCGGGTCACGCACAGAGGAAAAGGAAAAAAAGAAAAAGGGAGAAAAAACATGAAAGTAGAAGGGGGACAGTTAGGAAGAGAAAGGGGATCAGCAGAAATAGGAGGGGGCAAGAGAGAATAACGCAGTGACTATGATCAAAATATATACACATATGAGATATCATAATGAAACCCAATTATTACACATAATTAATATATGATCATTTTCTTAATTCTTACTCTCTGAGGAGCAGATGTCNCGAATAACTTCCTGTTGNATATCTTTCAAGGAGTCAAACTCATATATGAAAAACATCTTGTTGTTTGCTATTTCCTTAAGTTCAGTCGTATTAGCATCCCTTACTCCAATGGCATAAATGTTGACTCCAATGTTCCTCAAGCCCTGAGCAGCCTCAGCCACCGGGTCTGAAGACTGGCCATCAGTGATGACTATGAGGTACCGGGCAACANGAATTCTGGCAGTGTTTTCAAAGACCAGGGCCATTCTGCTCAAGGCTTGACCAGTTGTGGTACCACCTCCTCCCTGCTGGATGTCATCGATGGCTGTCCTCAGCTCTGCCATGCTGGCACATTGGCTGAGGAAAAACTGGCTTATAATTCTGTCTGAGTACTGAACGACTCCAAATCGCACTCTGTCAGGCCCAATGTGGAACATCTTTACCACCTTCTTCATNAATGCCTTCATTTCAATGAAGTCTTCCGGTCTAATGCTGCCAGATCCATCAATAAGGAAGTAAATATCCGCCTGCTCCACATGCACACAATCTGGCCAACGAGAAGCCACAACTCATTAGAACAGAATGTCAGGAGTAGGTGTGTACCCAAAGCCACTGATCCCAATCTCCACCCTACTCCCTCAGCCCCCACAATCCCCTGAGCATCATAAGCCTTGCACTGGGCAGACCACAGTGCCAGGAAGGAGACCAGTAGCAGCCACTGGCCAAGAGTTGGCTGGATTGGTTAAATACCCCAGCTCTTAGCAGGCAGTGGTGGTACTGACCTTTAATCCCAGCATGAAGGAGGCAGACACAGGTAGATATCAAGGCCAGCCTGGTATAAATAGTGGGTTCCAGGCTAGTCAAGGCTATATACTGAGACTCTGTGTCAA
>LZPO01044192.1:445286-457451 GCA_001675575.1 Neotoma lepida
CTTCTCCACCTCTTCCTCCTCCTCTCTGACCTGCTTCTCTACTGTCTACTTCA
The DNA here is from genome assembly GCA_001675575.1 of Neotoma lepida. Classification (NCBI taxonomy): domain Eukaryota; kingdom Metazoa; phylum Chordata; class Mammalia; order Rodentia; family Cricetidae; genus Neotoma; species Neotoma lepida. Next base: position 445,340 of record LZPO01044192.1, read on the forward strand.
TATTCTTCTTCCACCATTGGAGAAGGCAAGAAACTAACCACTACTGCATGGCCTCTGGGAACCACAGCTCTTTCTATACTTTGTCCATCTGATCCTCAAAAATCGTTCTTCTACAAGATTATTGTCCCCATCATGCAGGTGAAGGCAATGAAGAGAAGCGAAGCTGCTTCAATGCTCCCATAACTGCCGACNTGACCACTGCATGGCATGGTTAAGGGGAAGGGTTTNTTTAATCGTACTTCNGAGAGATCAAATATCCAGAGGCATCTAGAAGAGCCCAGAGCAGACAGAGAAAGAAGNAGACTGAACATGGCCAGCAGACTGCACATGACCAGGGCTAGGGAAGCAGGAGAGCAGGAGAGAATAGTGGAGATAGTGAGATAGCAAGGGATAGAGACTAGAGAGAGCTTAGTGAGAATAGCCAGAGCAGAGAACAGTGAGACGAGCTGGGTTATACGGAGGATGAGCAGCTNTGGGGGGGAAGCCTGTGAGCTGGAGGGAGCTTGGGGTAGAGGAGGAGTGGAGAAGGGCTACGATGATAGCATGGACTTTGAAAAGTGTAACAGGTACTTGTAATACTGAGGGAGCCTGGAGTCAGCATGTGCTTTGATGTGCTGATAGGCACCACAGTTCGCCATCTGTCCCCTCTGTCAGAAATAAGGGAAATGACTTCTTTTGGCAGGTGGAAATGAGTTTCACAAGTTCCTGGAGAATGCTGGCTTTTATCTAACTGCCAGAAATCCTCCTATAGTCCAGGTTGAAGTCATTCCAGATATATGGACTGCCTTTTGGAGCTTGGGGAATTGGAGTCTCCTTTGGACCTGACAGAAACTAAAATGTGGCAGATGCAAGATTTAAAAAGCATGTCTTCTGGACTCCAAAGCTGTTTTCTCTAAACAACATGACAGCATATCCTCTCCCTTCTTTCCTACCCATGAACACTCTATTCATGNTCCAAGCCCAGCTCAACTTCCTTTCCTCTCGGGAGCATTCCCAGANGCTCCCATGCTAGTAGGCCTTCCCTCCCCTTTGGAAGCACATTACTACATTGCAATTCAGTGGTAGTAGATTGAACATGGCTTACTTTTCATCTGTCTCTTCACTGTTGAACACAGAGCCTGAAGGAGGCTTCCTGAGAACTCCTGCAAGATGCTGAAGTTTTCTGTGTTGAAGAAAAACTTCTCAAATGGCTCACTGGCTATTTTTTGCAACTCTTGGACATCTTGAACGTTGATCCCTACCACGTACACAAAGACTCCATCTCTTTTCAGCTGGTCAGCTGCATCCTGGACCTCANCATTTGACTCCCCATCTGTCACCAAGATAACTATCTGAGGAACCCCATCCTTGGCCCGGCTGCCACTCATCTCAGTCAAGTAGTTGGCCCTGATGAACTCTAGGGCGCTTCCTGTATTCGTGCCTCCTGTGCTATAGGACAGATTCCGGATCCATTCCAGGACCATGCTCTTCACAGAGGACTGTTTCAGCTGAAAGGCTGGGTAGATGTTGTCGCTATACTGGACTAGTCCCACTTGGACCTGATCATTGCTGATGTCAAGCCCCAAGACAACAGAGTGAAGGAAGTTTTTTACTTTCTGGAAGTTCTGGAGTCCAATGCTAGTTGAGCTGTCCACTAAAAACACAATATCAGCCAGGGATGCTTCTATGCAAACTGTAAGAAAGAAGGTAAGGAATGAAGTCTCAGAGGTGAACAGGAAGAAAGGGCAATGGCAGTGTGCTCGGGGAGTTGTGTCCCTTCCCTCCACCCCCTCGTCTTCCAAGGCTTCAGGCCTGCTCTGCTGCTACCGCCACCTCCAGCCTTGAAATCCACTGGACAGTGCCGAGACTCACATCAAGAAGCTAAACCTTTTAAAATTTTGACAGCATCCTGCAAGAGGGATGCTCTTCTCTCCAGTCAGAATACGTACCTGTCTCTCCTCTTCTGATGAAAACCTCATCTCCAGGCATGTGCTGGCACTAANAGGTCAGAGAGCTAGAATATGTCACATCTTCTTTAGCAGGTCNCACTGCCTTTCAACCAGTTAGCAGCCCTGTGATCTATTTGTCACTTACCTCTTTGAGACTTTTCTTCTCTGCCCTGCTGTAATCTTTACACCAGTCCCTACNTGCTCGCAGGTGTTTTGAGAATCATCTACTATAGCAGACATTGATATTCTGTCCAGGTCCTGCTGGTTCCTTTTGACTATTTCTAAGCTTTGCTCTTTGGAAGACTTCCCTCCAACTACTGCCTTTTTCTCAGTTTTACAAAAGCCAGCTCCTTGCTGGACCTAGATTCAGGGTCAAGANAACCCTGAGACATAACATCTGCTCTTGAGTTCCCACAAAGAGTCAGGACAACACCAGCCTTTGTGGACNTTTTGGCGTAGTCACACCCTTCCTTACTTTCCTCTACGTCTCTATCCAGCATAGCCTTGTTGACTGCCCCCCTGCAGTCTAACATACCTGCTGTAGACAATGGGTCTAACANTCCTAGGAACCAAATCTTTAGCTCTACCACATACCTGTGGTACCATTAAACTCAGTTTGCTTATCTGAAAAATGCAAAAATAATGACGCTAATCATCCTGCTTATTTACAATGTTGAGATAGTAGATCAGCCTGATGAGCAATGTAAACAAGGTTTGCAAACTATAGAGCAGCAGTTCTCAACCTGTGGGCGGAGCCTCCTTTCACANGGGTCACCTAAGACCATGAGAAAACACAGATATTTGCATTATGATTCATAACAGTAGCAAAATTACCGTTATGAGGCAGCAGTGAAAATTATTTTATGGTTGGGGGATCACCACAACATGAGGAAGTGTACTAAAGGGTCACAGCCTTAGGAAGGTTGAGAACCACTGATCCAGAACAACAAGCAGATGGTAGTTACGACTACATGCATAAANTGTCTTTGTAAACCTTAAGTGCTATTTTACAAGTATATAATATCTGTTTAGCCATAGGAATGCCACACACTGCCACACTGGGGGGCAGTCAAGTTTAGGACTTCTTCCAATTCATATACTCTTATAGGAAAATACGAAAATAATGAAATAATGAAGGTCTGTCCTCTTGTGGATTTTAATGGAGACCATNNATAATCATCTCTTNCTCTACTTGAAGTTTTATACTTTAGGAAATTCAACGCAGGTGTCCACAAATGTAAAATGAATGCATTGAGAGGATTTTTAAAAGTAAAGTAGTATGTTTTCTAATAAAGCTAAGTAACTAACATGAAGAATTTTCATCAGTTTAGGTCCTATCACTAGCAAAACAAAGTTGAAGACAGGCATGTCCTCTCAAAGGTGCCAACAGACAAAACAGTAGGAAATGCACATGGGTATCCCTGGTTTTGTAGCCACTGTGCCAAGCGTTTTAATGATATAATCTTGTTTAATGCTTTTAATTCTCTGAGACAGGAACTAATGTCCTAGGAAGAAATTCAGATTCANAGAGGTTAAATGGCTTGTCCAAGATGACACCAGAAGTGAAAAACTAGGAAATAAGGCCAGGTGTCTCTTTTCTCTAAATTTGTTCTCTTAACCAACAGACTGACAATGAAACAAGAAAATGCCTGGACACATCCTGGTCCTCTCCCTTCCTGTGGCCCCTTGGCCAAGCAAGGTGGACACAGTTAAACCCAGAATAATAATTCCACTCTAGGAACAAATAATCCTTCATTCAAAAATGGACTTACACTCCTTCAGTGTATGGCAGTACCACAAGGCCCACAAGATGTATGAGATGTGGTCAGTGGTTGCATCTTGTTTGGTAAAATTCTAATCTCTGAGTTAAATATGCCCATATAAATAAGAGAGTAGTAAAGGGGTACAAGAAAGACAAAGTTTGGGGTTCTTTGATGTCCGGATGAGAAAGAAGGAAAGTGTACCTGGAGACTTGTGCTCAGTGGGTTGAGNTGCCTTTGCTAGAGTACTGCAGAGCTCTTGCCGCAGCTTCTGGGTGAGGCCAGGCAGGACAGAGAAGTTGGGNACAAAAAAGGTGAATTTGTCCTTGGGACTACTCGTGATCTCTCTGAGCTCAGCCTGAGCTGCATCTCCAACACCAACAGCATATAGCAAGATTCCTGCCCTCCTGAGAGCTTCAGCAGGTTTATGGATGTTGTCCTCAGCTGGGCCACTGCTTATCACCAGGGCCATCTGAGGCACCCCTTGGCTTGCACGGCTCCCGGCTTCTTCCTGGAAGTGATGCTCTAGGATGAACTGCAGAGACCGGCCCATCTTGTTGCCTCCAGGTTTAAACTGAAGTCTCTGGATGTGTCTCAACACATCACCTTTGCGGTGATAGGTAGAAAGCAGGAATTCAGAAGCAGGTGTATCGCTGTACTGGGCCAGACTCACATGGATGGTCTCTTTGCTGACATTGAAGCTGTTTGCCAAGGTATACAAGAATTTCCGCACATTTTGGGCATGCTGGGGCTTGATGCTGGTGTGCACCAGAAACACGACATCCCCCTTAGAGGCCTCCCTGCAGACTTCGAAAGAGAATGACCTTGAGTTAAAAAGTGCAAGTGGACAGCTACTAGCTGTGAGCCAGTCTCATTCAGTGCCGTGTCCCCCTCCCCACAGGTGTCCGATGGTAGGCAGCCCAGACACTGTTCTTTCCTTTGCCTGCACCCCATGTGTACCAGCTATCCTTGCTCATCTGCCACCTTCCCATCTTCTCCTCAGACATTTGACCCTCTAGTTAGGTCCCTCATCCAGGTTCTCCGTACCTCCTGCACACTTAATAAGAAACCCCACTTTCTACCAGTAGGGGGTGCTGTTAGAAAACACTCAGACTTCTTTTATTGGCTGACACATATTATCTCCCTAGCTGCCACAATGGCTCCAGGTAACTGCTCACATTTATGTCTATGATAAGAAGAAAGGGAGGGGGCAAGAGAAGATAGCATTTACAAGAAAGGAACTCTGTTGTTGTTGTCATCATCTTCATCATCATAATCATCATCATCATCATCAGTGCATGTGTGTGCCACAGCATGTGAGTGGAGGTCAAAGGACAACTTCATAGAGTCAGTTCTTTTGTGGGAGCCCATTTTTAGGTTCCTTGTGGCTTTACCCAGCAGGTCTACATAGAGAGGATGATGGGACCACAGGCCTGAGTGCAGGTGTCCGAGATGGTCTGCACGTGGCTGTGCTGGGGGAAGGTNTTTTGCTCTACCCCTTAGCTTTTCTATAAATACCCTGGGGCAGAGACAGTCAGGGCCGGTGAAATAGGTTCTGGGCCCTCTCGAGGCGATCCTTTATTTTCTATCTTATCTCAGAATTAAGAGAGCCATTATATCAAAGTTAACTAATAAGCTCTGAACTTTAGAAATAATTAATGTATTTCTTGTCTAGTTAAGAGAATCTTTCTAATAAAGATAGTGATAATAATTAAGAGTACGAAGTAGAAAATTAAATCTCTTCCAAGTGTTAAGTGTTAAGAAATCTTTTAGGTGTTTGATGTTAGATATGTGCTAATGGTATCCCTATAGAGAGTTTGCTTAAAATCTATAGAATTTCTTTAAGACCTTAGAAGTAAGAAGTAAATAAGTATAAGAAGTAAATAAAGATGCTAGGTGTAAATGTAAGTTTAAAGAATATAAGAAGTAAATAAGTGAAGATGCTAGTTATAAATGTAAGTTTAAACAAGAATAAAGATGCTAGTTGTAAGTTTAAATAAGAATATAAGAAGTATATTTGCTTATAGTACTACAGAGTTTCCTTAAGAAGTAAATAAGCTTGTAAGAGGTAAAGAAATGGCCACGATAAATAAAGATGCTAGTTGTAAATGTAAGTTTAAGACATACTATAGTTTCCTTAAGAAGTATAAATAAGTATGTTAAATAAGCTTGTAAGAGGTAAAAAAAAAAAATGGCCATGATAAATAAGCATGTATTTAATGTTATATGTGAGTTTGTAAAAAAGTGTAAAGCAAGATATGTTGAATGTGAGTTTGTGGAAAAGTGTAAATGTTGATTGTGAGTCTATGCTAAATGTATATGGTTAAGGAACCTGAGACACAGAAGGTAGTGTCTTAGACTGCAAGCTGACACTCTGAGCAGTTTTCAAAAGCTCCAGAAACCACTAAGAAGCTGACGCCAGAACCAGCAAACAAGGCACCCACAGCTGAGGCACATGGAAAATCAACGCACCACGGAAAAACCTGAGCTAACAGCAAAAACGGTGCAGTTTAAAATGTTACTGTAACTAAAAATGTCTCTGGCTTGAGAATGAAAGTTGCAGAAATACTTGTTTGAACTAAGATTAACTGCAAAAAGGTTTTGGTTATAAAACATTTCTTCGGGGCTGGAGAGGTGGCTCAGAGGTTGAGAGCACTGACTGTTCTTCCAGAGGTCCTGAGTTCAATTCCCAGCAACCACATGGTGGCTCACAACCATCTGTAATGAGATCTGGTGCCTCTTCTATATACATAATAAATAAATNAGAGGTTAAATGGCTTGTCCAAGATGACACCAGAAGTGAAAAACTAGGAAATAAGGCCAGGTGTCTCTTTTCTCTAAATTTGTTCTCTTAACCAACAGACTGACAATGAAACAAGAAAATGCCTGGACACATCCTGGTCCTCTCCCTTCCTGTGGCCCCTTGGCCAAGCAAGGTGGACACAGTTAAACCCAGAATAATAATTCCACTCTAGGAACAAATAATCCTTCATTCAAAAATGGACTTACACTCCTTCAGTGTATGGCAGTACCACAAGGCCCACAAGATGTATGAGATGTGGTCAGTGGTTGCATCTTGTTTGGTAAAATTCTAATCTCTGAGTTAAATATGCCCATATAAATAAGAGAGTAGTAAAGGGGTACAAGAAAGACAAAGTTTGGGGTTCTTTGATGTCCGGATGAGAAAGAAGGAAAGTGTACCTGGAGACTTGTGCTCAGTGGGTTGAGNTGCCTTTGCTAGAGTACTGCAGAGCTCTTGCCGCAGCTTCTGGGTGAGGCCAGGCAGGACAGAGAAGTTGGGNACAAAAAAGGTGAATTTGTCCTTGGGACTACTCGTGATCTCTCTGAGCTCAGCCTGAGCTGCATCTCCAACACCAACAGCATATAGCAAGATTCCTGCCCTCCTGAGAGCTTCAGCAGGTTTATGGATGTTGTCCTCAGCTGGGCCACTGCTTATCACCAGGGCCATCTGAGGCACCCCTTGGCTTGCACGGCTCCCGGCTTCTTCCTGGAAGTGATGCTCTAGGATGAACTGCAGAGACCGGCCCATCTTGTTGCCTCCAGGTTTAAACTGAAGTCTCTGGATGTGTCTCAACACATCACCTTTGCGGTGATAGGTAGAAAGCAGGAATTCAGAAGCAGGTGTATCGCTGTACTGGGCCAGACTCACATGGATGGTCTCTTTGCTGACATTGAAGCTGTTTGCCAAGGTATACAAGAATTTCCGCACATTTTGGGCATGCTGGGGCTTGATGCTGGTGTGCACCAGAAACACGACATCCCCCTTAGAGGCCTCCCTGCAGACTTCGAAAGAGAATGACCTTGAGTTAAAAAGTGCAAGTGGACAGCTACTAGCTGTGAGCCAGTCTCATTCAGTGCCGTGTCCCCCTCCCCACAGGTGTCCGATGGTAGGCAGCCCAGACACTGTTCTTTCCTTTGCCTGCACCCCATGTGTACCAGCTATCCTTGCTCATCTGCCACCTTCCCATCTTCTCCTCAGACATTTGACCCTCTAGTTAGGTCCCTCATCCAGGTTCTCCGTACCTCCTGCACACTTAATAAGAAACCCCACTTTCTACCAGTAGGGGGTGCTGTTAGAAAACACTCAGACTTCTTTTATTGGCTGACACATATTATCTCCCTAGCTGCCACAATGGCTCCAGGTAACTGCTCACATTTATGTCTATGATAAGAAGAAAGGGAGGGGGCAAGAGAAGATAGCATTTACAAGAAAGGAACTCTGTTGTTGTTGTCATCATCTTCATCATCATAATCATCATCATCATCATCAGTGCATGTGTGTGCCACAGCATGTGAGTGGAGGTCAAAGGACAACTTCATAGAGTCAGTTCTTTTGTGGGAGCCCATTTTTAGGTTCCTTGTGGCTTTACCCAGCAGGTCTACATAGAGAGGATGATGGGACCACAGGCCTGAGTGCAGGTGTCCGAGATGGTCTGCACGTGGCTGTGCTGGGGGAAGGTNTTTTGCTCTACCCCTTAGCTTTTCTATAAATACCCTGGGGCAGAGACAGTCAGGGCCGGTGAAATAGGTTCTGGGCCCTCTCGAGGCGATCCTTTATTTTCTATCTTATCTCTACAATCCAAAATCCTTCTATCTAATATTTCCTGCTACTCACCCCCAAGAAAACTCTGGGGAACTGTGGGGTTGGTGGGGAGCCGCCCCACATTCTTTCTACCTTCACATGAGTTCAGAGGATCAGACTCCGGTCATCAGGCTTACATACATCACTGAGTGGCCAAAGCCTTTACCCACTGAGCCATCTTGCTGGCCCAAGGATGGAATTCTCAAACAATAATGAAAACTAATGAAGAAATGGAAATTGTAGAGCTAGAAGTCATTGTAGCCAGTGGAGTGTAGCCACTAGTCATGCGTGATCATGGAGCTCTTGAGTGCAGCTAGTGTGAAGGAGAAACAGGACTCCATATTTTACTGCATTTTCATACTCAAATAGTCAAATAGTCACAATAGACTAAAAATAAACTACCCAAATAGTCACAGCTAGTAGCCACTATATTGNACAACACATGTATAAAATAAGACATCTCATTCACCCAAGGGTGGCACTATCACTTGGAATGGTCCCACCCACATCAGCCATCAATCAAGAAAATGTACCACAGGCTTGCCCCACAGGCCAGTCTGGTAGGGACATTTTCTCAACTGAGATTCCCTCTTCCTAAATAACTGTGGCCTATGTCAAGTTGACATAAAATTGATCAGCATAGTACCCCACAGACATTCCTTCAAAGAGCTTGACAGAACCCAGCTCTTCCAATATCCAATCCATGAAAGTTAAATTTAAGCCCATGCTGTAGAAGGGAAAGACCCAATACAGACATAAACAGAGAAGGGCTGGGGGAAACGTGGTAAAATCCAGGAACATCAAATCCCTGTGTCTCTTCTAGAATCCTGGGAGCTGCCTTGCAGAAGTTTGCCTGACCTTGGTCATAAAGCCAAGTGGAGTNTGACTGTAGAAAAGGCAGATAGGCATCACACAGAATGTGTTGCTCTTAGGCTCTTCCATTAGGAAGAGAGAATTCAGTGACAAGGCCAGAAATGACTAATTGGTTTCTGCCCTTGTGATGGCTAATCTTGGTTACCAATCCAACTAAATCTGGAATCCACTAAAACCAAGAAGCTGGGCATGCCTGTGAAGGGATTTTCTTGATGGGATCATTTGAGGTAGGAAGACCCACTTAAATCTGGGCCATGCTTTCTGGTGACAGCCTACATAAAAGGACCTGGAAGGAAGGTCTAGCTTTTTGCCTGCTTGCCCTCACTCTCACTGACAAGTTCATCTACCCTACTGCTGAGTCATTCCTCCCTGATATTTAGAATCTACTTTGGAATTCTGACATAGACCAAAGACTAGGAGCTCTCTAGGAATCTCCAGGCCTCCAGCACCAGATTGGGACTGCTGAAACATCCAGCCTCATGGACTGAACAACTACCATATTCTTGGCCTTTCCATCAGGAGACAGCATTGTTGGACTACTGGGGCCACGCCTGTAAGCCACTCTCACACATCCCCTTTTAATATATATATATATATATATATATATTTATATATATATATATATTATTCCTTTAGAGAACACTGACTAATACACATCGCTTATAGAAGTAAACATAGCCATGAAATTTTCCCTGGTCCTTCCAAACTAAAGGAACCACCCCCAGCTGTAGCCTATTTTTTCCAGCAAGTATTGGCTCTACCATGAGATGCCACAGAGGTACCTCATGCTTTCATCATACGGTCTTCATTACTTCTTTGTAGTTTTAGAAGGTATTTGAAACATGACAAGACTTACTGTCACAACTCGGTTCACAGGAAGGGGAGACAGACCCAAGGGGATGGGGAAGAACTTCATTCAGAGTTTTCACCAACAAATGACAATCTGTGCACCTGCATTTGAGTATTTAAACCTCAATAGTGTCTCAGTGGGGCTTCAAGCCACTCCAAAAAAAAAGAAATGTTCCCTTGACAAGACTTTCATCTTGAAAAGTCCATGCATTCAATTAAAATGACTGCCAAATGGGCTGGGTAGATGACTCGGTAACGTGTATGCAACCATGAGGACCTGAGTTCATATCCTCAGCACCCATGTAGAAGCTGGGTACTGCAGTACACACCTGTATCCCAGGACTAGGGAGCTCACTGGCCAGCNAGCCTACCCAAATCAAGCTCTAGGTTCAGTGAAAAACCCTGTCTCAAAAAATAAGGTGGAAAGTGATTGAAAAAGTCACACCTGTAGCATCTACATGCACACACATGTACACAAGCACCCAAAAGCACACATGAACACACCTATATGTATACCATGTGAACATACCCATATGCATATACACCACATACATATAAAGACTACAAAAAAACGCAGAGGTGTCACTAGCATTGGACAAAAGTGCTCACCTCGTGATGACAATTACCCTCAGAACAGCTCTGTCATGGAGACATAGCAGACCACACAACTCTTGCAAAGCCCTGTAACAGGCTTTTTAAAGCCTGGTAATACATTCATAAGTACAATGTTTTTAATATACCTATTTGTCTTACCATTTGGGGTTAAGTATTTTTTAAAAATCAAGTACTCATCCCTCACTAAGTGCTTCCAGATTCCAAGGAAATTCTCCTTCAAGGAATCTATTCCGTTTTATTAATTATGATGTTCCCATCATATTTCCTTTTAAGATTCCTTTAAGATTTCCTTTTAAGACCTATTACCAGNTCCCTGGCAATCAAGAATTTGGAGTTTAAGAATTCCATATATTACCAATCATTTGTGATTTAACGAAGCCCAGACTAGCTGCAAGGGAGATGATCAACCAAAATGTCTTCCAAGTCCCCATGCTAGCTGTGATCCTAGAGAGGGAAAAGAAAAGAAAGAAACCTTGTGATTAAAAATGATGTCTTCATTTAAAATGAGTGTATCACATTGTATGTAAGTTATACTTCAGTAATGCTGAAAGAAATCTGGAAGACAGGTTCTCATGTAGTTGAGTGTGGGCATGTAGCCTGTAACCTCATCCCCACCACAGGAGAGGAGAGGAACACAGAATGGCTCATTGCCCAGCCAGTCTAGCCAAAATGGCAAGTGCCAGATTCAATGAGAGACCTTGTCTCAAAAAAAAAAAAAATAGTTGAAGGGCCAGCAAGATGGCTCAGTGGGTGAAGCTACTTTCTCCCAAGCCTGACAACCTGAGTTCAATCCCTGAAACCCACATCATAGGAGAAAACCAACACTTGCAAGTTGTCCTCTGACCCCCACAGTTGTACCATAGCACACACACAAACAAATAAATAAATATAAATAAATGCACAGTAAATAAGTGAAATAATGTGGAAACATGATTGAGGAAGACATCCTGACATTGACCTNTGGCTTCTACACATGCCTATATAGGTGAGTACACCCACCCACACATACAAGACATGTACATGCATGTAAAATAATGATTATGATAATAATAATAATAATAATAATAATAATAATAATAATAATAATAACCTTGCCACACTTCTTCAGCTGTGTAAGGAAAGTGTCCCACTAGTCTGACTTGGGGGGAATTCGGTAAACTGTGGAGTGTACACCTCAGACTTGCTGTTTATAGCTGTGCAGAAGTGGTTTATGGGTGGGGGAAGCATATGGGAGTTGGGGGCAGAAACTCCCACTTCACACACTGAATTCATTTGGTGGAACATAAACATTTCTGGGTGATTTTGCTTGTATTTTTATACAAGAGTTAGATGACCCNATAAACATTTGCAACATCTAGAAATAGTCCAATATCTTGGAACACATCTGCCTGGTAGGGTCAGCTTAGCCTGAGCATATTTTATATTCCCCTGGAAGGAACATAAAATAATCTCTTTCCCCTGAACTTGAACCTTTTTTTTTTTTT
>LZPO01044192.1:524779-538395 GCA_001675575.1 Neotoma lepida
AACTCTTGAGCAAACCAGATTCCTGAGGATAAGGGACTCCTTTCCTTTTTCTGGTATTCTGGTATTCTGAGACAGGTTTCACTATATAGCTCAAGGTGGGTGTAGCCCAGGCTGGCCTCAAACTTTGCATCCTCCTGCCCTGGCATCCCAAGCACTAGGATTTACACTACACCCAGCTCCAAGATTTTGTTTTGTTTTCAGACTAGGGTTGGTGTAGCCCAAGCTGACCTCAAACTCAATATGCAGTGGGAGACAGCCTTGAACTCCTAATCCTCTTGCCTCTACTTCCCAAATGCTAGGATTACAGGTGGGCACCACNACAGTTGCCACATGTCATTTTGTATGTGTGTGTGCTAGAGATCGAGCCTAGGGCCTTGGGCATGCTACTCACTCTCTCTACCACTGAGCTACATCCCTAGCCATCCATGTGTCCTTCCAGTGTGTGCACACTCCTACACGTGTGTGTACACATGCATGTGGAGGCCAGAGGGAAACCCCAATTGTCATACCTCAGGTGCTGTCCACCTTGGGTTTGTTGAGGGTGGGTGAGGTTGTTGTTTGGTTGTTTTGGTNTTGAGCCAGGGTCTCTCACTGGCCTGGAGCTCACTAAATAGGCTAGGCTGGCTTGTCAGTGAATCCCTGGGATCTGCCTGTCTGCTTTCCCACTAGGATTATAAGTGCATTCCACCATGCTTGCATTTTTATGTGGGTTCTGGGGATCAAACCCAGGTCCTCATTCTTTTTGTTTGTTTGCTTGTTTTTCGAGACAGGGTTTCTCTGTGTAGCTTTGGCGCCTTTCCTGGAACTTAGCCCAGGCTGGCCTTGAACTCACAGGGATCTGCCTGCCTCTGCCTCCGGAGTGCTGGGATTAAAGGCGTGCGCCACCACCNCCTGGCCAGGTCCTCATTCTTACATGGCAAGCACTTTACCAACTGTGCCATCTCCCCAATTCCTATATCTTTCCTAATGATAAATTTCAAGAGCTGTGTGACAGGGCACAGGTAGGAACAAAAGCCTAGGAATGAGCACACCAAATTCTGCTTCCCAGATCCTTGGCCCACCACCCCACAGTCTGAGCCTGTGTCTCAGAGCCTGATTCTGTTCCTAAGACCTTTTCCGGAGGATGTGGCAGCCTCCTCCACCCCACTCCTTACACAGTGCATGGTCAGCTGAATGAACAAATTGTGCTGATCAAGACTGGGAGGTCGTCCCACCCATCTGTCCTCAAGGCAGTGCATCTGACAGCATGGGAGAAAACTGGTTCGGGGAGCAGTCTGGAGCAAGTGACAGAATGGGCCAGTAGGTACAGAGCCTCCGCAAAGGCTCCAGGTTTGTATGCCCCCCACACACAACCCCTGCCCCAAGCCACAAAAGGGAGGACATCTCTAAGATCCATATACCTGCAAAAGAGACAGAAGTTGGAGAGTCAAGCCACATAGAAGAGAACGACTGAGGCGGATGCTAGAGTCTCATTCACTCCTTCTGGGTCACACATTCCATTTGAGAAAAGCCACTTAATAGACTTTCCTGACATCCACAATGGGTAGATAAGGGAATCCAGTGCTAGTCCAAAAGACCAGCAAGCCACCTCCACCACCTCTCAACCAGCGGGGGTGGGGGCGGGGGAGGGGGCGGGGAGGGGGGCTCCCCGGGCCAGTCCGACCTCCAGCCACTCTCTCTGTGGGTGGTCTCCAACCTACTGGAACTGCTTCTTCCCAGCCCTCCTAGCTCAGGGCCAGCCTCCTGAGCACCCTGGCAGCCTTCCAGGCCTCCGAGGAATCCACTGCCTCTGCCACAGCATCATCACCATCGCTGCTGCTTCGAAAACGCAATTACAGCAAACAACAGCCGCCTGCCTCACTTGAGCCTCGCCATCCACACCTGGAACTAATTAGCTTAATTAGGTCTTAATGAGCTACACTGGTCGGAAGGCCTATTTTTACTTAATTATCCACTAATGTGCTTGGCATGAAGGAGTGTGGACCTGGAGAATGGTTCANTGGTAGCAGCGGCTGCCACCTCCCCTCCCTACAGAAGGGGACCCAGGAGGAATGCCTGTCTGCCAGGAGTGAGCCCTAAGGACCTGAGATCCCAGAAGTGGAGGCAAAGCAGGGACAACACACAGACATACACCGACACACACACACATCACATGCTATCTTCCTGGCTACCCTGCCTGAGGAGGGACCCAAGTCACACTGGACCCAGNTGATGGTGTGACAGGCAGGATTTTTTGTATTCCAAGATCACTGTCAAAAGAGGACAAGAAGACTCAGAGAGTAATTCCTCTCTCTCCTGCAATGGGGAGGAACAGAGAGGTGAGGGGCTGACTGGTGGAGATGCAGGTGAGTGACCCTTTGAGTAGGCGTTTTAGGCACAATGGGTAGCCAAGCCTAGAGGTGCATGCCTGCAATCCCAGCTATTTAGGAGGCTGAGGCAGGAGGATCACAAGTTCAGGGCCTGCCTTGGTAATTTAATTTATTGAGACTCTATCTCAAAATAAAAATTGTAAAGAGGACTGGGATGTAGTGACAGCATTTGCCTGGCATGCATGGGACCTTGGGTTCATGCATGAACCCAGTATAGAAGTGGTGCTCGATGGGATCTATTGATGCCTGCACATACATGTGTGCATACACACACATACACACGTAAGTAAAATAAATCCTAAAGATTTGGTTTTGTTACTTTTAAGTGTGTGTGTGTGTGTGTGTGTGTGTCTGTGGATATGAACACATAAGTGCAAGTTCCCAGGGAAGGCAGAGAACTTGGATCCCTGGTGTGGAAGTTACAGATGATCCAGCCACCTCGTATAGTTGCTGGGGGTTGAACTCCAGTCCTCTGGAACAGCGGTATGTGCTCTTAACAGCAGCCATCTCTTCAATTCCAAATAANTCTTTATTTATTTACTGTGTGTGTGCCTGCATATATGTTTGTGTACCACATGTCTACAGTGCCCATGGAGGCCAGAAGATGACATCAGATCACCTGAAACTGGATTGTGAGATGCCATGTGGCTGCTAGGAATTGAATCTCTAGCCTCTGCATGCCCCAGCATAGGTAAGCACCCCCATCTCTACACAAATATACACACATACATACACACAAAACAGCAGGGCCAAGAGGTAGCAGCATATACCTTTAATCCCANCACTCAGGAGGCAGAGGCAGGCGGATCTCTGTGAGTTCAAGGCCAGCCTGGTCTACAGAGCGAGTTCCAGGATAACTAAGGCTACACAGAGAAATCCTGTCTTGGAAAAAAAAAAGAGCAGTTACCTCCCTATTGGCACCTCCTTTTTACCCTAGTTTTGGTCCTACTGGAGGCCTCCAGATCACTGATTCACTTGAATCTCTGGATTCTGGGGCTAGATGGAGACCACAGTCCTACTATAGAGCAACATGTCTCTAGCAACAATGAACTAAAGCCCTCTCTTCATTGCATCCTACTCTCACTAAAGCCCTCTCTTCATTGCATCCTACTCTCTCGAACTCCAGACTTAAATCTGACTAGGGATTTCTCAGTACCTCAAGGCCCAGCCACCCCCAGGCATCCCAAACCTAACATGACCAAGTCAGAAACTCCCAATTTCTCAGGCACCAGCATGCTCTTCCCAGAATCCTCCTCTTCTGAAAATGGCCACACCATATCCTTGCTTGCTCAAGCCAGGAACTGAGGCTCTACCCTTGATTAGCCTCTGACACACACCACAGCCANCCCACCAGAAGTATGCTTTGGTCCTGCCTCTAAATAATAGCCCCAAATGTCAGGTTCCTACCACTTCCCCGTATGTACGCAACNCTCAAAATCCTCTGACAGCTCCATCATGTGCANAGTAAAGCCCAAAGCNCTTCTCCCATGCTGCTAAGTCCTAGCCTACCTCTTTCACCCAGTCCCCTACTTTCCATTCTCCTTGCCTAAGTCATGTGAGTGGTACCTCAAAAGCCTTGGGGCCTTTGCACTGACTGCTCATTCTCCTAACTGGCAAAGCAGGGCCTCTCAGCAGCTGACATTCCTGCCCCCATGCCATCTGTTCCTCAACCTCAGCCTCCCTTCNGAGCTGGTCCTCACTTCCTTGGCAGGAAAGCCCATGGGAGCCATGGCAGACTGAGCTGGATGTTCAGGACCTCCGGGGCTCTGGCCATACNTAGGCATGGGCCTACTGTAGCCTCCTGTTCTCGCAAAGTGAATTTTGTCATATAATCTCACAGATGATGTCCTGGTCTTAATAGAAATCTGACCACATAATGGAGTTTTAATTTTGTTGACTATTGCCAGCAACTGGGATGGTCTAGTTACCCACCTGCCTGAGGGTCAGGGTCCCTGGAGAGACAGATCCAAGCAGCAATTCCCTCTGCCCTTTTGAACTGTAGAATCCCCATCTTCCTTCTACGTGGAGGCCACCTAAAATATACATATGCGTGGTGGGAATCTTTAGCAGAACCTCCAGTCTGTTAGACCCATTCTCACCGGAGCCTCTCTCCTGTGTATAGTCAGTGACTGGCACAGTTCTATGTGGGAGACCCTGACCTGCAGGGACAAGGCACAGGCTTGGGACTTAGCACTGGACTTCACTCTCTCCTCTGTGTGGTCAGTGGCTAGCACGGTTCTGTGTGGGAGACCCTGACCTGCAAGGACAACGCAGACTTGGGACTTAGCACTGGGCTTCACTTGCTTGCTGTCTGTCTCCCCACCTAAGAAATGAAGACATTGGTGCCGCTTAGCAGAAGGACCTAGGAGGCACGACATGAGCCAGGGGGTACCCGATGAACCTTTGGTAACATCACTGAATTGTTGTTGAGGAAGTGGTAGGGAGCTGGAGGCTTTAACTCCCCAGTGAACCTCTGAGAAGATGGAGGGAGGCTGAGGGTGTCTGAAGCCTGAGGACCAACTGGTGACTGAAGGCAACCTTGTTCTCTCCTAAGGATGGAGCCCAGGGACAGAAGACTTTCCAAGGCTGAGGATGGCATGCCCTGTGCTGTCTTCCAAGCACAGTCATCTTCATTAGAGCAGCTGTGACTATCTGCAAGCGACCCTCAAGATGAGGTTAACTTTTCCTCATAAAAAGAAAGGGGTGGGGGGGCCACAGACTGTCACCTGAGATTCCAGCCACTCCTTCCTACACCTCCCTCCCAGGTGTATGTAATTCTGCCAAGCTGTGCGTGCTCTCAGTCTTGGGAGGTCAAATAATGGTTCTCAGGGGTTTCGTGTCACATATCCTGCATATCAGATATTTACATTACTTCATGACAGTAGCAAAATTACAGTTATGAAGTAGCAAGGAAATAGTTTTATGGTTGGGGGTCACCACAACATGAGGAACTGTATTAAAGGGTCACGGTGTTAGGAAGGTTGAGAAGCACTGGTGGAGAGTATGTAGGAAGTTAACTGAAGAGGGTGTCCTATATATGCAGTCATGGGGAAGACATTATCTAAGCTGGGGTAATACTTTTGGGTGGTACAGCTTTTGGGGGNTCACCCCTACTCCTGTAAATAACCCCCTTCACCCATGTTCTCAAAGTAAGCCCAATAAACTGGTTGGACTTTATTGGAATCATTATTTTAGTCTCTTCTGATGCCTACTTGGGTTTATGTCACCCCAGGGAAAGTTCACTCAGCATCCAGGATTGGGGAGTTCCCAGCAACTCCAAGCTCCATCTTCAAGTCAGCACTGCCATGACTGTATCTACCACCTTCCTGGCCTTGAGCCTTAGTCTCTCCACTCATCCAGTTAGGATACTTGACCCAATTGCAACAATCAATGGTCTCTTGGGGCCACCCTGAAGGAACCACAGATCTGTAGGTATGAGACAGTGACATCTTCAAAATAGCAACCCTCTAAAAAAAAGACAAGATGGGCTTGCTTGTGANGACATTTCAGGCAGAGAACTTGAAGTCAAAGGCCCAATCTCAGCCACACAAGGCAGGTCACAGCTTCCATTTTCCCTGGTATTGGGTTGGAATAGTAGTACCCATAGTTGGTGCAAACAGGCTTTGTCAGGGACTCCATCTGCCCTGGAAACTGCCTTTCTGCCCTGGTTACTCTTCTGCCCCAGGCTATGAAGTCCTGGCAGTTTCTCTCACACACACACACACGCTGGGCACATACACAGCAACCCGCTACCACCCACCGTAGACAGAGGCAGCTGCTAGGCCTCCATGCTGGAACCAAAATTGAATGANCATTTTCNCAATGTCGTCTCCCGCTGACAGCTCCTAATTGCATGTTGAAGCCATGTGATGGAGCCCAAGTTACACTAATTATGTCATTACCCTAATTAAGTAAATACTGTATGTGCTAATTGGCTGAAATCTCTTCAGGGGGATGGGCACTGGGAGAGGAGCCCTATGTCTCCTGGGCTTTGATGAGGGTGCTCTGGAAGTAACAGACCTTCCCAGGGGTCACCTGGTGAAATTCAGGAGGACCCTGGATGGTAGCTCTGGACAGTTGTGCCTGCATGGACTCTGGAGGAAAGTACTGACTAAGTCACCAAAGGCCCAAATCAAAGGCTTGCCCTGGCCCCAACAAGCTAGTAGTCATGAGCTAGCCTTTTCTTTCAATAGGGTCCCTTTGTTGTCCTTCATCTCACCAGACCAGGACCTTTGGGCTTATGGACATTCTGGGCATGGGGCATCAAGGGAACCCAATGTCCAGTCAGGACCAAGCTAGCCATGAACTAGTATCCATCTTTGAGACCCAGTTATGTGTTAGCCTGGAAAGCAAGAATGAGTTAAACTGATGACCAAGCAAAGACCCAGTTGCTAGAGATAAAAAATCAATGTGTGTTAGCAAAAAGAATGACTAGGGCCAACATTCCCAGGAAGATATGTGAAGCAGGGTGTTCTGCAGAAGTCTAGAGGGCTTCTGGGAGGAAAGAGCCCTCACCTACAAGGCAGGGAGAAAATCAGAACACCCAGAAGTCAGATCATTGTCAAGCTTGATTTCTAAATATGAAACTCCTTTTATTATTATTATTGCTGCTGNTGTTGTTGTTGTTGCTGTGTGTNCATGCAAGCATGCACGCATACATTCCTACAAGGAGGTCAGAAGACAATTTGTGGAAGTCAGTTTCCTCCTTCTACCATGTGTGTCCTGGGGATCATAGGTTGTCAAGCTTGGTGTAGAGGCCTTTCCCAGTGAACCATTCCACAGACCCCAATACAAAACTTCCTTGCATAGGAGTTGGAAGCAGCCATCTGACGTAAGGGGACATTAGAGCTGTAACAAGAATNTCATCCCTGAAGCTGAGTATGGTGGTATATGCCTCTAACCCCAGTACTCAGGAGACCTAGGCCAGTTTAGGCTACATAGGGAGACCCTGTCAACAAAAAAAAAATAAAAATGCCAAAAACCAAGACATAAGTGCTGGGGCTCCCATCCAGCCGCTCAAAGTAAGTGAGCACGGACCAGCTGCCAAGCGGCCCTGTTCCTGCCCTGTCCTTCATGGGGTTGTGGAAAGGATCCCAGAGTTAGGGGCTAGGGCAGATCTCCAGCAGCTTCCCTTCTACCTCAGGGCTAGACAGTATCTGCCTCTCAAGTGTGCCCAGGTGCTTTGGCATGGCCATTCGCTCTCACAGCTCCCCTCTGCCTGCTTGCCTGCCGCCATCTCCGCAGACATATGCTACAGCTCCACACCCAGGAAATACCACATGCTCNTTTTCTGTGGGCAAACCTCCTTCCACTCGATCACTTCCTTCCCAGGACTACAGCCCCAGCACAGCTCATCCTACCCCAGCCAGGTCTCAGGATGCCAGTAGATGACATCCACTCATTCATTCACTTCATTCATTCCACATAACATGATCTGAGCTCCACCGGTTTTTCTCCAGCTTAAAAGACAGAGTCATTGAGCCATCCTTTAAAAGCCGGCAACTTCTTTAACCAACTGGGGTGGGGATGGGAGGATGTATGAACGCATGAATGGCAAACATATAAAGAAAAG
This sequence comes from Neotoma lepida, assembly GCA_001675575.1. Taxonomy (NCBI): domain Eukaryota; kingdom Metazoa; phylum Chordata; class Mammalia; order Rodentia; family Cricetidae; genus Neotoma; species Neotoma lepida. The sequence continues at coordinate 532,721 of LZPO01044192.1, forward strand.
GAAATGGAGAAGAATACTAATAGTTGAATAGTAAGAATAGTTGAGAACTGGAGAGNTGGCTCAATGGTTAAGAATGCTGGCTGCTCTTGCAAAGGACTCAGGTTTGATTCCCAGGACCATGTGACAGCTCATCTGCAATTCCAGCTCTAGGGATCTGTTACCCTCTTCTGCCTCCATGGACACCAGTCACACATGTAGTCCACAGACATCCATTCAGGAGCTGTCATTTAAAAAATGAAAATAGAGCCCGGTGTGGTGGTATGCACCTTAAATCCCAACACTCAGTAGGCAGAGGAAGGCAAGCAGATCCCTGTGAGTTCGAGTCCAGCCTGGTTTACAAAGCAAGTCCCAGGACAGCCAGGGCCATTACACAAGGGGGAAAAAATAATTTAAAAAAATAGTTGAATAAGCTGACACAATGCCTTGTGTCTATAATGCCAGCACTGGAGAAGCTGAGACAGAAGGATCACTGCAAGTTCAAGGCCAGCCTCAGCTACATAGCAAGTATCAGCAAAGCCTGGGCTACAGAGTATGATGCTGTCTCCAAAAAAAAAAGTTAAATATATAAATATATACCCCCAAGGACATATGGGTGTCATTCATTCTATTCTTATTCTGGCAACTTTAAGTTCAAAATAATTCATAAATAAAAAGTAGATTAAAATAGCAGGCATAATTGTGCATGCCTGTAGGCTAAGGCAGGNGGNCTGCAAGTCTAGCCTGGACTGCACAGGGGTCCCCAGGCCAGCCAGCTACTTAGTAAGTTCCTGTCTCCAATAATAACAACGATGGAGTTGATGGTGATGAGGATGAGGACTATGATAGTCAGGAGCTGGAGAAGAGGCTCAGTAGGTAAAGTGCTTATTGGGCAAGCATGAAGACTAGAACTCAGATCCCCAAGATCTGAGTAAAAGCCAGGTGTGGCTGTGAGCCTAGAATCCCTGCAACTGGGAGGCAGAGACAAGTGAATCCCAGGGACTTGCCGGCCAGCCAGGCAAGCCAAAGAGGTGAGGTTCGGTGAGACTCTGTCTCAGAAAAATAGGTGGGGAAGNCACTAAAGAAAACATGCCAGAGTCAGCCCCTGGTCATATGNNTCCACATGGGTGAGAGCATCCCCACACACATGCACACATGCATGTACCACATGCAAGGACTGGGGATATAGTTCAGTGGTAGCATGCTTGCCTACCATAAGCAAAGTCCTGGGTTCCAGCTCCAACACTAAAAATTATTGTTCTTGTTGTTGTTGTTATTATTATTATTATTATCATTATCATTATTATTATTATTGAAGTAATGAGAAAGGAAGAAAAGTCTTTTCCTTTCTAGGGGCTCCAGGTCCCTGGAGAAGACTTTTGTGACAGCCAGGTGATGTGACCCTGCTGGGTGGAGCTTGAGGACTAACTTTCCCCCCAACCACCACCATAGCTTCACATGCTCCATCCCCTTGCTCCAGAAAATGACTATGAGGAATCTCAGGGTGGCCGAGAGGAGAACTTTCTTTGGTGGGCAGGTACATAGAGGAGGAAAGGCAGCTAGCTGGAGCTCCTGCATTTCAGAGCCGGGGAGGAAACCTGATGGTTCCCCAGGCCCCGGCTCCTCCTTCCAGCAGCACTAACACATACTGAGCCCAGCCGGCCAAAGCAACTTTCCCANGCAGTGTCCTTGCCTGTCACATCCGTGTTGGGCAGCAAGAGGGTCACAGCGAAGACCATCAGTTCACCTTTCTGCATTAGGCAGCCCAAGAAGCACATGGGGTGGGGTGGGAGGCCTCACTCAGCTTCAGGTGGGTCTGTGAGGAAGGGCTCTGTGTCCACTCCTCACTGCCTCTTCCCCTGCTTGGGTTCCCAACACTCTGCTTCCTCCATCTGCCCACCATCCTCTGCTCCTCCCATGGGGCCCCTCGGACCCCCTCCCGATGAATTGTCTCCTCCCCCTCCCCATCAAAGGCAGTGACACCAGCATCCTGATGTGTGGTCCATCGTGGAGTGTGGGTTAGAGTGTTCAGAGCTCTCAAGGAAAGGGAGCCCTGCCTGTTCCCCTAGACCCTGGACCTTGAGGGGCCCACTCCAGCCTGGGCAACCGGAGTGAACCTGCCGGAGATCAGGACACTCCTCTGTTTGCTCAGGGCTGGTGCACCTGCGGTCAGCAGGGGTCCTACTCCTCCCCTCAGACACCTTTGTTCTCAAGCCTTTGTGGCTGGCCCTGGCCTCCCAAGCCAGCCCACCAGCTCTTGTCCTTTGCCTGGCAGGTCTCTCTCCCAGCCATCCCCCCTTTCTTGCATAGGTTTTTACCCATTCAAGTCTCAGATCAGAACCTGGCATGGGACGGGGTGGGACCCCTCGGCTCACTGCAGCCCTTCCTCCCCCAATGCTCCCTCTTCTGCCCACATCCCCTTACTTGCCCCAATCCCCTCACCCTGTTCTTGCTCCCCGCCCCTCTCTCCTCTCGGCCTGGCCCCCTCCCCGTTTCCTCTTCCCTCCTTTCTTGGTCCTCCAGTTCGGGGAGTCGGGCTTTCTCTCGGCAGGGGCAGTGGCGGCTCGTTGTCCTCTCCTCACCCTCTCCCTTCTCTCTTCCCCCTGCAGCCTCCACTCCTCACTCCTCGCCTGCTCACTCACCCTCTCCCGCTGCCCCCCCTCTTTCTCCCCCACCTCTTTGTTTCAGCTGAGAACCGGCTCCTCGGGACAGTTCCCACACTGCAGTGCCTCTGGTGAGGAGACAGCGCCACTGAGGTAAGCTGGGGGTTCGGGGACACAGGCGCGGGGCAGCCGAAGCCCTGGGGGCGGGCAGGTGGGGACAGTGGGCATTCCCGGCCACATCACTTCTCTACCCAGGGCAACGGAAGCAGTAGAGTGCTAGCCGCAGGTGCCCTACCGGTCAGCAAGAGCAGGGTGGAGGGAGAGCAGGGTGGCAGGCTGTCCTTGCCCTGGTACCCAGCTCCTGATGATGGCCCAAGGCTGAGGGAGACCCTAGGGGGACCCGACAGAGTGAAGGGGGAGGCTGGGACACCCAGAACAGCGCACCCCTGAAGGTTTGAGTCTACGCCCAGTCCTCCCTGCCTCTAGCTGGGCTGCAGCTAGGAGATTGCCAGTGGGCATCAGCCGCACTGACCGCCTTGTGACCCTCACAAGTGCCTGTCCCTGGGTTGGTTGTGGGTCGGAATGTGCTGGGGCTATTCCTACTGCCCAGGTGGAGGGGGCGGGGCAGAGCTCTTTCCCCTATCACCAGCTCCCAGGTATCTTCCAAGCTACTGACCCCCAGACTCACAAAGCCATAGGAAACGGGACATCTTTCCCTTCTCTACGGGTCTTTGACCAGCTCCCGCCCAGACAGGGTGGCCAGGACAGCATTCCCCAGAGTTGCAAACAGCATCTGAGGCCAGGGAACAGATGTTCCTACAATTGGCTCCCTGGGACGGGGAGGGACAGAGAGGTATCCGGCTCTGTGGGAGGGGTGGGGTGGGGAGGTGGGAAGCAGGTGGAGACAGAGCCCTGGCTCTTAAGTGAAGCTACAAGTNCACTTTCTGGGACAACCCGGAGCCACTGGAAGGAGCTAAGAGCCTAAACCTGGGTGGTGAGCAGGAGTGGACAGAAGGGGCAGGGGCAGAGCCGCCCGGGCCCCCTTCTCAGCTGGGGCTCCAGTCGGAGGCAGGGCTGGCTCTGCCTGGGACCAAGTCCCAAGAGCTCTGCTGGTTGCAGGAGAGCCAGAAAAGGCTAAGAGAGCGGTGGCCCACAGGGGACCTTCCCAATGGTGTGCGTTCTGAGGGAAGGTCTCAGGCTGCCTGTTTGGGGTAGGACCAGATCCCACCCAGTGCCAGTAGTGGACCAGATCATGAAAGTGGATATGATCTCAGGAGTTACAGTCACTAAGGGTGGTGCCCCANGGACTGAGCACCTAGCGCACACATTTACAGAAGCTAACTCTCCCTCACCCTTGACCAGAATTTCATTTTAGCAGATAGAGCAGCAGCTCCTGCTACTGATTCTATCACCACTACACCCCAGATGGAGCTGGTACAGCTGCTATAGACCAAACAGCCACTTTCAGCCTACACCCTCCGGCCACTACAGGCCAGCCTGGGCCAAGGGGAAGGAAGGCAAGCAAAGCCTAAGGACTGCCACAAGTGGTTACCTAAGCAGCTTGACCCTTAGGCATCCCTGCCTCTTGGAGAAAACTATCCCTCCCAGGCTGGGCACAGCTCACTACAGCTCTATCTTCTGTGAAAGTCTACCTAGGTCACTGGGTGTCAGGGCTCACCCCTCCACCCACATGCACAACCCATCTCCTCCCGTAGCATATTCCAAATCCTCTAACCCAGCCAGGCCAGCTGTCCCCTCCCTAATCTGGGCCTATGTTCCTCATACATGTACCAAACTCAGAGGGAGGCAGGCTTCTCTGCCTTTTTTCCTGAGACATAAGGGGACCATCTTCCTGCTAGACAGGCAGCTGACTCTAGCTCCAGCTAGCCCTCCTCAGCTCCTAGACCACCCATAACTCAAATACCATCCCTGAACTGGAGGTATAGCTCAGTGACAGACACTCCCAAACACATACACACTGAGGAGAAGGGACTGGAGATTTAACTCAGCTGGTAGAGTACTCAGCTAGCATTCATGAGGCCTGTGTTTGATCCCCAACACCACATAAAACTGTGATGATGGCACACATCTGTAATCCCAGTACTCATGAGATAAAGAGAGNTGGAGAAATTCAAAGTCATCCTTGGCTACATCTCAAGTTCAAGGCCAACCTGGGCTATATGAGACTCTATCTTTAAAAAAAAAAAGCTGGCTAATACCATTCTAATGTCAGAGGACATAGGTGGCAGGTGGCTTGCTTGGCTTCAGGTCACGAACACCAATGTCCTGNTGGCTCTAATCTTGGCCCCTTCTGGCAAGAAGAGGGCCGTCTCTAAACTGAGATCTCTTTATAAGTATCTTTGAGAGATACTAATATCTAGGATTTTTTACAGATTTTTATCTATTTTTAAAGACTTAATTTTTTATTTTATGTGCATAAGTGGTTTGCTTGCATGTATGTATGTATGTATGTATGTGCATCACATGTATGCCTGGTGCTCACAGAGACCAGAAGAGGGTGTTGGATCCCTGGAACTGTAGTTACAGGCAGTTGGAACTGCCATGTGGCGGCTGGACACTGATCTCAGGTCCTCTGGAAGAACAGCCATCTCTACAGCCCCATCTGTCTAGCTCTTTTTCCCCCTTTCTCTCCCTGAGCTTCCTGATTGCATGGAGCTTTCCCACAGAGATCCACCTGCTGCTGATAACCCTACCCTACCAGAGGTGAGCGGGGCACAAACACCGTCTACATCAGAAAAGGAGGGAAGAAAGGTAATGAGGCCAAGACAAGGGCTAGGGCTTGACTCCCACTCTAATGTGCCTTCCAGGCCACTGAAGTGCCGCTCTAGTGGGATTTTATATGAACAGAGACTCTCCATACCCTCTAGTGGATGGACTAACTAACTGTCCAGTCTCTGTACCTCCCACATCCTCACGGCACTGATGACATTCCCAGGGACAGAGGGGCTCATTTCTTCCCAAGGATGTTTGAACCGGGGTTTTCATCTTGATTCCAAAGTAGGCATCTAAAGAGTTGCCAATGAACTGGATGTTGTGGTACCTTTAATCCCAGCACTTGGGAGACAGAGGCAGATG
>LZPO01044192.1:574205-593259 GCA_001675575.1 Neotoma lepida
GCTGTCCTAGAGCTCATTGTCGAGACCACACTGACCTCAAACTCATAGGGATCTGCCTGTCTCTGCCTCCCAAGAGCTGGGACCAAAGGCGTGTATGTTAATATAGATGATAGAGAGTGAGAGTGTAGTGCCCTGACGGGTGTTATGTCACTTTTGCTGAGAGATGTCAAAAGATAGCTATCTTTTCACCCCACAATAGAGTACCAACAATGGCCAAAGAAATGATTCCACCCAAGTCTTAACTTTGTGAACCAATAAGTTTAATTGTGGTCGCATATAGGAGCATGGGCAACTTAAATAGAGCTGTACTCATCGCCCTCCTCTCCTAAGTAATGGTTAACTCCTTATATGTCCTTTAAGGGACCGGGGTCTTTTGATGGTTCCATAATAGCAGGCACAGCTGCCCTGATTTCAGGAGAGCCATGTCATGCCTGAAGGATGACAGAGATGACTGAGAGCTGCCAGTTAGAAGTGGTACTTCTGCTGGACTCGATGTTGCACGCCTTTAATCCCAGCACTCAGGAGGCAGAGGCAGGCAGATCTCTGTGAGTTCTAGGCCAGCCTGGTGGTGTACATAGCAAGCCCCAAGACAACCAGGACTACAAAGAGAGACCCTATCTCAAAAAGCAGAAAAAAAAATTGTACTTCTGGCTGAACATGGTGGTATGTACTTGTAATTCTAGTGCTGTGGAGGCTGAGGTAGGTGGATTGTTACAAATTGGAAGCCAGCTTTGGATACATAGTAAAGTAAAGGTCATCCTGGGATACATATTAATACCCTGTCTCAAACTCCCTTCCCTCTCAAAAAAAAAAAAATAATAATAGTTCAGTAAAGAAGTTGCACTTACAAGCGGGCAGCGTATTTCTGTGCTGCTGAAGACAGGAAGTATTGGTTACTATGTAAGCCAAAGGATGGGCCAATTTATTCACTTTGGCTCTAGTGTCTTGGCACCATGTGAACTGGGAGGTAAGTATCCCTAGGGCCAGGGTTTTGGTTCTTATGTTCCCTATACTTACCAGCACAGAGCCTTTTGTATCAACTTAGACCTGTGAACTTTTCGAGCTAGACAATGTGACAAAATTGCATGTCCGTGTGCATTCTGCTCTCTCTGTTTTACTATGGCAGCCTGGGCTACATGAAACCCTATCTCAAAATAAGAAATATAATTTAGTGATTGTATGTATGTATGTATGTATGTATGTATGTATGTATGTATGTAGTTGGGCAATTGCTGCTAGTATAATTCCAGAATATTTTCATCTCCCTAAGAGAAACTCTGTACCCATTAGCAGCCATTCATCTAAGTGCTGTCTCTCTAGATTTGCCTATAGTGGACATTTTGTATAAATGGTGTCAGATAACATGGCCTTTAGTGTGTGCCTTCTTTCGTGTGGAATGATGTTTCCAAAATTCATCCCTGTTGTCATATTAATTAGCACTTGGTTTCTTTTTGTTCTCAAATAATATTGTGTCATGTTATATGGCTAGTCCACATCTTGTTGATTTGTTAATTAGTGAGCNNTTGGGTTATTCCCATTCATAATGCTACTGTAAAAGCCTGAACATTTTGGTGTAGACATTTTCAGTTTGCTAAAGTATATATACCTAGGTGTGGAATTTCTGAGTCACATAACTGTCTTTCCAGAAAAAGTATGGTTTGTTTGTTTGGTTGGTTGGTTGGTTGGTTGGTTGGTTGATTTGGCTTTTTTGTGGTGGGGTCAGAGGATCAGGCTTGGAACTGGTTTGGAACTCACTATATAGACCAGACTGGCATTGAACTCAGAGGTCCACCTGCCTCTCTTATCTCCTAAGCATCACTGAACCTGGCCTGAAAAGGGCTTTTGCAGAGCATCTGTACCACGTATTTCATCAGTGGTGTATACAGGGGTTCTGATTCTCCACCATGCTCCTCTTNACCAGTACTGAGCAGTCCTTTTATGACAGCTGTTAGTNATGTGAACTAGTATCTTGCTGTGCTTTTGATTTTCATTAGAATCACATATTTTGCATATTTTGTTTTTAACACTACCACTGAGCTGTATAGCTCCAGCCTGAGACCATGTATTTTTTTCATACAGAAGCTTTAGGTTGATTTTTTTTTTTCATTATATTAGCTGCTTTTGATTGTTTCAGATAAGTTTGTGTATGCTTCCTAAGATGGTAGTCTTGGGAAAACAGGTATATGTAGGCAGGCGGAGTGGTTTAGGGTTCACATCCAATTTTTGCTCATATTTTGCTTCAACTCCTATTTATCTTGATACATTGCAGGGTGGTGGCCTTGTCCATGTCACCTGTGGATGACACTTTCATTTCTGGGTCTCTTGATAAGACCATTCGACTCTGGGATCTCCGGTCTCCTAACTGCCAGGTAATGGTACCTCACAGTTACATTTTTGAGCATTTTCTGTGGAAAGCATTATCAGCTCTCCCTCTCAGTTAAGGGAGACAACAGTGGTTCCATTTTGGGATCCCAGAGTCTTCTTATGTGGCAGCAAAACCTTTTACCAGTTGGCTACTGCTTAGTAAGCAGATCTCCTACTTCAGAGTAGATTGCATTATAATGTGGCTTTAGTGCTTGAAAAACTGCCTAGAACCTTTAGCCTCAAGGGGTTTGCTTTTCTTTGAACTCTGTAATGTTGTAAGTTAAGGCTGATTGGAAATGTATCATATAGTGACTTTTTACATTTTAGTCAGTTTTGTTTGTTTACTTTTAATGTTTTATAGGTAGGCTGGATGTAGTTCCTATTCCTTCCTTAGTTTGCACTGGAAAAAGTCAATAATTGAATGGTGGGCTCCTTCATTAACTTGTTGTCCTCTTTTCTCTTAGGGCCTCATGCATCTACAGGGCAAACCAGTTTGTTCCTTTGATCCAGAAGGGTTAATTTTTGCTGCAGGTGTCAACTCAGAAATGGTCAAACTTTATGACCTTCGTTCTTTTGATAAGGTAAATCTTTGAATCCTTGAGCTATATTAAGATTGCAGAAATTTTAAGGGCAAGGTGGACGTTTGAGAACCCTTTCTAGGCCAGGCATGGTGGCACACATCTTCAATTCCAACACTACACTCCAAAGCAGATGCTGGTGGATCTCTTATGAGGCCAGCCTGGTCTACATAGTGCGACCCTGTCTAAAAAAACAGCCTTCTGTGATAGAGGAGCAAGTAGTGGGTAACAGAGTGGCAGAGCAGTGCTTTATCCTTTCTTGCCCACTTAGAAAGAATCTAAATGGATAGAAAAGAAGTTCTAATAGAGGAAGTATTGGTGTGTGTGGAGCCTGGGGACTGCTATTTTTGTGTTTTGCAGGGACCATTTGCAACCTTTAAGATGCAGTATGATCGGACTTGTGAGTGGACAGGACTTAAGTTCAGCAATGATGGCAAACTCATACTCATTTCCACCAACGGCAGCTTCATCCGTCTTATTGATGCTTTCAAGGGTGTGGTGATGCACACATTTGGGGTGAGCTGGCAGCTTTGAAGAATGGCTGTTTCCTTGCTCATAAGGCCTGGGTTGGGAGTGCTGTTAGCTGGATTGTGGAGATCAACAGTTATCCTTGACTCAGTGATGAGGCATGGGCTTATGTTTTCTTCCTGCAAATGAACTTTACCTCCTTTGTATTGCAGTCATTTGCGTCTTACAAAATGACCCGTTTGCTTTCCAAATAAAATTACTCGTAACAATAAACGGGTTTTTGCTCCCTCCCCACTAAATATGGAGTTAGGGTTGGGAGTGTTTTGTATGAGGTAGCAGCTACATTTGGTCTTGGTAACACTGCACATTCAAAGACCTTTGGTGAGAAGGGGCTTGTGTGTTGGGTTGGTGTTTCTATGCAATTGTTTTTATTACTGGCCCTATAATGAGAACCATTCTATTTGTTTCAGGGTTACGCTAACAGCAAAGCTGTTACACTCGAAGCTTCATTTACTCCAGATTCACAATTTATCATGATTGGTGAGCTGCTTTCATTTCCCTTGTTATTTCTCTGGTACTGTGCATTTGTTTATGTTATCAAGCAAAGTAACTAAAATGCTGTTCAGTAGATGTTTTCAGATTTCTTTTCTGTATAGCACCTTCAGACTTTGTAATTTCCTTTACTGTGGACATAAGCATACATGCAGTACCATGTGTGGAGGTAGAACATCTTTGGGGAGTCAGTTTTTTCCTTCTAGCATTTGAGTTCCATTGGTCAGACTCATGTGATCAGACTTCCTGGCAGGCCACCTTTACCTTCTGAGCCATCTCTCTGGCTGTTTGTTTGTTTACTCGTTTTTCTTTTTTTGCAGTGGTCTTATTTATATATAACCCTTCTGACCTTGAAGTTGCCTTGGATTACCTTGGATCTCTGATTCTCCATCTCCCAAGTGCTAGGATTGCAGGAGTGTGCCAACACACTAGCATGGGTTCCTTATTGGAACTGGCAATGTGCTGGTTTTCCCTTCGTGAGCTTTAGAATTAAGCTTTTAAAAAAGCATTACTGTATTGTATTGATAACTTGGTGTAACCTTCAGTAGTCTCAGTGGCCAGATGTTGGCAAGCTAATGGTATTTAGCCCCCTTTCTAGATGGGAAATGGTATGAGGGGGAAATGACTTAGGAATACTGAAGCGCTCCTGCACATCCACTCCTAATTGCCGGCACTTGGGTGCTGTTACTGGAAGGCAGAGGTAGGAAAGTTAGGAGTTTTAGGCTGGCTTGGGCTACATAGAGAATTCAAGTTTAATCTGGGTTATATAACAAAAATAAGTCCCTAAAGAGAAGGGAACAAGGGCTGGAGAGATGGCACAGAGGTTAAGAGCACTGACTGCTCTTCCAGAGGTCCTGAGTTCAATCCCCAGCAACCACATGGTGGCTCACAACCATCTGTAATGAGATCTGGTGCCTTCTTCTGGTGGGCAGGGATACATGCAGACAGAACACTGTATACATAATTAATAAATAAATCTTTAAAAAAAGAGAGAGAAGGGAACAAATAATTAGGTCAAGATCAATTCTCAGTGTCCTTCCTCCATTGTCCTCTCAGTTTCTGCTAAGGGATAGGATATGTCCTGAAACTTTTTCTAGATCTCAATCTATCTTTTTCTCACCTCTTTATTTGCCTCTTAAAGTGTTAATGTCTCGATCATTCTGTTTAGGTTCAGAAGATGGCAAGATCCATGTCTGGAACGGAGAGAGTGGTATAAAAGTAGCTGTATTGGATGGTAAACACACGGGTCCCATTACCTGTTTGCAGTTCAACCCCAAGTTCATGACCTTTGCCAGCGCCTGTTCCAACATGGTATGTGAATACTGAGAGAGATTTTCTATTAGGATCCTCTTGATTGGGGTGGTGGGTGCCTTAGCAAGCTGTGTTCCATCCACGTAGTATAAGTTCATGTTTCAGAAGTGGTGGCTTCCCTGTTATACCCCCACATCATGAGATACCTGACNAGGCTGCTCTTNTCACTTTTATTCCTCTTCCAGTAAGATGGGATCATCCATGCTTTCTGAAGAGAGATGCACAGAGCAGTTTTTGCTCTGGCGCTAGGTTTTAGGCCCAAGCTACTTAGGTTCTTTTGACATTAGTTTTACTCCTTAACATATTCTGACCAACCTTTTATAGGTACATTCTTTCAGGAGTTTTGAATATTGTTTTGGTTTGGCTTTTGGAAATAAGGTCTCTCTGTAGCCTAGGCTGACCATGTACTCCATTAACCTACCTGCCTTAGTCTCCTGAATGCTGATGAGAAGTGGGAGCCACCGTGCCTCCATTCTTTCCACTGAATTCCCCAAAAAGTCTTCTAGTGGTTTATAGCTGTCCGTTTACAAACTTCCTTTGTTTTTATTAATTTTTAGTATATTTTATTGATTTATTTGAGGCAGGGTGTCTGTGTAGACCTAGCTGTCCTAAAANTCTTTGTAAACTGGGGTGGCCTTGAACTCAGAGATCCACCTGCCTCTGCCTCCCAAGAGCTGGGATTAAAAGTGTGTACCACCATTCCTAACTTCATTTTGTTTTTATTGTGTGTGTTCTTGAACATGTGCTTTGGCACACATGCAGAGGTCAAAGGATGACTTGTGGGAATTGGTTCTCTCCTTCCACCATGTGGTTTCCAGGGATCCACGTCAGGCTTAGTGGCAGACATGTTAATCTTAGCACTTGGGAGGTAGAGGCAGGAAAACCAGGAGTTCAGTCCAGCCTGGGTTATATGAGANCCTTTCTCAAACACAAACAAATTAAAAACAAGAAGAGTTCTGAGGGTATAGAAACACTATTAAGCCTGACAACCTGAGTTTGATCTTTGGAATTCATAAGAAGAAAATCAACTCTCCTAAGTTGTTTTCTGGCCATTATTCATGTACCATGGTGTGTACACACACACACACACACACACACACACACACGTAATTTTAGAAAACAGAATTAACTGGAGATGAGAGATAGGTGACTCTTGGTCTGTAGTTTCTCTTGAAGTCTGTCCATCCTCAAGTAGGAACTTGGATGAGGTATTTCACTACTGTCTTTATCCAGAGCATAGTGTCCCCTCTCCCTCTACTGTTGAGACTTGAACCTGCGGCCTTTACTACTGAGCTGCACCTCTAGCCCATTGCTTGTTTTTAGAAACCAAGAAGATAGTATCAGAAGAAATGCAGCCATGGCTGGAAATACAGCTTAGTTAGAGCACGTGCCTGCCATGTATGAACCCCTGGCTTCAGTCCTCCAGTACTGGAAGGTCAGAAGGAAACTAATTTAAGCTGGATGTGTTGGTACACACCTATAATCTAAACATTTGGAAGGTAGAGGCCTGAAGGTCAGTTCAGGGTCATCTTTGGTTATGTAGTGAGTTTGAGATCACATAAAACCAAAAAGCCACCCAGCCCTCAAAGGCAGCAAAACAATGTCATCCAAACCTTCTTTCTTCTCAGATTATGGAAGGAAAGGGTATGATTGAGGCTACCTTGAGAGGCCAGGTTACCACAGGAATGAATATTGGAAATAAACAGAACCAACTTTCAGAGTGTCTCTGGCTCAGTAGAAACAATAATTCAATCATTGGAGTAAGGGCCACCAGACCAAAATTCCTTCACCATTGGGGTTGGGCTCCTTGATGCTGTGAGGTGGGGAAGAACAACCTTCCATAGTGAGAAGAAGCCTGGCTTTTCCCAAAGCTGATTTGTGTTCTCCTTCCAGGCCTTCTGGTTGCCCACCATTGATGACTGATCTGACACTGCTCGGCTATTTGTACAGTGAGGGCGTCCAACAGGAAAAAGTCAGAGGTGACTGAGATGACAGTGGGATTGACTGAATCATTTGACGGGACTGGAGAACATCTTTCCACATGGCCTTCCCAGGGATGTGCTGTCCATCTGCTCTAAAGAATTATTTGCTGAGCGCCTTCCAAAGGACTCTTGGTGCTGCAGATTCAGTTGGCACTCAGCCTTTCCAGTTCTCAGTGCACCAAGCTCTTCAGAGGGTGACTACTTATGATTAGGTTACAGTGGGACCCTTGAGCCCCTTCAATTTTGGATATATTTGCCGCTGAAGAGCCAGTGAAGTCACCAATTTCTGCACATCCTTCTCCCACCCCAGAAATGCATGGGAAGCCACAGTTCTGGTTTTGAGATGCTAGGGCAGCTCAGCACCCCTTGCCCTCACCCTGCATGTCTTGTTACTGGGTCTCCCTGTGTAATTGTGGCATTATTCCACAACCATCATGTTTCTTAGGTGCCAAACATTTACAAAAATAAGTCTTCATATACCTTGGGGTCAAAGAAAGGGATACAGAAGGACCTTGTTTGTCAGGAGGCTTTACAGTATTCCTGTGTAGGTAGGTGAGGCAGGTCTTGGGCTTGGGTGTTGGCTAGCAAAAGGCCCAAGAATCTGAAAGGGAGGGAAGGGAGTAGCAGGTAAATTCTGAGAGCTGAAAGGTTTAGCAGCCTGGTGCAATTCTCCCATCAAGACAGTCCCACAGTCTTTTTGTGGGGATCTTACCGAGCTTGGCTTGTACAAAAGCAAGGTAGTAGTTTATTTTTGTACCTGAGTCACATCACGTTTTCCTGTGGGCCAGTATTGTGGAATGAGTCTGAGTTGTTTACACTGATGCCTTCCTTCCCTGCCCACCACGAATTGTGTACATAGTCAGCAGATGATACCCCTCTTCCCCAGCTCTTACCCAAGAGCTGGCTCTAGGCCTGTGTTATATGTTATATTTAGCCTTTTTATATATGACCCTTGATCTGTTTGTATTTGAGCACAGTGTGCGTGTCCACTTAAATACTATCTCTCTCATCTAGTTTATCAAGAGTTCAGCAGGAGAGGGAACCCTGCAGCTGAGAAAGACTCTTTGTGGGTAGTGTTTGCCACAAGTGTTAGTCTTTTCTGTTAACCTTTAGGGAGACAACGTGAAGCAGAGCTTCTAGTGTTTGCTGTTTTCATGGCAGCTAAGTAAGAGCCTTGGGATGACTCCCTTGTGCTCTTCAAGCCACACTTTGGGGCCCTCTCTACAGTATTAGAATCTTTTTTGCCTGATTATGCTCTGTCTGCACCTGTATATGTGTGACAGTCACTTTTGCATGGCTTCTGTGCCTGGCTTGTGGCATTTGGGGACAGGGTGCTAGAACCAGTGTTTTTAGTTTGTCAGACTTCTCACCTGTTTGTGTGCATCGTTGCCCTTTTTCTTGCTTTCTCCTGAGAGAAGGCTAGGACCCAACTGAGAGGACTGCAGCTGACCTTTTCTTCCCAGTATGGCACCCTCAGAGGAGAACAAATGATAGTCAGACATTTATGCGAGCAATACCCCTGCAAATCCAGAAATCAAGACCCAACAGGCTATGGTTTGCCAATGAGTACCCAGATGCTAGGGTGTCAGTCAGGCCATCACTGCTTCTGCTCAGGAGCAAGCATAGGCTGCGAATCACTAACGCTATTTTTTAAGCAATTAATTTTTGACTTGTTATTCCAACTGAAAAGGTGGCCACCCTCACTGAAGTCTCTAAGTGTTGCTGAACAGTCCTGCCTTCCCAGAGTGGACAGACTATAGGAACCAGGTGATTGGAGACATACTGCCTACCTTCAGGATCTAAGAGTCCATGTTTGGAGGAACTGTTGAGAGCAAATGTCTGTAACTATGGATTAGTAAGGCTGCATAACCTGAAAGTAGAGTGGCTTGCCTGGTCATGGGAAAATTGTCTGAGTTCATGAGTGTCCAACGCTGAGGCACCATGTTCTTGGAAGACATACTGCCTCCCAGCCTCTGCTGGGCCCTGTGGCAGCAGAGTTCTGAATCGGTATGAAAAGATTCAGCTGGAACTTACACTGTATGTNGTCACAGGGTAAGCAAGAGGGAGAAAGCAATGGCAATTTGGGGATGTATCCCTGGGATATATTCACCGTCCTCTGAAATGGCAGCCAGAGCCACTGCTCTATATGTGACAACTGACACTGCACTGTTCAACCACCAGCCACTGGGGTTTTTTTTAATGAATTATTCCCCATTGTAACTGACAATTATTGCTTATGAAGGAAAATTTGGGGATTTTTAAGAACCAATTTGCCACCCAAATGGTACCACTGTTAATTTTGATGTTAAATGTTCCTCTAGATATCTCTGTGCATAGACTTTGATGTGTTTACATAGTTGTTATCCTACTGTACATACAATTTTATGTCCCTTTTGTACTTAACATGAACTTTTTTTTTTGCCATGTTACCAGTCTTAAACAGAATTTTATGGCTTACAGTCTCTTCCATTGAGTTTCTGTGACATTATTTGCCTGCTTCACATCGGAAGGGGTGAGTTGTTCCAATGTTCTGGCTCAGGTGGAGCTGCCTGCAATGTTGTGTGAACTGTTCGGCCTCCTTCAGGCCTGTGGGCAACAGGAAACCCCTGGGCCCATTCCTTAACCTCAGACTCCAATTAAATTACCACAGGGCCAGTAATGAGTGACTGGAGAAGGTGAGCCTGACTCAGCCCTGTTCTTCAGAGACCTCCTCACTGTCTGCCTTGTGCTGTCTACCTCAAACTTTGATTAGGTTGGCATCCTAGGGCTCTGGTTGATGGAAGGTGAGAACTGCATCTGGCAGGATCAGCTGGCTGCCTGGTGAGCCACCTGTTTGGCTAATGCATTGGGAATTGTTGCCACTCTAGGACCTGCTTTCTGCTTCCCTGACTAAACCAGAATAGGTAAAAACCTTGGCCTACTGCTTCGGAAGAAAATGGCTTGGTTTAGTTTAACCCTGACCGGGCTTTCCTGCTTGGTCTACTCTGAGAAATCCCTCAAAGCCTGGCCAGCAAGATGGATCAGCAACTGAAAGTTCTTGCCACTCAAGCATGACAACCTGAGTTCAATCCCCAGATCCCATGGTGGAAGGAGAAAACCCACTTCCTGAAAGTTGTCCTTAGATTTCCACTCATGCCGTGGCATGTGCACACAAAAACCAAAAATGTAATAAAAGCCTGCTGCAGCTACTACTCCGACATGCTTGCAATAGAGAGACCTGGTATGCCCACTCCCTCGTAGTGTGTGAACAAGAGGAACAGGCAGTAGGGTGTGGGGGCGAGCTGGCTCAGCAGTTGGTGTGGGCAAGAGGCAGGCACAGGATGTTGCCTGTACTTTGTGAGAGGATGTCGAGGGATGTGCTGAAGAAAGAGGAAGCCAAATTCAGCAGCCTTATATAGTGACACTGGCATCTGCCAGCTACCTGTCTGGGGCTTAGGGGGCAAGTTAGTGGTCTGTGTGTTACACAGGAAGTGGAAAATACCAATGTGTTCTGCCCGGTCTACCCTGGATAACATACAGGAGATGAAATCTAAGATGAGGAAATGGGGTCTGAGCATCCCAGGTAAGTTAACTACACAAGCTTTCTAACTGCAATCCAGAGCTGTATGTNGCCTGAAGCCCCGTGGTTGTAATATTCCAGTGAGTCAGGTGAAGCTCATGTAATGAAGACTGTATTTCAACAGATACTTTTGAACCTCAGTAAGTTCTAGGTAGCGACAAGAGGTTTTGGTTTAGTTTTTCAAGACAGGGTTTCTCTGTCCTAGAACTTGCTTTGTAGACCAGGCTGGCTTCAAACTCACAGAGATCCGCCTGCCTCTACCTCCTGAAAGCTGGGCATGCACTACCACCGCCTGGCCTGGGCTGGCAAGTCTTAAGGGGAAGATGAAGAGTGAAGTTTCATAAAGCCCTTACTAACTCAAAATGTAAAGCGCCAGGTCACTCAGAAATAAGTGAGGAGTCTTGTAGTGGTCCACACCTATAATCTCAGCACTTAGACTGAGGAAGGAAGGTCAGAGTGAGGCCAACTCAAGCTATGTAAGTTTCAGACCAGCCTGGCCTACATAGTGAGAAACCTGTCTCTCTAAAGGCAGAAGCCAAAGGATCACAAAGTTGAAGCCACACAATACAGTTTCAGAACTGTCAAGGCTACATAGTGAAACCCTTGCAAAACAACTTNGAAAAAGTGGAAGGGCAGCCCTTATGGTACCTACAATTCACAGGTATTAAATGTCTTTTCATTCCCTGGCAACAGTGAGGGAGCTGAGCATGGGAAACAGTCCCGATTATTGGCAAGCTTCCATAGTGAAACTAAAAGGAATCCACTGAGAGACCACAAGAACTGGCACAATGTGTGGACCAAAGCTATGAGCAATTCACGATTCACAAGTGCTCTTTTACATGCAAACATTTAATAACAGAGGCTGGCTGAGTCCCTGCAGGGCAAGCTCTATGTGGCCAATGCTGGGGGTAGAGGTGGGTGAATCCTTAGAGGCTGGGCAGGGTAGAGTGGGCAGGAGGGCGGCAGATGGGGCCGGGACAATGCTCGACTAAAAGTGGAGGGTTAGAAACAAGGAAAAGTGGCTGGCTGAGGAGTAAATGTACTTGGCATAAGATCTGGGAAACAGAACAGACACTGTTGGCACAGGTATAGGGCAGCCCTGGGACTGGGGAAAAACCACCAGATTGGCAGCCAGGCTCCAGGCAGTGGCAATTGGCCTAGCCAACTCTGGAAGCTTCTCTCACCCTGTTTTGTTCTTCCAACTTTATTTTGGATCTGTGCCCTCCATGCGCAGAGAGCAGGGCAGAATCTGAACTCATCTCAGGGGCTGTCTTCAAGATGGCTGGTCCAGCCAGGCACAGTGGTGCACGCCAGTGCTCAGGCGGCAGAGACAGGTGATCCCTGAGTTCAGAGCCAGCCTGGTCTACATAGCAAGTTCCAGGACAGCCAGAACTACATATTAGAGACCTTGTCTTAAAAGGGGGGAAAAAAAAGATAGCTGATTAAGCAGTGTGAGACTGCCCAGAGGTTTCAAGAAGGCACCTTGTGTGGGCAGATGGTTGAATGACCCAACATTCATGGGTTGGAACCAAATGAGCTAGCTGCTCCCCAAGGCATCTTCGTACCCTAAATCCTTTAGTCTGCTGAGGAGAGCTAATGGATACCGTGTTGTCAAGTATCTCTGCCAGGAGGATGCTACCGTTGCAGAGTAGGCTAGGCTCTCCACCCACTGCTGTCTTTGAAACAGATAGTTAAGGCAGAAAGCAAGAGCATTGAGCTGTGGCTGGGGACAGACCAGACAGGGCCAGCTCTTGGCCACAGTGGACGTATGCTCAGACTGCACTAGTCCTGAAGAGGTCATAAGAGTGCAAGTATCTGAATCCTCAGTGGCCACCACTCCCTTGGCCCTGGTTGTGCAAAGGAATCACGAACACGGAGACGTCATCATAGGACACCTGCCCTTCTCCAGTGGCACCATCATCCTTCCCCTGTGTGCTGTGTATCAGCATTTTGGCCAACTCTGAGAACCTGTAAAGCCAATCCTGAAGATGTACTCTGGAGATAAAGCAAAAGGCCAAAGCCAGCCCTCCAGAACTCACTGTCCAGGACAGGACACCTGGGAGACCCCTTAAATGTGGTGCCAAAGGGCCAGAGGGGGGCTTACTAAACTAGGCTTAATTTTTTTTTGGTCATATCCCTTCTCCCTTGGGACACTCAAGCCCTGATCAGGCCACCTGCCCTGAGTTAGTACTATCTTCACAGCTGTAGCTACTTGGGCCAAATCAGGTCCAGTCAGGTCTCCCCCTCAGCTACAGTACCTGTGTGGGTCCCCTCGGTTCCCAGTGAGGAAGCTCCGCACAAGCCGTGCCACCTGCTCATTAGACAGGACATCCCAGAGCCCATCAGTTGCCATGACAATCACATCCTCCTCTTGTAGTACCAGCTGGTCCACATTCAGCACAATCAC
Organism: Neotoma lepida; assembly: GCA_001675575.1. Taxonomy (NCBI): domain Eukaryota; kingdom Metazoa; phylum Chordata; class Mammalia; order Rodentia; family Cricetidae; genus Neotoma; species Neotoma lepida. The sequence continues at coordinate 587,427 of LZPO01044192.1, forward strand.
CTGCAAGTTAAGCCTGAGGGTCTTCCAATGCTCCCTTCCCAGCTCCTACAAGGCTCATTCTCTGCCCTTCCTGGGCATTGGACCCTGGGGTGAGCTACATTGCTCTATCACCTGTGGGATGGAGAGCAGGAAGGGCTTGAGCTGGATGTTGGTGTCCAGGACTCTGAGCTGATGGTCTCCCAGGCCTCGGGAGACAGCCAGTGTTCCTAGTAACCGAGCCTAGGGGAAAGGGAAGGGTGTGATGATAGTGAGGAGCTTAGCACATGCTCAGGGTCTGGCTCTGCTGAGCACAAAGGGGGAAGTGAACGGGGGCTTCTAAGGGAGAAACATCATCTGAGGGACGGGACCCCAGGATACCAGCCACAGCCACTTGTAAGGGACAAAGGAGCTCCCACCTTCAGGGAGCAACTAAAGAGNGATTCTTGGGCAGGGGGCACTGACCTGCCTTCCCTGTCCATGAATCAGTGGATACTTGAGGTCAGACTTTTCCACCTGTTTGTAGCTCCTACAGGAGCAGACCTAGAATCAGCCACACCCTACTGCCCACACCCTACTGCAGCTTCTCCCATTCAAACCCAGCTACCACACCTTCACATGCCCACCTTGCCCAAGTACGACTGCCTCAGGCCATACAGGTGAGCCTGGACCTTTTCCCACCCTGTCCCCCAATCCCACCAGCTCACCAGCCATTCATGTGATGATCCCTGAACAAAACCTTCTGCCCTAAGTCATCCCCTTTCAGCCGCCGAGGAAACTCCAGTCGGGTGAATTCACCAGCCAGAAGCTCAGGGTAGATAAAGGCCTAGGGTATAGAGGCCAATTTCAGATCAGGCTTCCTTCCCAGGGCCCTATATGGCCCTCGACACGGGAATTGGGGGTCCCTCTGTTAAGAGCACCTACCAGCTGCTGGATCCGCTGCCGCTCTGTTTCTGGGGTGAACTCAGAACTCAGCACCCGTATCTCATCTCTTTGCACCAAGATGGCTCTAAACAGGTTGGAGGAAGGGGAAGAGGTCTATGAAACAACTTCCATACTCACCCATGGCCACCCTCCTACCACNCTTCTCCAACCACCAGCAGCCACTTCTGGCCATGCTGATCCCTTGTTCAAATCCCTCCATGACTGCCTAAGACCTATAGAGTAAAGGTGCAGCCTGTTAGCATGACCCCTGTAGCTCCTGCTTGCCTTGGCATCAATGTCCACTCTTACACTTGGCTTATGCCAAATACAAATACATCTTGGTCAGCCAGTCCTCCTCATTTTTAACCCTTCTTTCACTGTCTCAACTGCCTCTGGTAACCTGCCCTCTACCCTGCCCACCCTCCAAGGGTCCACTCACCTGCTATCCCCAGCATTGGCCACATACAGCTTCCCCTGCAGGGACACAGCCACCAGGGCTGTACAGCCACCCACCTGGCCTGAGGCCTCCAGCTCTCTCCCAATCACATCATCCTGGAGCAAACCAAGGGCATCATAGCTGCTGCCTGAACTGGCAGCCATCTCTAGCCCCTCACCCCTTACAATTGCATTCCCACAAGCAAGCCTACAAATCCCAACTCAAAAGCTTGGTCATTAGCTCCTGAATTCCTGTGTAAAGAGAATTTACACAAGGGAAGTGTAATTCAAAACAGGAAGAGAAACCAGTGCTTGCTCTGAGGGCCGAGGACAGTACAGGTGAGCAATTAGCACACAATAGGAACTAGATAAATGGAGGGGTAAGCTGAAGACCACAGGGCTATGACTAGGAAAGAACAAATCAATACAACCTTCTCTCCACAGTCCAAGGAATGGGGTGGCTATGGTATGCAGTTATACCCCAGTTTCTTAAGTCCCTAGGGGAAAACATCCCTTCTCCCCAAAGGCCCCACTCACACATTCCTGGAAGGCGCTCTCCAGGGCTCCAATCACCAAGTCTTCTGCCCGGATGCCCTTTTCCTCCACAAACTGGGGGTCACTGGAGCAGACACAGCGGCCACTGAGATGCATGGGGGGCTGAGTGGCCATCATGCCTTCTACCACAGCCTCCAGCTGCCGGCGCAGGCAGGAATGCAGGGTGTTGGCAGCCAAAATGGCTGCTGCAGGTCCACCATGCCCATCAAACAGTGCCCAATAGTGACCTGTCAGGAACTGCATAGGAAGGGCTGTCAGGCTCCACCAAGCACATCCTGGCCCTAGCCTGAAAGTGGGGTTCAGGCAGGGCTGTACTCACCTCCTCTGGGCACACCGTCAGCCACTCTTGATCTTCTTCAATCCCAAACTCACATCGCCGGATGCACAGCTTCCCACAAGCAGCCTGATCCTCATTGAACTCAGATTTCTCTGCATTGATAATCCTGAGGCCATGAAATCATCAGTGATGTCTCATCTACGTGACTGTGGCACAGAGACTCCACCTGGGACAACTGCTTCTGGGTGCTGTCCCTGACACCACACCTGGACAACTTTTCTTTTCTTCTTCTTCTTTTTTTTTGAAGTTATTTTGTGTGAGTGTGAGTGTGAGTGTGCATGTGTGGGCACAGGCCAGAGGTGGACATCAGGTGTCTCCTATTGTTCTCCATCTTAGTTTCTTGAGACAGGTCAGTGTCTTACTAAACCTGGGGCTCACTGATTCAACTAGACTGCCTGACCACCAAGTCCTGTATCTTCCTGCATCTGCCTCCCCAGTGCTGAGATTACAGGCCCCAACTGCCACGCCCAGCTTTTAACAAGGTTGCTGGAGATCAGAACTCAGATCCTCATGCTTGCTCTGCAAGCCAATAATTTTACACAGCCCCGTGATGTAAGTCTTCTAACTGTTCAGTGGCTTTGTCACTAGGGTCAAATTCAGAGCCCGGTCCTTTTAGAGACACTGGGCTGGCCCAGAGTTTGTGAGGTCTCATCTCTGTCCCAAACCTATCCCATACAGTATAGGCCAAACTCAGAGTGAGGTGCGAGGTGAGATATACATCTCCAAAGGCCAGAAAAAGGAAGGGTCCAGACGGGTGATGGCCCTCCCGGGACCTCCAACCTTCTCCAAAAGAAAATGCCAGAGTGGGAAAAGGAGGAGTGGTGTCAAGAGTCCCGGGGTGAGGACAAGAAGAGGGTTAGCGGGAGTGTCCACACTCAGCCAGTTTTCTAGGTCTGCACAGAACCCAATGAGATCAAGGAGGGGGTCGAGAGGGGACGTGGAGGCAAGGACACTCACTCGGCGTAGCCTGCGTTCCATGGCAGCGTGCGGCCCCGCGCCGGGCTGCGCACGGGCCGGGAGTCCCGGCGGCGCGAGGCGTCGGTGGCGCCAGGGCTGGAGCCGGAGCCGCGCAGGAAGCGGGGCCGGTGATAGGGCACCGGNCTGGAGCGCGGCCCCGGTGGCTGCGGCTCTGGAAGTGGACCCCCGGGTAGGAAGCGGCGCCGGAACCAGCCGGCGGACATTGCGTGGCGGCCGGGGGCTGCGGCGCAGAGAGGGACGCCAGGGTCCCGCCCGCCCCAGGGAGGAAGCGGGCCTGGGGGTGGAGCCTGGGGTTGGAGGCCACGCCCCCTCCTGGCCCTCCCGCCCCAGGGTGGGCGGCCAGTAAGAAGGGAACGCGTTCACCCACCCCACTTTACAGGCAGGAAAACTGAGGCCGGGCAAGATGAAGCTGCCTACTTAGGCACGAAGGCTGACCGGCACCTGTGGGACTCTGAATGGGGAAATCCTTCCCTCTACTCTAGGAACCATTAAGTCATCTACAGTGGGTGCTGGGCGAGTGCCACACAAGAGCCTCAGCCTCGCGCTGCTAGCAACCGTCTTACACAAGGGGAGGATGGGGACAGTATGTCCTTGGAGGTGAGACGACACATTGACTAAGTGCATGCCCAGAGTGCTCTAGAGTTTTGTGCTCCCTGGTCCTCATCCTCAGAGGCCCACTCCCAAATGGCTGCCCCTGCAGTCAAGATGGCTCCTCTGGACAGCACAAGATCCTTCCTGGAGTGTGAGTGACGGACAAGAGGAACCTATGGGGATTTAAAGGGGAGCGTAGTTCCTTTTTCCAGCTTGTCATAGGTACAACCTTGAGCTGAGGGAAGTGTAAGAATTTCGCTGACATCTCTTTTGTTTTGAGACAGGCTTTCACCACGTAGCCCAGGCTAGCCTGGAACTTTCTGTGTAAACCAGGCTGGCCTCAAACTCTAGGCACTCCTTCCTCTGCCTTCCGCGTACTACAGTTACAGGCAAGTGCTATCACTCTGGCTCAGAATGTCTCTTAACCTCTAGGTAGCTGTCACTGTAGGGGGCTAGCAGCAGTGTTCCCCTTTATGTCTGCACATTAACGGAGCACTTGTCACTTTCTGTCACTAAGTACAGGTGTCCCTCTGCAAGGCTGCAATTTCCATTTCATAAGGAAGGGCTGAGGCCCACAGAGGGGAAGTATTTGATGCCCAGGGTTTGCAGTATGACGTGCAGCTGAGTCAGACCACCCCACAAGGGATTTCTCTTCCTCTTTTCTCCTCCAGAAAGCCAACTTAAAATCTCTAAGGCCCAAGGATGGATGGATGAGGCNAAACCGTTGCCTCTGCTCCTAAACCCAGGTCAGTGCTTCGTAGGCCTCACTTCCTTCAGTCAGCCAGCCTTCCTCTGCTGGCATTTCCTCCTGCCCAAGGAGGAAGAGGGTTCTTAGGGAAAAGAGCTGCACCCTAGTAACTTTGGGCGGGGGGGCTAACCTACTGAGCCCACCTAGTAACAGCCACACTCAGGGCATAGGAGCACAGAGGTAATGGAGATAACGCGGAGCCCTGAGGTGATAGGAAGGTTCCACTAGGTGGTACCTGACCCAGGTATGAGGGGTGACAAAGTCTGAGAAAGTTACAGCCAGACACCCCACCCTGCTGCTTCCAACAAAAGAGAGGGATACATATGATGACTTCGGACATACCCTTGGCCCAAGTTTCTTTAGTTCTTGCTGTAACAAAGTATCTGCAAAAGCAACTACCGGAAGGAAGATCTTGTTCAGTCCATGCNGGGGAGGCAGGCCAAGGCAGGGCAATCAGGAATGCGAGGCAACTGGTCAGTGTGTCTGTCGCTGCCAGGAAGAGGCGATGCTTCCCTAGTTATTCAGACCCCAGCCCACAGGATGCTGCCCACATTCAGGGCAGCGCTTTTCTCCAAGTTAAACTCTTCTGGAAATGCCCTCACAGACAAAGCTCAAAGGTTCCTCTCCTAGATAATTAACTTCATGCTCAAGATCAGTCATCACACTGTTTTACATAAGCTTCCACAGCCCATTTACCCATCCTTGGCAATCACAATTCTTATCAAAGTTTTAAAATCTTTGCCTACAGGTCAATAAAATTCCAAATACAGTTCAGTTCTCATTTGTTTGACATTTTTTTTCTGACTCCTTGCTTGTTTGTTGACATGGTCCAATGTGGCCCAGGCTGGCCAGGTACTCACTATGTAGCCCAGGCTAATCTTGAACCTTTTTTGCTTTCCATTTATTTATTTGTTTGTTTATTTACTTTTGAGGCAGAATCTAACTGTTTAGCCCTGGCTGGCCAGGAATACACTGTGTATACCAGGATAGCCTTGAATTCACAGAGATCCACCTGCTTTTGCCTTCTTAGTGCTGGGATTACGGTTATTTGCCAGCACACCTGGTTTATGTAGTGCTGGGGATCGAACCTAGGACTTCCTGCATGTTAGAAAAGTGCTCTATTAGCTGAGCCATATCCCCAGTTCTAGAACGTTGTTTTAACTAGTTAGTTGTTGCTTGTGTTTTTATTTTGTGTGCGTAGTGTATACATATACTGTGTGCACGTGTTCGAGTGTAATGTAAAAACCAGTGGTGGACATTAGCCATCTGCCTCTATCTTTTTTTTTTTT
>LZPO01044192.1:593289-615057 GCA_001675575.1 Neotoma lepida
CAACTTGGAGCTCTCCATTTAGCTGGACTGGCTGGCAAGTGAGCTCCAGGTAGGTATTGGCCTGTCTCCTCGAACTCCCTCTCCTCAAAGTCCTCATGGTCTCCCTGCCCGGCCCAGGGGGTAAAGCCAATTTTTTTCACTCTGGTGCTGGGAATCTGAACTCCTATGCCTGCACAGCACTTTACTGACTGAGCCATCTCTCAGTGACAGACTATTAATTTATCTTTTTTTTAAGTTTTTATTTCATTTTTAAATTTTTTTTGTGTCTGAGTGTTTTGCCAGCATGTATCTCTGTGCACCACATCTATGCCTAGTCCTGGGAGGCAGAAGGGGCTGGAATTACAGACAGTTGTGAGCTGCTATGTCATGTGGATGCCAGGTACTAAACATGGGTCCAATGCAACAGCAGCAGCAAGTGCTCTTAACCACTGAGCCATCTGTCCAGTTCCATTTATCTATTTTTAAATAACAAGCTTCAGGGCTGGAGAGATAGTTAAGAGTCCTAGCTGCTGGNGCTGGAGAGATGGCTCAGCTCAGCGGTTAAGAGCACTGGCTGCTCTTCCAGAGGTCCTGAGTTCAATTCCCAGCAACCACATGGTGGCTCACAACCATCTCTAGTGGAATCTAATGCCCTCTTCTGGAATAGTCTTACATGCAGATAGAGCACTCATACATAAAATAAATAAATCTTTATTTAAAAAATTAAGCCTGGTGGTGTTAGTGCACACCTTTAATCCTAGCACTCAGGAGTCTGGTCTACAGAGTGAGTTCCAGGACAGCCAGAACTGTTATACAGAGAAACCCTGTCTCAGAAAATCAAAAGAAAAAAAAAAATTAAGAATACTGGCTGCTAAATGACTGTGAGTATTAGCAGCAGGAAAGGCCTCTGATAAGGCAGACAAGTTCATTAGAATTGGNAAGTTTCTCAGACTAAATCCTGGTCCTTCAATCACAGGACCTTAATACATGCACCTTCTTTTTGGAAAACTTNACTAGATCACCCCAGTCTCTCCTACCGTATTCTATCCAAAATTCACCCCCTCATTTTCTCAGCGTATGGCTCCAGCCACCACATACANCGTGCACCTGATGACTGGTAGATCGTAAGTCTAGGCTTCCACCTGTGAAGAAAAGTCTGGGGTTCAAGACCTCCTCCCCACCCTACCCCAAACACACGCGACCACACACGCGCGCGTGCCCGCCTACACTGAGATCCCCTCACGTGTCACAAACTGGGGTACGCCTGGATCGGCCTCCACTCTCAAACCTCCTCCCAGGCAAACGCACAGTCCCTCCCACACCTAAGCGCGGATCCGCCCACAGGCCTCCTGGATTGCGGCCTACCAGCACCCGCCCACACACCCCTCGGGCACCCGGCGGCCCCTTCTGTGCCATAAGGGTGGTAGCGGCACGCAACACGGCCATCCGGACCCTGGTGCCCGCTGCGCGCACGCGCCGCACTAGTGCCCGCCTCTGCCGGCCTCGCCCTCCGGGGGCGGGGCGCGCTGGGGGCTGGTCCTGCGGCACCGCCCGGGAAGCTGCGCGAAGCTGGGCGCCGCCGCCACATCCTCCGGAGCTCTGGGTCCAGGCGAGCCGAGTCGAGCCGGGCGAGGACCAAGCGGAGCGCTCCGACGGCACGAGCGAGCCGAACGCTGAGCCATGGCGCACCAGACCGGCATCCACGGTGAGGGCGGGTGGAGGGCGGACAGGAGGCCCAAGGGCTCTGCCGCGCCTGGTCTGCGCGCTTGGCCCCTTCATCCTCCTCTTCCTCGCACCCTCCAGGGAAATTCCTGTTCTCCTTTGCAGCCGCGAGTCCCCGGGATGGACACATCTTGCGGGAGTACAGACTGCTGTACATAGCCGAGAGTGGGTGCACATGGATGCACACAGCAAGGGTGGAAGTATCTTGTGTACTCATCTGGGGGCGGATGTGCCTGTGTGTACCCGTCTGGGTATTTTTGTTCTTTTCTGGAGGTGGGGTGTACCCGGATATGCACATCTGGAAAAGTGTACACGCATGTGCACATGTCCTCTGTATACAGTCCAGTGTGTGCACATCTGGATGCGACTTGGTTATGCCTATCCAGGCTCCTTGGTGTGAATGCATTAGTGGCTGGTTTTGGACACTGTAGGTGGCATGGACCATCTCAGACATCAGTGTTTCCTGTCAGTATGCACACACATCTATGGGAGTCTGCATGTGTGCACAGTTTAGGCACATCTCAGTGTGTGTGTGTTATCATGGATGTTTGCATGGGTGTCTTATGACTGACGTGGGCTTGTGTGTAAGTGTGGAGAGGATATCCTGACCTGTACTCCTTCCAGGACCCCATACTCTTGCACTAGGCTGGACAAAAGCTGGCATGGAGCCCTCCTTCTTAAGCAGAATGGAGAGAGTTGCACATCTGACCTTGGCCTCCGACTTCTTCCGTTTTCCACTCTGATCTGCTCCAACCGGGATTGCAAAAGTCCCAACTTGAAGCTGGGAGCAGGAAAGAGGGTCAGGATTCAGGCTTTCTAGGAGAGCTCTTGTCTCCACCCTCATGTACAGGAAGCTTCTACAGCCCAGAGTGTCACACCCACAGTTCCGCTCCAGAGTCCGTTTCCTCCTTAGATAGACTGAAACGAAGCACTAGCTGGGAGCCAGGTGTTTTGACCCTACCTGGTCTCACTGGCCCCATCTCTTACTGGCTTGGAAGGGCTGCTTCTCTGGCCAGCTGGGAAGGCCAGGCTGCTTGCCTGGACAGCTTGTTGGTTTGGCCATCAGCCACCCCTGTCACCACATCATGATCCCCTGCCCAGGGCTGCCACCATCGACCTGCCTGACCACCTGAATCCTTGCTTGCGGTTGTGGCTACTTGGTGAATGGATAGCCCTCAGAGGCTTTCCCCCTGGCCCCGCCCCATCCCCATCCTGCTTGTCCTGAGCATGCAGGGACCTGGATCAGGCCTGGCCTCCCACAGGTGGGACATCCTCTCCCGGAGATGGAAGGCCAGGTTTCCTGAGTCAGCCTCAGAGTCGGGAACTGCCAGGGGGAAACTGCCCCCTGGCTTGCCCCTTCCTTCCTCTTTGTCTGGTCTGAGCTGCTGCCTCCAACTGGGAGGAGGTATTAGGAAGTTAGCACCCACACACACTGCTGACCCACCCTGTGGCAGCAGGCTCTACTCTGTCCCTTCATTCCTCGTGCTGTGAGACAGGCCTACCCAGGGGAGCCTCCCGCTGTCCTGCCTATGAGGCTGTACACCTTCCTTTTGGGGGCCTGCTGGAGATAGCAAGAAAGACCACCCTGGAGGATCAGGTGCCAGCCTTGGCCTGGCCATAGGAGTAGGTTTGGTGACCTCAGAGTGGGGCCCAAGAAGGACCGTAACCTGAGGCTTGCTGGAGTTGGAGGTGGGCAAGGTGGGGGCAGGGAGGCATGAATCTTTGATGACAGAGGCTCAGGTGTCCCAGGTCTGGCCTCTAGATTATTGATGGTGACTGGGGTGGGGTAGGAAGGGATGTCACTTTCCCTGCTGGCTTTTCAGTTTGCTCTGGTAACAGTAGAAGGGACTTGTCAGCCTCCCTCTGGGGAGCTTCTTGGCCTCTCTTTCAAGGTCTAGGCAGGTAGGAGGAGCAATAAAACACAGCCACCCTTAGATTAAAAAAAAAAAAGTAATTATTAGCAGAAGCCCCCATTCCTTAACACCTTCTCCCATGTACTCCTTACCACAAACTTCTGAGTTTGAGGGAATTAGCTCGGTTTTATGGATAAGGTTGAGGTTCAGAGAGGTCAGAGGTCACACAGCTAAGAGGGAGCTGGGGCCNCAAAGATCAGCCTTAAAGCTTCAAGCATCTGCTGGTGGTTATTAGTTGTGCATGCCCAGTGGGGCTGTGACCCCTTGTGTACAGTATGAAGCTATGCTTCTCTGTTCCCAGGGCTTGTTAGACTCTGTTAGGCCCCTGGTCACACAGTGACCTTCATGGGTGGTATACATGGGTTCAGGCCTAAGGGCATGGGGCATGGGGCATGGGTGGAGGCTGAACCCAGTTGCTTCTGGTCCCCTTTAGACCTTATTTTATCCATCTGAGAATAGGATGAGGCCACTCACAGAGGAGCCTCATGGGAGTCTTACAGGTGGTGATGGAAGTCACTGTGCAGGGAAAGGGGGAGCACCTGAGGACATGACTGAGAGTTTGTTTACTTAAAGCCCCCCCCGCCCCATCCCTAAGCTGCCCATCAGCTGCCNAGTCCAAGGCCTATAAATATTCTGTGATCTCAACTCTCCAGCTGTGTTCCTGTCGGGATTCTTCTGACCCTCAACAGCCCCAAGGTCACACTCACCCAGAGACCCAAGCAGGTCCCTTACACACTTGGACTGTGTTTTCCCTCTCTACTATCGCTAGTGGAGCTGAGATGATTCATGGTCCTCTAGCCCTGACCATGGTCCTCACCTTGGCACTGTGTCCTTGGTCATTAGTGACCTTCCAGCTCTGCTGCCCAGTTTCCAAGATGGAGTCTCCTTTGAAGGTACTCCTCCTCCTCCAGGAAGCCTTCCTTACTGCCTGGGAGCTGAGGCTTTATTGCCCCTTGATAGGGCTATGTTGGGTCTGGTGGGCCCCTCTTTTGGTACACACTGGTTGGGGGCTTGGAGTCCAAGTGTATTCCTGTGTAATCCACGCCTATGTCTATATAATTTGTCTATATTGCCTGTACACATGGTATAGACACACTGCAGCTGTGTCTGTTGCCTGTGTGTGTGTTGGCAATCTGGGAGTGTGTGTGTGTGTGTGTGTGTGTGTATGTGTGTATATGTGTGTGTGTATATCTCTAAATGAGTGTGTCCACTTACGTTGACCAGCTGAGTGGGTGTTCGTCTATTGCTGGGTCATCCTGTTGTCAGGGGACAAGTGGGTGCCCTTCATTCTGGCCAGCTTGACTTGTCTTAGAACTTGCCCCATCTTCAAGTGGACTGTCCCATTCCTGCCTGCCCTTCGTGTCATCAGAGCTATCCCAGCCAGCAGGCCATCTGCCTGCCACTCCTGCTAGCTAAATTTGGGAGCTTATGTTCAGTAGCNGTCTCAGGTTCCCAGTCACATGGGGGAACCATATTTAACCCACTTCCCAGCCTAGCCATCAGANCCCACNGGACACCAGCAGACCCAAACTCNTCCTTATCCACTCTGCCTGCTCACCAACAACAACTATGTTTCTTGTGCTTGTAGCCACTGAAGAGCTAAAGGAATTCTTTGCTAAGGCCCGGGCTGGCTCCATCCGACTCATCAAAGTCGTCATTGAGGACGGTGAGTGTGCCCCCCACAGGCTGGGGCATGGGATGGAGGCTGAACCCAGTTGCTTCTGGTCCCCTTTAGACCTCATTTTATCTATCTGAGAATAGGATGTGGCCACTCACAGAGGAGCCTCATGGGAGTCCTACAGGTTGTGATGGAAGTCACTCTGTTGTGCAGAGCCCTNTCCTGTGGTCATGTCCAGCCTCAGTTCCTAGAGGCTGTGTGGCTTTTGAGATGGGCCTTGTCAGGGTGCTGGGCTAGGTAGATGGCAGGGACCCAGTGAGACCTACTGTATGTATGTTGTGTGTGTGCATTCGTGCTTATGTGTGTGTGATCAGCACACANAGACTGTGGGAGGACTAAGATGCCGAGGAATGGAAGGAAAGAACTTACATCTGTTGCTCATTCTGAAAACAGGATAGAGTAATCCTGTACGTGACAGGGCTTTGAACTGACTGTGGGACCCAGGGTTCTTACCAAGCAGTACTAGAGGTATGAGGGTGTGGGGCTGGAGCCAAGGCCTGAAGTGGAAGTATTCAAGAAGGCAGACGATCTGTCTGAGGCTGAAATAGGGGTGGGGAGTCAAGGAGTCCCTCTCCCTTCTGTGCCAAGCGGCTGCCTCGGCAGGGAAGTATAGATTCTGAGAGGAGGTGTGGATCCTGGCCTTCTCAGTAGTCANGCTGTCAGGAGCCCTTCAGCACTGGGCACCCTGAATGAGTGTCCCATGCACTTTAGCAGGGCCTGCCAGACCCTGAATTCATCTCAGGTTTTAGGGCCACAGCTAGGCTGGGCTTTGTCCAGATGCCCTCAGAGGCTGGGGAGGGGTCATTTGTTAGGTGACAAATGGAGGCCTCCTGGGGTTTCCCACCCTTAAAGAGACAGTTGGGCTCATTGACCTCCATTTTCAGCCCCGTCCCTTAACCTCGAGGTAAGATGTCACTTGTAGATGGTCCCCATAAGCATAAGGAGTCTCTAGGCAGAGTCTTATCCTAATTCTGCATTCTAAGTGTTGGGGTGCCTGGGAATGCCCGGGGTAGGAGTTTACATTCTAGTTGAGTATGGTTGGAGCACCTGATTTTTCTATAAAAACTAAATTATAGTTCTTTTTTAGCTTGGGTTTTTTGTGGGGGTTTGTTTGTTTTGTTTTGTTTTCCAAAACAGGGTTTCTCTGTGTTTCCCTGGCTATCCTGGAACTCTCTCTGTAGACCAGGCTGGCCTTGAACTCACAGAGATGCGCATTCCTCTGCCTTCTGGGTGCTGGAATTAAAAGTATGTACCACCACCCTATGTAGGTGAAAGTTTGTCAGGTCCCGCCCAGCTCCCGCAGCCACTTAGACCCAAGTAAACACACAGAGGCTTACATCATTTTCAAACTATGGCCATGGCAGGCTTCTCACTAGCTAGCTCCTAAATCCCAAATCAACCCATTTTTATAAATCTGTGTCGCCATGTGTTCTGTGGCTTTACCTGTGTGTCGTTACATCCTGTTCTCCAGATGGCAGAATGGTGTCTGCCCAGCTCTGCTTTCTTTTCCTCTCTCCCGTTCAAATGTCCCACCTGACTTTATTCTGCCTCACCATTGGCCAAACAGCTTTATTTATCAACCAGTCAGAGCAACACATTTTCAGAAAGACATTCCCATCAGCCCTCGTTCTTTTTTTAAACAAAACAACAACAAAAACGTGTCTGTGTCTATGTGGCGGTTTGTGTATGTGAGTGCAGTGCTCATCAAAGCCAGAAGAGGGCATCAGAGCTTCTGGTACTGGAGTCACAGGCAGTTGTGAGCTGCCTGACATGGGTTCTAGGAATCAAAGCCAGGTCCTTTGCAAGAGCAGCCAGTGCTTTCAGCTGAACCATCTCTCCAGCCCCAAATTAAACTTCTTTTTTTTTTAAATTTATTCTTATTTATTTATATGTATACAGTGTTCTGCCTGCATGTATCCCTGCAGGCCAGAAGAAGGCATCATTACAGATGGCTGAGAGCCACCATGTGGGTGCTGGAAATTGAACTCAGGACCTCTGGAAGAACAGTCAGAGCTGTTAACCACTGAGCCATCTCTCCAGCCCCCCAAATTAAACTTCTTATGTAAAATTCCTTGTATAGCTTGGCAGGATGGGATATGCCTATAATCCCAACACTTAAGAGGGCTGAGACTGGAGGAACTCAAGTTTGAAGCCAGCCTAGACTATATAGACTTGTCTCCAAATATAAAAATGAAGCCTTGGGAGGTAGAGGTGCGAGAATCAGGAGTTCATGGTCCTTCTTGGCTATATAGTGAGTTGGAAGCCAGCCTGGGCCAGCCTGGGCTAAAAATGCCAAAAATAATAATAATAAAATTCTTATTTATTTTTAAATTTGTATTTAGTGTGTGTGTGTGTGTGTGTAGAAATCAGAGAACAGCTGGGATTGAGCTAAAGTCATCAAGCTTGGTGAAAAGTACCTTTACCCTCTGAGTTATCTGACCTGTCCAAACATTCTGGCTTAAAAATGAGAACAAGTGGCTGGAGAGATGGTTCAGCAGTTAGGGGCTATCATTGCCCTTGCGGGAGATCCAGATTCAGCCTGGCATGGACATGGTGGCTCATAACCATCTGTAACTTCAGTTCCAGGGGATCCAACACCTTCTTCTGACCTCTGTGGGTACCAGGCACACACATGATACATATACATAAATCTAGGCAAAACACTCATAAAATAAGTAAATAAAACCTTAAAAAATATGAACAACAAAGTAAACAATACTGACTGTTTGATCCCCTTCCTCAACCTCACCAGCTTATAGCTGCTTACTTTTTTTGGTTTTGTTTTGTTTGTCAAGACAAGATTTCTCTGTGTTGCCCTAACTATCCTGGAACTCACTCTGTAGCCCAGGCTGGCCTCCAACTCACAGAGATCCACCTACCTCTGCCTCCCAAGTGCTGAAATTAAAGGCCTGTGCCGCCACCACCCAGCTTTAGCTGCTAACTTTCAACCCTGATTCCCATCTGAGTTCTGGGTGGGCAGGTAAAGAGGGTAGGGCCTGCAGAAGTGGTTAAACTGGTGGCCTCACATGTTGGATTCTCAGGCAGCTGGATTCTTGACCCTATCAAAAAGACCTGGTGGGATCTGGTGAAGTGCTGGCATGGCCAGCTAGGATCAACCATGGACCAGCCACAATCACCATTTTGCCCAGTTCTTCCTCTGGGTTGGCCTGTGTGACCAAGTACAAGTCTGGTGTCCACTTGAGGTCTCAGCCTGAAACTGTGGTTGGATGACCTACTTGGCTAGAGAGATGGTAAGGCTGTCAGGTCCAGGCTGGCCAGCAAGATGGCTCAGTGGGTAAAATTTGGGTGCCCAAGCTCAACAAGCTGAGTTCAGTCCCTGGAACTCACAGTGGACTGAGTCCTGAGAGTTGTCTTCTGACGTCTGCATTCACACTGAGAGGCACGTACCCATACTCATGTATGTCATACATACACAACAATAATAATAGTAATAATAATAATAAATAAAAAATAGTAAGTTGGTTGTTAGCTAAACTAGATGAGACGCTTCTTGCTTAACTAGATGAGACGCTTCTGTAATCCCAGCACTTGGAAAGCTGAGGCAGGAGGATTGGAAGTTTGAGGCTAGCCGAGGCTATATAGCAAGACTTTGTATCAAAAATAACCACAAGCAGAAGCTGGGCATGATGATGCACACGTGTAATCCCAAGCCTTCAAGAGGCTGATGACGGATGCAGGAGGATCATAAGTTCTGGGTCAGATGGGGCTATGTAGTGAAACCCTGTCTTNAAAAAATAGTTGGCTGCTATTGGTTTTTACTTTGAGTGAGAGGGCTGAAGCTAGGGGTGGTAGCCTCACCCCTAGCACCTTGTCCTGAGATGAGCATATCAGAGCCAAGGGCTGTTGAAAGCAAGAAGTCATACACAGCTAAAAATGCACTGAGCAGCACCAGTGTAGGAGTGCCTTGAGGGGACTGCATTGTTGCTGGCAGTGGGCACACAGCTGTGTTCCTTTGTGTGTTTGTGTGTGCACAAATCCGTGAGTGTACATGAATACAAGTGTTTGCAAGTGTGGGGTGTGTGCAAAGGAAGCCACCTGCAACTGGCACACGTGACCTCGTTCATTCACTCCTATTCCTCACTCAGAATTCAACTTCATACTTTGGGGATTTGAGGGCTCATGGGAAAGTGGAGTGAAGCGGCCAGTAGGTCTGAGATAGCTCAGAAGGCTACATCCAGAGGACAGAAGTCCACAAGCACAGGGGGAGGTGGGATGTGCCACTTCGGCTCACCCGGCCTCTGCTCCCAGAGCAGCTGGTGCTCGGTGCCTCGCAGGAGCCAGTGGGACGCTGGGACCAGGACTACGACAGGGTTGTGCTGCCGCTGCTAGATGCCCAGGAGCCCTGCTACCTCCTCTTCCGCCTTGACTCGCAGAATGCCCAGGGTTTCGAGTGGCTCTTCCTGGCCTGGTCACCTGATAATTCACCTGTGAGTCCTAGGCACCCCTGCCTATCTCCCTGCTTGGGGCCAGTGGGAAGTGGGGAGAACAGATGAGAGACTGGCCCCATGAGGCTAATGGAAGGAGTGTTAGGGTCTGCCCCAAACCCTGTCTGTTCATCAGCCTGACTCGGGGCTGTTTGAGCTGGGTGGAGNCTCCCCCTGCTGGCGAAAGCTGCCTGATACAGCTCTGCTGCGCCCCCTGCTGTGTATGTGGGACCAGTGAGATGACCTGATTCCGTGCCCTGCCTCCCCCTCTTCTGGGGCTCCAGTTGGCTCCTGGAAAGGCAACTTGGCGGCCTCACAGTTTGCCCCGTCTCAGGTGCGGCTGAAGATGTTGTATGCGGCCACGAGAGCCACAGTGAAGAAGGAGTTTGGAGGCGGCCACATCAAGGATGAGCTCTTCGGGACAGTAAAGGTTTGTTACCCGAGCCAGAATGCAGGATGGGGACCAGAGGGTGAGGCATTATGTAAGGGTCACAGAGCAACTCAGTGCCAGGCTCCGGGTAAAAAATAGAAGGACTGGGGACTGGGATTCAACATAGTTGATGCAGTGTTTGCCTAGCATGCATGAAACCCTGGGTTTGATTCCCAGCTCTCAGGAAGTGGAGACAAGAGGATCGGAAGTTCAGGGTCATTGTTGACTGTGTAGTGAGTTTGAAGCTAGCTTTGGTGCTACATAAGATGACATCAAATAAAGAAATGGAAGGATGGGGAGTCCAGGAGCTACAAGCTGAGATACACAGCGGGCTTCTGCCTGCCTGCCTGCTTGCCTGGGGTGTCCATTTATACCTCGGAGCCTGCCCCACAGGACGACCTCTCCTTGGCTGGGTACCAGAAACACCTGTCGTCCTGTGCCGCACCTGCCCCACTTACTTCGGCTGAGAGAGAGCTCCAGCAGATCCGAATCAATGAGGTGGGTGTACAGAACAGTGTGTGCTGGGAGTCGCTAAACTTGGTAGGCTGCAACTTGGTGTGGGTAGTAAGACTTTCCTTTCTTGATTGCCCTACCCCCAGGTGAAGACCGAGATCAGCGTGGAAAGCAAGCACCAGACCCTGCAGGGCCTAGCCTTCCCCCTGCAGCCTGAGGCCCAGCGGGCACTCCAGCAACTCAAGCAGAAGACAGTCAACTATATCCAGCTGGTGGGTACACAGTCATGTAATATGCCCACTAGACAGGCCAGGCACCATGGGCTTTTCCTATTCCTGGTTATGTGTTTGCAAGTGGGCACAGAGCCCAATCCCCATCTCCTGAGCTGTTCTGCTAATCCATGTTGTTCTTAGGCCCGGGGTGTAGCTCAGTTGGTAGAGTGCTTGCCTGCCATACCCTGGGATTTGATCCTCAACAGCAGCACATAGAACTGAGTGTGGTGGTACACACCTGTAATCTCAGCCCTCAGGAGGCAGAGGCAGGAGCATCAGAGCTCAAGGTCATCCTTGGCTACATAGTGAGTTTGAGATCAACCTAATCTACAGGAGACCCTATTTCAATCTTTTCTTTTCTTTTTTTCGGGGGGGGTATTTTTGGTTTTTTGGTTTGTTTTTTTGTTGTTTTTGTGGGATTTTTTTTTGTTTTTTGTTTTTTGTTTTTGTTTTTGTTTTTGTTTTTGTTTTGAGACAGGATTTGTTTCTCTGTAGACCAAGCTGGCCTCGAATGCACAGAGATCCACCTGTCTCTGTTTTTTTTGTTTTTTTTTTAAAGCGCATACTGTTTTCCTCTCCTCTACCTGCCCCCAAGTCCTGGCCACAACAGGCACCCTGTAAACAGTTCCTCTATAACTCCTTTGACTACCTCTTTCCCAGGGAGGTCCTTCTGCCTCCTCTGCCCAAGCAGGCTGGCTCTCTCTTACACTTTCCTGGGGCTTTGCCTCTGAGGATGGAGCCGTTGCAATGTCTTGTTGAAGTCAAGGTCCTTCACACCACCCCAGACAGGGATCTGGGTGGGAGCATCATCCTTAGCTGAACCTTCAAAGGGGCAGAGTTGGGGCCAGGTCTGGAAGGTCTTTTTAGAATAACCCCTGCAGCCTGAGGTCCAGCCTTGGGAAGGGGACCCTTGGGAGACCCCCAAACACTCCTGGCTGCCTACCAGTCCTGCTTCTTAATGGGTACAGTGGTGCCCTCACACTGCCCCTTCTCCCCCTCAGAAGCTGGACCTGGAACGGGAGACCATTGAGCTGGTACACACTGAGCCCACAAATGTGACCCAGCTGCCCTCACGGGTTCCCCGGGATGCTGCCCGCTACCACTTCTTCCTGTACAAGCATACCCATGAGGGTGACTCCCTTGAATCTGTGGGTGAGTAGCTATGACAGGGACCTCAATTCTGTGCTGGCCGGGAGCAGCAATAACAAGCCACTGCTTGGGTCTGCTGTGGGGGTAGAGGTGTGCAGGTGCCCCAGCCTGCGTGGGCTCACCTCCTTGTCCTCCACAGTGTTCATCTACTCCATGCCGGGGTACAAGTGCAGCATTAAGGAACGCATGCTCTACTCCAGCTGCAAGAGCCGCCTTCTGGACTCTGTAGAGCAAGACTTCCAGCTGGAGATAGCTAAGAAGGTACAGCCTGTTCCCAGGGCCCATCACCCCACTCTCCGTGTGGGACACTGGAGTCCTAAGTCCATGTGGGATTCATTGCTGCAATATTGGATGAGTGGGGAGCCTAAGATCTGGGACAACCCAAGACATATACAAGCCCAAGCCTTGACCGCCTTTTCACCTCCTTTCCCTAGGTCTTGGGTGACTGGGCCAGCAGGGTAACAGCCCTATGTTATATATCCTGTGGTGACCTAAGAGAAGATAGATATCAGGGGGTGACTCTAGGCGTGAGACTTACCAAGAATGGTATGTGTTGGGGCATCAGCATAGTGATGGCTTCTGTCTTGATCTGTGCAGATTGAGATTGGTGATGGGGCAGAGCTGACAGCCGACTTCCTCTACGATGAGGTGCACCCTAAGCAGCATGCCTTCAAGCAGGCATTCGCCAAGCCCAAAGGCCCCGGGGGCAAGCGGGGCCATAAGCGCCTCATCCGGGGCCCTGGCGAGAATGGAGATGACAGCTAGGTGTCTGGACTGGGCACAGGGCCAGGCATATGGACTGCCGGGTTGCCACCCTACCACCCCTGCACCTCTTCCTCCCTAGCCTGGGCTCTAAGGAATTGCTTCCTGTAGGACAGGAGGGCAGGTGGTTGAACACATTTGCTACTTTCAAGGGCCATTGGACCAGCACTTCGTGACCCTGCCCCGTGGCTGTCCCTTTCTCTCATCTGTGTGCACAGGGTGGCTGGGGAACTCTACCTGGCTCTTTCAAGGGGTCTGAGTCGGGGGGCCTGGCATGAACCTAGCCTCCAGATCTGATGCTATGGTCCCAGCTCAGTCCAGAAGCCTTTGGCCACAGAGGGTGGGGACGGTTCACAGGGGCCAGATGTCACAGGAAGGGATGGTTGAACGCTGTATTTTCTAAAGAATAAAATATTTTTAAATCAATCCTGAGCCTGACCCTGTGAATTGGGTGTCTTTGTTTACATAGTTGTCCTTTCCCTGTTCAGAGGGGAATTGCTGGCCTGCTAGGGTGAAACCTGAGCGCTCCTGGCCTCAGGTGTATGGGAGATGCTTGGTGAGTGAGGGAAGAAGCCCTGCCCATGAGGCCCACACACTTCCATGAGGTTATGGACATCTGGGTGTCTCTGTTTCCTGTGGGTGCTGTGACAAGTTACCACAAACTCAAGTGGCTTAAGAAAAGAGGTAGTTTGAGCCCAATCTGAGCAAAACCCTGTTTAAAAAAAGAAAAGAAAACTTTGCACATTTATTTGTACAGATCTGGAGGCCGGACAAGGCTAACGCCATGGTACAGACAGCTAGCTTTTGGCAGGGTCAGCTGTGTTCTTAACTGAATTTGAAGACCCAGATTCTGCTTCCCTGTGTTTCCATGGCCTGTGCCTAGATCTGTAGTCACGTCTTTCCATCTTTCCTCTTTCTTCTTAATATTTTAGTGTTGTGTTTTGAGACAGGGCCTTGTGTAATGACTGAGACAGTCGTCCTGCCTCAGCCTCCCTGATGCTGGCGTTACCAGCGTGCATCACCATATCTGGCTCTGGCTCTGTTTTATTCATTTGTTGGGTGAATTTTTGAGACAGAATCTCATGTACCCCAGGCTGGCCTCAAATTGAGGATGATCTTGAACCTCTAGAGGCATGCACCACTGTGCCTTGTTTATGGGGTATCGGAGATCAAATCCAAGGCCTTGTGAATGCTAAGCAAGCAGTGCAGTCCCCGATTCTGCTCTATAACAAACACTCTCTCTCTTAGCTTCCTGTCCCCACTTCCCCTGACAATAATGTAGGGTTGGGGGAATTAGGAGATGGATCCCTAAGAAGGCACTGTTTGTTTTGGGGTTTTTTGTTGTTGTTGTTTTTGTTTGTTTTTTGTTTTTCAAGACAGAGTTTCTCTGTAACAACCCTGGCTGTCCTGGAACTAGCTCTGTAGATCAGGCTGGCCTTGAACTCACAGAGATCCACCTGCTTCTGCCTCCTAAGTGCTGGGATTAAAGGCATACGCCACCACCATCCAGCTGCACTGTTTGTTTTTTGAGACAGAATCTTACTATGTAGCCCTGGCTAGCCTGGAGCTTTGCTATGTAAACCAGGATGGCCTCAAAATCACAGAGATCCACCTGCCTCTTGCCTCTTGAGTACTGGGGTTAAAGGCGTGTGCCACTGCACCTGGCTCCTAAGAAGGCACTGTTGATCCTACCACCCTGGATAAGGGCTCTCTGGCTGGGTTTTCATGGCACCAAGGCTATAATGGCTATTCCAGAGACCTGTATCTTGGACTATCCAGTCCTGTGTGTCCTTGACCATGTTGTCAGCATCCCTGTGCCCCTCTTCAGACCTGCTTTCCTATTCCCAAGGAATAAAGAGTGGTGAGTGAAAGTGGACAACTGATTCTGTGGTCCATGAGGAGTCACTTGGCCTCTGGGAAAGTGCCCAAGTTTGATACTCGGCAGAAGCCAGTGGTCAGTTTTTTTATGCCTCTGAAGAGTGGGTAGACACCTCCTGTCCCAGGAGAGGAGGGCAGGAGAAACATCTAGCTGCTGAGTGGACACTGTCCTTTCTCCTGGATCGGGGCATTGTCCCATTGCAGAGGCCCTTTTCACCACCTATTAAAGCCCCTAGGATTGTGGACAGAAAAGCTGGGACCCTGGCAAAGATCCACAGAAGACTCAGCCCAAATACTGCGTCTCAGGAAGGCAAGAAGATAGCATAGGCTCTCAAGCTGCCAAACCAGCAGATCATTGGCACCTTGGACCCTGCTTGCTATGAGATCCACTCCAATGAGGGTCTGGGCAGAGCCAGGAAACTGATGTAGAACCCCCTGCCCCTTTCAGGAGAATGGCCCATCATTCATTCTTTCATTCATTCATTCATTTATTCAAACTTCACTCAAAGATACCCTGACTACCAAAGCTGAGTGCTGTGGGCAGGACATAGCTTCAGCAGATACTGAACAGTGCCACAGACACAAATGGAAGTTCCTGTCCTCAAGAAGTCAACATTCCAATAGGAGAGTAAGACAGTATCCAGCAAAGCATGAAGGGTGGGTATCATAGTGTGATAGCAGTTGAAAAATGTTATTCAAAGAGAAAATCAGCAGGCCACAGTGCTCAAGTGAGCCAGACCTGGGCTGGCAGGTTTACTTATGTCTGTATTTCTTTTGAGTCAGGGTCTCACTACATAGCCCAGGCAGGCCTTGAACTCTCATTCTCCTGCATCACCCTCGTGGTGCTGGAAGAATGGGTGTGTAGCTGAGCTGAGAGATTCATGAGAAGGTCAGGGAAGGCCCCATGGTAAGAGAGAATGATACGAGCAGAAGGCAGAAGGCAAAGTGGGCCATGTGGGAAATCTGGGGAAAAAGAGTGTCCAGGCAGAGGGAAGAGTGTGTTCAAAGGCCCGAAGCTAGAAAGTGCACAGATACATCCAAACAACCAAAAGTCAGCATGGCTGGCAGCAGATCAAGGGAGAAATGGGACGACAGGGAGCATAGTACCTGGGCTACTGCTTGGACAGTGACTAGGGCTCCAGACAGTTATAGAGGGATCTGAGCAGAGGAGGGACCCAGAATGAAAGTTTTGAACAGAGGGGATGGAGAGATGGCTCAGCAGTTAAGAGCATTGGTTGCTTTTCCAGAGGACCTGGGTTCAGTTCCCAGTACACACATGGCAGCTCACAGCTGTGTGTAGCGCCAGTTGCAGGAGATCTGACATGCTCTTCTGACCTCCTCAGACACTAGGCTTGCAAGTAGTGCAGGCAACACACACACATGTGTACACACACACACACACACACACATGCTATATACATATATACAAGTATACACAAGGCCTTTCCAGGGGCTCAATGTGAATATGCTGCAGGAGACAAGAGCAGGACCAGGGTGATGTTAGAGGTGCTGTCAGCTCAGGCAGGCAGATAGATGTGCAGGTTGTGAGCAGTGGGCAGCTTCTGAAGGGACAGTATCAAGGCTTAAGGTTTCTCAGGNGTTTCTAGGGCTTTGGGCTTGAAAAATCTGAGTTCCAGTCACCTGGACCAAAGGAGAGTGTAAAGAAAAGAGTTGTGTAGTCAAGTGTTGTGTAGCACTTTCCTCCAAGGGAGGTGGACCATTCCATCCTTCAGGGAAGCTCCTTAAAACTCAATGTAAAAACTGAAAAGCTTTGGGAGGTCCCTGAGAGTGATCAGATGCACTAGGCCCTTCCTCCCTAAGCTTGTACTGACAGTAAAGACTGCTGAGAAGCACTCTCAGACAAGTGGGGTGGGGTTGGGGGGCTGCCTGAAAGAAACTGAAACTAGCTGAGCTGCCTGGGAAAGGCTCCGACCAACTAAGTTGCCTAGAAAATTCACCCTCCAACATTTTGAGCTGCCAGCAGCTTGTGCCATGAGCCCCGGGTTTCCAGCTTTTGTGGAATCCATGACCTATGCCAGGGTAGGCTTTTGGTGGTGCAACTGTCTTTGAGTCATTTCTGCTCCTTTAAGTAAGCCCTCACCCATACTTGTGCCTGTAACTCCAGTAAAGCTCATTGGCTAGGACCTCAGTGGTGTCCCCAGTTTTGGTCCTGTCATTGGTTCCCTTTCTTGGGTGAGTATACATTTGCAAGCATCTCCCCAGGAATAGTGTCACACAACAGCAAGATCACCCAGAGTTCCAGTTGGACCAGCCACTGGGGTCTGATGGGGCACTGGGGGAACTGGAAATGCAGAGCAGGAGACACTATTCCTGGAACAGATGTCAAGGCAGCTGCGGTGGNGAAGGCATATGTCGGCTCCAGCCTCTGGCTCACAGAGGCTCCACAGAGCAGGTGGGAGAGCCAGCCCTGGGCGTACCGTGGAGCAAGCACTGAGGCATGAGGGTGAGGGGACACCCTCCACATGGGTGTCAGTGCTCTGCCAAGCTCTGACAAGCTACTTTAGACTCTGGTTTCTCATTGACCTTGGGCAGGACTCTGGGCTTTGGTCCCTTCCCACACCTCCCAGGGGACAGAAGTGAGGACCTCATGGCTGAGGAAGAGAATGGAAAGAGGAAGGGGTGAAGAGGGCTGCCTGCCTGCCGTCTGACTATGCAAATGACCTGTGACTCATTGTACCACCTGCCCTCCCCNGCTAGGGGTAAAGTATCTATCAAGCTGTAGTGAAAGAGTCACTTCCTCAATTCTCTAAGGGACCCTGGTGGAACATCCTTCTCTGCCACCCAGCTTGTCAGACGGATCCTCTGGAGAAGCCTCCATTCCCCAACATGGTAGGACTGCAGTTCTTAGCCCCCAGGAGAGGGGTATCATGGGAAGGGATGATGTTAGAACGGGCAACAGTGGAAAGGACAGTCTACTGGGTACCCTCGGGATATTCATGGACCCCTAAGGAAATTGGAGCAAAAGCCACTCTCTGAGCAGAGAGGGCTGAACCCACGAGGTGGGTAGGGAAGCTGAAGTCTAGGGCTTCAGTCAATGGTGGCGCCTGGCGTGCACACTGCAGACCCACTCGCTGCCCGTTGCTCCCTCTGAGCTTCTGAGTCTCAGCAGGCTGAGGGTTCTCAAGTCAGATTGGNGAAGCAGATGGAGGTTTAAAAAGCTAGTTNGTACCAACGAGGAGCCAGCTACACCTCAGGGGGCTTCAGTTCTCCCTGCGCTATGGCCAAGNAGAGGCCAGGAGGCAAGTGGAGCACAGCTTCAGGGAGGCTGGAGGAACAGAGCCCAGGCAGCTGCTGTATTCAGGAGAAAAGAGCTAAGGCCCCAGAGGAGAGGAAGAGAAAGTGCGAGAGGCCCAGTGGGCCTGTTGGAGTCTGTCCTGGTCCTGCTATGGGCTGCGTTCTGAGTGAAAGCTCCAAGTGTGGGGTCTGGATTCCAGGCCCAGTCCTGGTTCTGTGTCCTAGCCCTGAGTCAGTGCCTGAGCCTGAAACCAAGTAGAGGTTCTGAGCAGGCTGGAAGGAGACTGGGGTGGGGCAGGTGGAGAGGACTTGGAAGCCCTGAAGAAAGCCCCAGTGAGGAAGANAGGGTAGGAGAGGGCAGGATAATGCTAGACACTCACTCAATCCTGGCTCTCACAGGTTCTCTGTCGCAGGACCCTTCACCCCTTGTCTCTCCTGGTGCAAGCTACAGTGCTGGCCGAGGCTTTGGCCCTGAGCACCCTGCTTGCCTTCCTGCCCTGTGAGCTGAAGCCTCGAGGCCTGGTAGACTGCAACTGGCTGTTCCTGAAGTCTGTGCCTCGCTTCAATGCAGCAGCTCCCCGTTCCAATGTCACCAGCCTTTCCTTAATCTCCAACCGCATCCACCACCTGCATAATTCCGACTTTGTCCACTTGCCCAACCTGCGGCACCTGAACCTCAAATGGAACTGCCCGCCCACTGGGCTCAGCCCCATGCACTTCCCCTGCCACATGACCATCGAGCGCAACACCTTCGTGGCTGTGCGCACATTGGAAGAGCTGAACCTGAGTTACAATGGCATCACCACTGTACCCCCACTGCCCAGCTCCCTAAAGAACCTGAGCCTGAGCCACACCAACATCCTGACACTAGATTCTACCAGCCTTGCTGGCCTGCACAACCTGCGCTTTCTCTTCATGGATGGCAATTGCTACTACAAGAACACCTGCCCTGGGGCAGTGGACGTGGCCCCAGGTGCTCTCCTGGGCCTGAGCAATCTCACCCATTTGTCACTCAAGTATAACAACCTCCAGAAGGTGCCCCGCCAACTGCCCCCCAGCCTGGAGTACCTACTGGTGTCCTATAACCGCATTGTCAAGCTGGCACCTGAAGACCTAGCCAATCTGACCTCCCTGCGAGTACTCGATGTGGGTGGGAACTGTCGCCGCTGTGACCATGCCTTTAGCCCCTGTACGAAATGTGGACAAGAGTCCCTCCAGCTGCACCCTGAGACCTTCCATCACCTGAGCCACCTTGAAGGCCTAGTGCTGAAGGACAGTTCTCTCCACACGCTGAACTCCTCCTGGTTCCAAGGCCTAGCCAACCTTTCAGTGCTGGACCTAAGTGAGAACTTTCTCTATGACTGTATTACTGAAACTANGGCCTTTCAAAACCTGACAAGCCTGCTCAAGCTTGACTTGTCTTTCAATTATCGAAAGAAGGTATCATTTGCCAAGCGCCACCTGTCAATGTCCTTTGAGAACCTGGTGTCACTGCAAGAACTGAACTTGAATGGCATCTTCTTCCGATTGCTCAACGAGAACACACTCAGGCCGCTGACCAATCTACGCTACCTCCATACTCTACATCTTCAGATGAACTTCATCAACCAGGCCCAGCTCAGCATNTTTGGTACCTTCCCAAACCTTCATTTTGTGGACCTGTCAGAGAACCGCATCAGTGAGTCTTTGCTAATGTCAGCAGCCACCCCTGAAGAAGCAGATGGTGGGGAGCAGGAGAGTNTGTGGGCTGGNGTT
Source organism: Neotoma lepida (assembly GCA_001675575.1). Taxonomy (NCBI): domain Eukaryota; kingdom Metazoa; phylum Chordata; class Mammalia; order Rodentia; family Cricetidae; genus Neotoma; species Neotoma lepida. Next base: position 612,981 of record LZPO01044192.1, read on the forward strand.
CCTGCCCCAACTCTACTGAGCACCCCTGCCTCTAAGAACTTCATGGTCAGGTGCAGGAACCTCAACTTTACCTTGGATCTGTCTCGGAACAACCTGGTTGTCATCAAGCCAGAGATGTTCGTCAACCTCTCACACCTCCAGTGCCTAAGCCTGAGCCACAACAGCATTGCACAGGCNGTCAACGGCTCTCAGTTTTCGCTGCTGACCAGTCTGCAGGTGCTAGACCTGTCCCATAACAAGCTGGACTTGTACCATGGGCACTCATTCACTGAACTCCCACAATTGCGGGCCCTGGACCTGAGCTACAACAACCAGCCCTTCAGCATGCAGGGTATTGGCCACAACTTTAGTTTTGTGGCCAAACTGCGAGTGCTGCAGTACCTTAGCCTGGCACACAATGACATTCACAGCCGTGTGTCCTTACATCTTAACAGTACCTCATTGAGGTCCCTGGATTTCAGTGGCAATGCTGTAGGCCTCATGTGGGGTGAGGGGAACCTTTACCTCCAGTTCTTCCAGGGTCTGATTCGCCTGTACCAGCTGGACCTGTCTCAGAATCGCCTGCATATCCTCCTTCCCCAGAACCTCGACAACCTCCCCAAGAGCCTGACGATTCTGAAACTCCGTGACAATTACCTGTCTTTCTTTAACTGGAGTAGTCTGACCTTCCTGCCCAACCTGAAAGTCCTGGACCTGGCAGGAAACCAACTGAAGGCCCTGACCAACGGCACCCTGCCTAACGGCACCCTGCTGCAGAAATTGGATGTGAGTAGCAACAATATTATCTCTGTGGCCCCAGCCTTCTTTGCTCTGGCTATGGAGCTGAAGGAGGTCAACCTCAGCGACAACTACCTCAAAACAGTGGATCGCTCCTGGTTTGGGCCTATAGTGCCGAACCTGACAATGCTAGATGTGAGAAGCAATCCCCTGCACTGTGCCTGTGGAGCGGCCTTCGTGGACTTCCTGCTGGAGGTGCAGACCAAGGTGCCCGGCCTGCCCAACCAGGTGAAGTGTGGCAGTCCTGGCCAGCTGCAAGGCCGTAGCATCTTCGCGCAGGACCTGCGGCTGTGTCTGGATGAGGTCCTCTCCTGGGACTGCTTTGGCCTNTCACTGTTGGCTGTGGCTGTGGGCATGGCGGTGCCATTACTGCACAATCTCTGCGGCTGGGACGTCTGGTACTGTTTCCACCTGTGCCTGGCATGGATACCTTTGCTGGCCCGGGGTCGGCGCGGCGCCCAAGCTCTGCCCTACGATGCCTTCGTAGTGTTCGATAAGGCGCAGAGTGCGGTTGCCGACTGGGTGTATAACGAGCTGAGGGTGCGGTTGGAGGAGCGGCGCGGGCGCCGAGCCCTGCGCCTGTGCCTGGAGGAGCGGGATTGGCTACCCGGCCAGACGCTCTTCGAGAATCTCTGGGCCTCCATCTATGGCAGCCGCAAGACGCTGTTTGTGCTGGCCCACACGGACAGGGTCAGTGGCCTCCTGCGCACCAGCTTCCTGCTGGCTCAACAGCGTCTGCTNGAGGATCGCAAGGACGTGGTGGTGTTGGTGATCCTGCGCCCCGATGCCCACCGCTCCCGATACGTGCGCCTGCGCCAGCGCCTCTGCCGCCAGAGTGTGCTCTTCTGGCCCCAGCGACCCAATGGACAGGGCAGCTTTTGGGCCCAACTGAGCACAGCCCTGACTAGGGACAATCGCCACTTCTATAACCGGAACTTCTGCCGGGGACCCACAGCAGAATAGCCCAGAACAACAATTGGGAACAGCGGCACCTTCACGCCTAGCCACCCGGGTTTCTCGGCCTGCCTTGCTCTGTCCCTCTGCTTTACTCCACAGGTATTCGGCAGGCGCTCAGTTCATGCTGCCAAACCACCAACCCTGGGCTCCTGGGCGGTGTGGGTGGGAGGAGAGACCGGAAAATTCTCCGTATCTCCACATAGTAAAGAGATTGAAGGTAGGTAAAAAGGGGACCCACGGAACAAAGGTTGGCTGTGAAGGGCAATTTTCTTCTGAGGCATCTTCCAGGAGAGTGGAAGTCCACCAAATGTGGACTTGATCCTTCCCAGAGAACAGGGCGGGT
>LZPO01044192.1:615202-631050 GCA_001675575.1 Neotoma lepida
CGTTACTAGGTGTGTAGGAAAAGAGGAATGATTGCACGCTCGGGCGGCCATGCCTAAGCTGGACAAAGAAGGCCAGCCTTGATTAGAGTCCCGCCAGTGCCAGCAGCAGCAAGGAGCTGAGAGCCACAGAAGATCAAAGGTGTATTCAACGTGTGTGTATACACGCGTACATGTGCGTGTGGGGGCCAGAGGTCAACTTCACANGTCATTCTTCTGGTGCTATACATTTTGGTTTTTGAGACAGTCTCTCATTGACCCAGAGCTCACCAATTAGTCTATGTTGACTGGCCAGAGAGCCACCAACTATCCACCTTCTCCAGCTTCCCAGCCCTGGGATTCTAAAGGCATGCACCATACCTAGTCCTTTCACGTGGGTTTGGGGGATCAAATTCAGGTCATCATGCTTGCATGACAAGCACTTTACAAATGAGCTATCTTCCCAGCCCTGTGTCTGCCCTTTGGACATCATGACAAACAGTGTCACCTACATAGCTCACATTTGAGATTGGTGTGATGAGTTAAAAAAAANAAATCACAACAACAACAAAAAACTAACAAAAATTCAGTGGATAGCTTTGTATCAGGCTGCATTCACAGCTCCCCAGGGGTCCATTATCCGTGGGCCACAGACTGAACACACCTATTAAGATGAACTCATAATCCATCCCTTCCCACTTCCATCTAGAGGATCAGGCCAGTCCCTGTACAGACATCAAAGGACACCTGGTGAGCTACTACCTGGCTCAAAGGGGAGGAGGCCTCTTCCATGCGCTTGTCTCTCAGACCTGCTTAAATTTAGGCTGAGGCCTAGTCACATCCGATCAAGATGGATTATATACATATGTTTCTTTCTTCCTTTTTTTTTTTCAAAACAGAGTTTCTCTGTGTAGCCCCGGCTGTCCTAGAACTCACTATGTAGCCCAGGCTGGCCTTGAACTCAGAGCTCCGCCTGCCTCTGCCTCATGAGTGCTGGGATTAAAGGTGTGTGCCGCCACTGCCCAGCTCTTTCTTTTTTTTAAAGTCAGGCAGGGTCTCACTACACAGCCCTGGCTAGCCTGGAACTCTATGTAGACCAGGCTGGCCTGGGACCCACAGAGATGCACTTGCTTCTGCCTCCCAAGTGCTGGGATTAAAGATGTGTACTACCATGCTCAGAATTTATTTTTTTAATTTTAAAGTCGCACTTACTTTGTATGTATGTGGGGGGGTGGTGCGCGAGGGCCATGACTGGCTTGTGGAGGTCAGAGAACAAAGGAGTCAGTTCTCTCCTTCCACCATGCATGGTCCAGAGACTGAACTCAGGTCAGAGATGTAAGTCAGTTCCAGGAAAGAAGCTGCACCTTCCACTGAGCCTTCTGAGAGGCTGATTAAAACATCAGTCATAGTGCAGNGGTTGGACTGTTGCGGGCCCAGAAACTAACTACAATTTATCTTGGGCTACAATTCTAATAAGTTACCAGCTTAAACCCACAACCCTTATACAACAGAGATCCACCTCTGCCTCCAAGTGCTGGGATTAAAGGTGTGCACCATTATGCCTGGCTTCCACTTGTGATTTTCTCTGTTCTGTTACTATAAGAACTTCATCAAACTGTTACCACATTGGAACATGGCATTTGAAGTAACCTAAATCTGTGTTCCTAGACCATGGTCACTGGCCTTTGGCTCCAGAATAAACTATCTCTTATCCCCTTCAAGTCCAGAGTTGTGTTTTTGTGTCAACAGAAACAAGACCCTTAACCAGATGGGTCTTCTAACTGGCCCCTAAATGGTTTTACTATGTTTATGTGTTTGTTTATTGTGGGAGCCTTTACCCACTGGGCTATCTCATTACCTTCCTTCGTTCCTTCGTTCCTTCGTTCCTTCGTTCCTTCCTATCTTTCTCTCTCTCTCTCTCTCTCTCTCTCTCTCTCCCTTTCTTTCTTCCTTTTTTTCCTTCCTGTCTGTCTTTTTCAGACAGGATCTCACTACATAGCCTTGGCTGTCCTGGAACTTGCTACGTAGACCAGGCTGACCTCTAAATCACAGAGATTACCTCCCTCTGCTTCTTGAGTCCTGGGATTAAAGGTGTAGACCACCACTCCCAGATCTGTGTTTCTAGTTTTTTAGGTACAGTGTAGACTTCAGAATACAGCTGCTGTCGGTGGATAGGGTCTGTATTCAACAAGTCCATTGAACTTGTGGGTAGTGTTGTACCCGGAGCCTTCAGGAACCCAATCCTGAGACTGCTGAGTTCAGCACCACAACCAAACCCAGCCTTTGAGAAGCAGAGGAGAACACACAGCCTCACTGAGCTGGGGTCTGGAGGGGTGGAGGAGAACTGAACCAGTTTGGCAGGCTTAGGCCAGTGGCCACTCAAGGCCTCCTACTTGGGGATGGGGGAGAATGTTGGAACTAGCCACAGAAAAATTGCTGATTTTGCAACCTGATTGCCAGCTGCCTTGTTCCTCCTTCTCTGCATCTCCAGGCATAGCCATGAAGGAAGTACAGACCACCTTCCTCTTTCACTTGTGTGTGTGTGTGTGTGTGTGTGTGTGTTACTGGTGTCTGAACTCAAGGCCTTCTACATGTTGGTACTTTATCACTGAGCTATAACTTCTTTCTGACTCAAGCATGGGGGCCTCTGCCATGATGTCCCCTCTTATCTACTCAAATGAAAGACAGGACAATCCCTGACCTACGGAGTCCCATGCAGGCTCTGTCCTGGCTGGCCTGGGGAAAAAGAAAACAAAACAAGAGCTTTCCTCTGCAGCCTGAAAGCCTGGGGAAGTCCCTGCTGAGTGGCTCTGAGATTGTTTCAACCACAGCCCGAAGCAAAAGTAGGAAGCAGGCTCCTGCCTAGGGCCAGTGTTTGGCTTGTTTTTCTCCCAGGACAGCAAGGCTGCNCTCCGGCAGTTCTAGGGAGAACTGCTCAGTTGCCCAAACACCTCACAGGTAGCTCTGAGCAGTCTGTGAGACCGGAAGGGGCAGAGCACCAAGTGAGGTTGGGTGGGAACCAGCTCTCCTGCACTGTGGTTAAANGCAGAGTTTCTGGATGGCTTCCGGTCCTCTCCTCCACACTGTTACTGGCTCAGCCACATCAGGAAAGACTCAGGACCCTGGTCAGGGTACCAGGGGCTGTATCCCAGCTGTTTGGGTTGTCTTGGGCAGGCAACCTTCCTGCTGGAAGCTTCAGTTTGCTCATCTCTAAAGAGATTGGCCAGAGCTATTCTGTTGATCGTGTGGATAAGGGCAGGGCCTCAGCCGTCATTATTGGGTATGGAGAGTGATGCTTGGAACCATCAACTGACAGGGCTCCGGGGTTTCTCTTTCCACCCAGAGAATAACATTTCTGACCTGGAGGTAATGAGGCAATTCCATGGAGTCTGTCTGGTAGTCAAAAGGGTTTATTTTGGCTTAACTTAGAGCAAACAAAGGGGGGTTGGTCGCGGGGTCCAGGAGAGGCGAGGCATGGTTCAACGTCGTTCTCTGGAGAACTCTGACTTGGCCGGCAGTACCAGCACCCAGCATCCAGGGTCACAAGGTAGCCAAGAGAGCAAGCATGTATGCACTTCAGATCTTAAGGGGTCCTTGTCTTGGCCACACCCTGGGCGGGGGCAGGTACCTAGCAGTTCCCTGCTGCCTACTAGGGGCAGTGCTTCAGGGGTGAAGCACAGACAACCACCCCTACAAGGAGTCGCTGCCCAGGTCACTGACAAGGTCTGAAGGTGGGTGTTGGAGGTATGGGAAGTTCTCTGTGAGAGAATCTGTGGGCCTTTGTGTTGCCTCCTCATGTTGAGGAGCAGTGAGGACCAAACAAGTTGAACTACAGGCACAAGATAGGAAAAACTGACAGGAGGAAAATGTCAACTTGAGAAAAGTCTGTCTACTAGGATTTTTTAATACATGCTTGTATGTGTGTATGTGGGCCTGTGTTTGTGTGCATGTATGGGTATACATGTGGGTGTGCATGGAGGCTAGACAACCCCGGGTGTTATCTTCAGGAATGCTGTCGGCCTCCTTTGAATCAGAGTCTCTTCTTGGCCTGAAGCTCACCAGTTAGGCTACACTGGCTGGCCAGTGAGTCTGTGGGTCCTCCTGTCTCTGCTTCCACAGCACTGAGATTCTGGGAATCACCATCACGCATGTCATTTTTAAGTGGGTTGGGGGTCAAATCGGGGCCTCATACTCACAAGACATGTATTTTACTGAGCTGTGCCCCCTGCTTGTCTACTGAGATTTTAACAAACAACTCACTTTGTGTCCTAAGCATCTAAACACCTTGCAAACAACACNNTCATGGCATCGTATAGTTTCACATTAGATTGGCTTAGAAAAGCTATTAATTGTCATATTTTAAACAGTCACATGTCCCATCTGCTACCTGCAGACCCTTCTTCCATCCTNTGTTCTCATAACCCTCATAAGTTCTCATAACTCATAAGCAGGAAGGGAAAACAGACCGGCAGACCTTGTTCACCCTGCTGGCTTATCTTATGAAGGAAGAGTGGGTCCTCCCAAGCATTCAGACATTCCCCCCGCTGAAGGCAAACAATCCCACTTGAAGGAAAGGTGGTGGAGGGTGTTCTAGGNGTGTGAATGTGAGGGACAATGGGTAGCTCTGGAAGCTGATGTGAGGCAGCAAAGCTGGGAAATCAGAGAGGAAATATATTGTGGTTCTGAGGTGATGTGACTTCTCTCACACCCAGTGGTCTGTCTGGGTATGCTGTCTTTATCTGATGGGACCATGATGCAGCCAAGCTCCATACGATACTGTCAAAGGGACGTGACCCGTAGGCCCAGCCTCAGCATAACCCTGCCCAGTGAGAACATGCAGTTGTCCCATCTACAGCTGTGAGACAGAACACACAGCTGGGATTNTCTTTTCCAGATGCCTGGCCTTTCCTCAGCTCACTTGTTCTGCCTAGGTGATTTGGATGTCACTAGGGTCCCCTTTCATTCAATCAGTACATATTTTCTCAGCACTACTGAATATTGGGCTCTGTGCTGGACTTGGAGGGGACAGAATGGAGAAGACAAGACACCTATCCTCAAAGCAATATTACAGCCAGGCAGTGGTGGCANACATCTTTAATCCTAGCACTCAGGAGGCAGAGGTGGGTGGATCTCAGAGTTCTAGGTCAGCCTGGTCAACAGAGTGAGTTCTAGGACAGCCAGGGCTACACAGAGAAATCCTGTCTCAGGGGTGGGGGTGGGAAAAGCAATATTACAACAGGGAGAGAACAACTATGTGTGGAGGGAGACCAGGATGTTGAGGGGCACTTAGGCAGGAGGCTGAGAAAAGTGTGGTGGTTCCAGAGGCTATTTACAGGGCTGTTCTCTGAGCCAAATGACTGCCATCTGCAAGAATTCAGCTGGACCTGCTGGCCAGAGAGCATCAGCTGGGCTTGTTGACTCTTCAAAAAGGGTGTGGGGGGTCTCATAGGACCCTTACACAAGAATCCAGCCACCCCTCCTCTGGTGGTTTGAATATAATTGGCCCCTATAAACTGATAGAGAGTAGCACTGTTAGGAGGTGTGGCTTTGTTGGAGTGGGTGTGGCCTTGTTGGAGGAAGTGTGTCACTGTGGAGGGAGGCTTTGAGGTCTTATATGCTCAAGCCATGCTATGTCTCAGTTCACTTCCTGCTGCTTGTGGATCAAGATGTAGGATTCTCAGGGGCTGGAGAGATTGCTTTTCCAGAGGACCTGGGTTAGATTCCCAGCACCCCATGACAGATAACAACTGTCTCTAACTCCAAGATCTGACACCCTCACACAGACATACAAGCAGGCAAAAGACCAATGCAAATGAAATAAAAGTAAATAATTAAAAAGAAAAGTTTAAAAAGAAGATGTAGCTCCTTCTCCAGCACCGTGTCTGCCTGCATGCCACCATGTCCTGCCATGATGATAATGGACTAAACCTGTCCTGAACTGTAAGCCATGCCAATTAAATGTTTTCCCTTATAAGATTTCAACCTTTTAAAGGTTGTCATGGTCATGGTGTCTCTTTATAGAAATAGAAACCCTGNTTAAGACACCTCCTAACTTGTTGTAATTCTGCTCTAATTGCACATGACCTGGGGGTCTTTGGGAAGGGCTAAAGGATATAGGTGAGGAAGGATGAGGGGAGGGAACCCCATCTTCACAGGCCTGTGGGAATAGTCATCCTAGCTGGGTGTAGCCCTCCCAGTGTGCCTGTGCTGTCACCCACACTCCTGGCCATCAACTCTCATCCTTTGCTGTGATGGTTTGAAAGAAAATGGCCCCCCAAAGGGAGTGGCACTATTAGGAGGTGTGGCCTTGTGGGAGGAAGTNTGTCACTGTGGGGGTGGGCTTTGAGGTCTCTTTTACTCAAGCTTCCCTCACTGTGACTGTTAGTCGACTTCCTGCTGCCTTCTGGTCAAGATGTAGCACTCTCAGCTCCCAGCACCACGTCTGCCTGCATCCACCATGCTCCCTGTCATGATGAAAACGGACTGAACTTCAGAAACTATGAGCAAGCCACCTCAATTAAATGTTTTCTTTATGAGTTGCTGTGGCCATAGTGTCTCTTTACAGCAATAAAAACCTAAACTAAGACAGTTGCCCTGTAAGGAAGCCTGATGAATTATTGTTCCCCTTGGTGGATTCTGGTGAACACACACCTTGGTTTGTCATTGGGACTGTAGGAGGATTTGTCATTGGGACTGTAGGAGGAGGGTTTGTCATTGGGACTGTAGGAGGAGGGTTTGTCATTGGGACTGTAGGAGGAGGGTTTGTCATTGGGACTGTAGGAGGAGGGGTTGGATACTGTTTACATTTCTCCAAGGGAAGGAATTTTAGCAACAGAGGAATTTTTGTAAGACTTGTTTATTTATTTTATGTATGAGTGCTCTATCTGCATGTACAACTTTATTCCAGAAGATGGCATTAGATTCCACTAGAGATGGTTGTGAGCCACCATGTGGTTGCTGGGAATTGAACTCAGGTCCTCTGGAAGAGCAGCCAGTGCTCTCCAGCCCCAAACTTTTTTTTTTTTCTAATTTGAGACAGGGTTTCTCTGTGTAGCCCTGGCTGTCCTGGAACTCACTCTGTAGACCAGGCTGGCCTCAAACTCAGAGATATGCCTGCCCTGCCTCTGAGTGCTAGGATCAAAGGCATGTGCCACCACACCCAGCATGAAAATTGTCTTGAAAAACCTTGTCTTGAAAAACCTTGTCTTGAATCAAGAGTGGCTATACTGTGACTCAGAGCAGGAAAGTCCAAGCAGAGATAGACCTAGAGTAGAGAGAACTTAGGCACAGAAGTGAAGCCCAGTTACAAAGTAAACAAGCAAGGGTGGAATGATGAATGGGGTTTGTCAGGAACCCAACCCATGCATAGGAGTCTAGAACTCTCACTACAATTAGAAGACTCAAGAGGTTTCTCTATGAGAGGAACAGAGTGTTTGTCTTTTTTGAGGCAGGTTGGGTCTGNACTTGCTATGCAGCTGCCTCTTCCTCCTTAGTGTTGGGATTATAGGAACATGACACTGGTGATGCCTGGTTTATGAGACACTGGTGATCAAATCCAGGGGCTTTGTGTATACTAGGAATGCACTCTGTGAACTGAGCTTCATTCATAGCCTGGATCTGTGTTTTTATGAGACCTCTCAGACTGCTTTTGGGGTGGAGGCAAAGGCAGATGAGGGCATTAGTGGCCTGGCCTACGATGTGTTTTGCTGCTATTATGTAAGAGAACAGAGTTGACTCCAGATGAGAGACCGGATCGCCTGAGCTAATGATGTGAGGACCACGTGCAGAAGGGGTTGTAGGAGTGCAGGGGCAGGGTGCTTTCTACACCATGTGGACCTGGGAGACCTCAGGGAGACTGTGAGGTAGGGCCTGAGTGAAGTAGGACCCTCCGAAGTCATAGGAGCATGCAGCTCAGAGGGAGCACCACTGAGAGCAGTGAATGGCACAGCTTAGACCTGAGAGCAGTGAATGGCACAGCTTAGACGTGGGATGGGAAAGCTGTAAAAAACCCGAGGCCAACCACTCACGACACCACTGAGGGATCTAATGATAGGCAGCAGAGCCAGTGGCTGGGGTTGGCAAGACAGGCAATATGTGGCAAGCAGAAAGCCAGGCGATGCCTGCTGCAGGTCTGTGGGAGAAAGGGTCAGCAGAGGGGGAGAAACTTATGACAAGAAGACAAGGGGCGGCTTCAGAATGTGCAGGAAGCAGCAAGACCCAAATACAAATGCAGAGGGTGGAGGAGGGGCACAAAGCCCTCCACATTCTCTGCAGAGGACATGACTCGGGGTCAGGGAGCTGGCAGGCTGCAAGACTTGGTAGGCAGAGATGGGCCCTCCTTCAGGCTTGACTTTCAGTGGGAAGTAGGAGGTTGAGGCAGTGGCTGAGAGGAAGCAGGAAGGNCAGAGCTGTGACAGGGCTGTGGGTACACTGACTGCCCCTTCTGGGCCTGAGGCAGAAAGTTTAAAGGGAAACTGGCAGCAGGTGGTGTCATTGCTTGAAGTTGCTGGGGTGCCATCTGGTCTACCTACAGGCTTAGGTCCCTGCTGGTCAGATCTGAGCAGAGCAGAAGACCCTGCAGATATCAGTTTATACAGCCACAATCCAGGCCAGATGACAGCTATTTCTCCATTCAGTAGTCAGTAGCAGAAACACCTAACACACAAGAATTTATTTTCACAACTATGATTTTACTATAGATTAAGATTTAATATATAATTTATTTCACATATAAAGACAATTCTGGCTACTATTTGGATATGGTAATGGCCTGGGGTTNGGTGAGTAACTGAGGTCACAGTCAGGCCTGGGCAGACACCATCTTGCTCATGCCTGAGAAATAGGCTTTCTCTCTTTCACTCATCACTTCAAAGTGTAAGGGCCTCCTGCAGAAGTTGCATTCCGCTGACGAATGTGGCTTCAGTTCCAGCCCTACTCGCTTCCACGTGACCAGCAGCTTCTCTGTGGGGAAAGACAATTTTTGAGCACCACAGAGATCTTCTACCCAAAAGAATCAGAGCACATGTCCACACAGAAACCTGCACCCCAGTGTTCACAGCAGCCCCATTCCTAAGGCTTCAACAATGGAAGCATTCCAGTGTTCATGCACTGATGCATATACAAATGAGGCAAATCCACACATGGACAAATAGAGGGTAATGAAAAGAACAGATCTAGCACTCAGAAAAGTGAGACAGGAGATCTGTGAGCTCTGGGCCAGCCTAGGCTACAGACACAACTAGACTCTGTCTTAAAAATATGTAAGTAAATAAATTAAGCAGTAGTGATTAATGCTACAACATGAACAACTTAAAAACACTAGCTACTGGCTGTGNGCAGCCAGCCTAAAGGACCATGTATCATTCACATGGTCCTACTCACACCTAATGTCCAGAGAGAAGAAGCAGCCAGGGGTGGGCATGACTAGGTAGAAGGGAAGCAAATGNTAATGAGTGTGTAGCTTCATCCTTGAGTTATGAAAACATTCTGGAAGCAGAGGTAAAGGCTTCTCAACACTGTGAATTTATCTAAAAACCTTTTAATTCTGTATTTTAAGAAGGTAAAATTTTATGGTATGCAAATTAATCTCAATGACACAGTTCTAAGAATAAAAACAGAAAAACACAACCCAGAGTTGGGTCTTACTCCACAAACCAGCTTCAGGAAGCTGCTGCACTATCCCTACACTAACCTGAGTATCTTGGGGGTCTGGGGAAGTAGTGCTCAGAGGTGGAGTGCCTGCTTAGCATGCCAAGACCCTGAGTTCAACCCCAGCACCAAAGCCATACAAAAATCCTCTGAGCATCTTGAACAGAAAGTCTGTCCTTTGAAGTCATGCCAACTTGGGAGGGCCCAAGAGGGCAGTTCCTGTGAGACAATGACAATCCAGAGCTAAAAGCCCCCTGAGTCTCCACCTTTGGAGTGGACATGGTGGGTGGGGAGCAACACAGCCACCAGAATGAGTTAGTTCAAGGAAGGGGAGAGAATGCAAAGAAATATGAGCTGGAATCTAGAGACCAGGGCAGACTTGTGCCATCAGAGGCCTCTAGTCCCCTCAACAGCCACACCCATGCATCNACATGATGGGAGAGAGAGCATGCGGGGGTGGGCAGGGCGGGCTTCCTGAGAGCTTCCAAATGGACCGTGCACACTGTCAAGTGAGTCACTACTNTCTAATTTTAGAGTTTTGTCATGTGCCAGCTGAGGACATGCTTAGCTGCTCAGGACAGGAAGAAACCAATGTGTGCCTGGAGCATCGGGGTAAATACTGCCAGAACCTTGTGCAGGCTTCATGCAGCTCACTGGAGGTGCAGTTACAGTGAGGTGCAGAGATTCCCCTGAAGCCCTGCACNGACTCACCGAGAAAGAAGTTCATCATCTGTGGTGTGTGGTGCGGGGTGGGGGCAATCCGCAGGAGCTCCTCCCCACGCGGCACCGTTGGGTAATTGATGGCTTGGACGTAGATGTTATGCCTGCTCATGAGTTCATCACAGATTTCTGTGTTTTTAGCAGCATCGGCAACCTAAGTTCCATCACAGCAAGAGCAGGGTCAGAATAAGACATGCGAATTTGGCAAACAGTCAAGAACATAGTGTCCACNAATGAGGCTCAGGCTCAGGCTCAAGGCCAGACTGCAGTTGGGTGTGCAAGCCTGGGGGAGGTGGGCAATGCTGCCTGAACACCAATGCTGCAGTTTAAAGGAGCTGACATTTGCAGGGTGGAACCTCAACAGTGGAATGAAATGTCACATGGCTGTCCTCTCAGGCCTTGCATGATCAAGGAGGTGCTTTTTTTTCACACAAGCAAATCCTGTTCACAGGAGGGACTGCCCTGCTCTGGTTATACTAGCTATTTTCTTATATTAACTGTGACATCAACAGAGATACGATTTATAGATGGGAATGCAAGATCTACTTTGAAATTCACTAAGTGGAAAGTCACACTTCAAAACTGCCCATGCTTAGGTTTCTAGAGCTTTCCAGACATACGTTCTGTGTTCACCCAGTTAAGGTCAGTGCTCTGGAGAGGGAAGCTGTGCTCCAGCCTGCTGGGTTCAAAGCCTTCATTTTATTGTGCAGGCAGCCGAAGACAGAGACATGGCAGAGGGCCCCTGGCTGCCGTCCCAGCCCTAGCAATCACCCTGCCCAGGACCAACTTCAGGAAGGTGGAGCCAGAACTGGCATTTCAAGTGTGGAGTCCAATCACAGACAGGCCATTACCCGCACAGGGATGATATGGCTGGGGCAGTGGATGACTGGGAGACCAGCGTCCATCAGCATCTGCCTCATAAGCTTGACATTGCGCTGGTGCTGGCGGCGAAGGGCACGGCCTTCAGCACTCTTCAGGATCCGCACCGACTCCAGGGCTCCAGCCAGCAACATGGGAGGCAGGGAGGTGGTGAAAATAAAGCCAGCAGCATAGGACCGTACGGTGTCGATCAGCAAACTTGTGCTGGCAATGTACCCTCCAACACAGCCGAACGCCTTACCTGGGAGGAGGAGTTCTGTTAGGTTGGCAAAAGCAGTAGGTATACCCAAGAGGCACCCAGTAGGTACACCGCAGAGCCTCTAGGCACTGACTTTGTGGCAGTCACCTGGCTAAGGCATCTGCTGCAGTGCCAAGACCTTACCTGCTACTCAAGCAAANGGGAGACTCTCGACAATCAGCATTCGCTGCTGGATAAATACAAGCACTCAGACCTGTTAGGGCTGACTCGGGCCAAGCTTATTNTTCAGTTCTGGCCAAGGCCCTTGTNTAATCTGTATCTCAGATTTCAGGATNAAGAGCCCCAGAGGGGTTCTCAGGNNCCTTAACTCTGTTCTGAAGGGAACATTTTTGCTGAACCACAAGAGGATTAAGTAGGTTCAAACTCCTACAGTGGAAAATTTCTCTGCCTAGCACTTTCTACCTCACTGTACCATACCTACACCATAAACTAGAATTTGGCACTTGAATAGGTGGCTTTCCTCTGGCATCTCCAGGTCTGGGGGAGGCTCTCACTCCCTNGACAGGGCTGGAGGATGCTGGGTTTTGCTTGCTGGTCCTTGACTCAAGTGTAGGCTTTAACTTGGCATTCACCAACTGCTACACGGATTTCTCACTGCCCTTAACAAATTTGGAATGTTTAAGGAAAAAGAAAAACAAACAAACAAACCCCTCGTTTCTACCATCTCTCAATGATTCTCACAGGCAAGGGCAACATCTCTATAATGATCTATAAACAGCTCATTTATCTCCTCTACAGGAATCCTGACACAGAGCTATCGCTGTTTCCAGCTTATTAGGGAAAAAACAGAACAAAAGAGGCATGAAAAGGTCAGCTCCTCAGCCAAGGTCACACAACTAGGGAGCTCCACAGCCAGGACTGAAGGCCAGACTTCAGGGTCCCAGCATGAGGAGAGGGAGTGGCTGGGACAGCTGGACTGCTCACTGTCTGTGCTGGGCACAGAGCAGAGCATTCCCACACCGGGGAGAAAGCATGGGAGCGCTCTCTCCTTGAGTCCGGCAGCACAGAATGAAGGCTTTAGTCACAGCATGGAGTTAAGAGCCACAAGAATGGCTGGAATGAGCTCAGATGGCAAGAAATGGAATTTCTGTCATAGGAAGCTGTGGGAGTCTGTGACCCTNCATGTCCCCAGGGATGCTTCGAGCTGGGCTAGCATTCACCAAGATGAGAAAATCCACTGACAGATGGAAATGGTAGCACACCTGCAAGGCCAGCACTGGAAAAGGGGAAACAGGAGGGCTGCTATGAGGCCAGCCTGGGCTATAGACTGAGACCCTGTTTTGTGAAAACGAAATTCACCCCAAAGAGAAACAGTCCAGGCTTTACATGTTATCGCACTGCTTCCTATCCCGGTGCCAGTTAGACCAGCCAGGCATTGGTCTTGCTATATATCCTAAGTTCAGTGTAAAAGGGCAGAATTTACAAAGCATACATACCAAGTGTCCCAGAAATGATGTCCATTTTTGCCATGACTCCATCCCGATCACCAATCCCTCCACCTTGAGCCCCATACAGCCCCACTGCATGGACCTCATCCACAAACGTGATTGCTCCAAACTCATGGGCCACATCACACAGCTCTTCCAGTGGGCATACCGCTCCTAAAGAAAGCCAAGGAAAATGTTAGTGATCGTGGTTAGAACCAAAGCAAAGTACTTACATTCTTTTTTTTTGGTTTTTTGAGACAGGGTTTCTCTGTGTAGCCCTGGCTGCCCTGGAACTTGATCTGTAGACCAGGCTGGCTTTGAACTCAGATGCACCTGTCTCTGCCTCCCGAGTGCTGGGATAAAAGGCGTGCGCCACCACCGCCTAACATACCTTACACTCTATGGGGTCATTTTTAGTACTGGAGGGAAAATGAACTATCCGTAGTTCCTGTTTGCCTTGAGGTCATGGAGTCTAGCAACAACCAGAGCAGAAAACCCAGTCACCCCATCCATATAATGTCTTTCAATTACAGAATCCTAGTAGAGAAAAAATGCAAAACCAAAAGGAAACATCATATTTTTGTTTGTTTCTGGAGTTGAGTGCAGGACCTTATGCAGTTAAGCAGAAGCCTGACAACCAGCTATATCCCTAGGGCCCACACACCATACTTTTTAAACAGTTCAAGCCTAGTTCTGCATCTCAGACCAGATTAGTCTCAGTGTAGACTTACCATCCATTGAATGGACAGTTTCAAATGCTACAATCTTGGGGACTGAGGGGTCAGATCTTTGCAGCAGTTCTCTGAGATGGCTGACGTCATTGTGGCGGAAGATATACTTTGGCACTCGACTGTTTCGAATCCCTTGGATCATGGAGGCATGGTTCCCAGAATCAGAATAAATTTCACAGCCTGACATGAGAAAAATGCTACTTAGTGGCAGAGANAGCAAAGACAAGTTACATCCTGGACAGATACAACAGACCTCTTCCTGCCAACAGTGCCTTGAAAATGTTCACTATGGAAAACACCCGGAGCCAGTATCTGTCCTGACACAGAACTAGCTACGGCTTCTCTTCTGGGGAAATGAAGAGGCAGAGATATCCATGGCTGCTAGGATGGAGTTCAGCAGCAAAGCACAAGACTCACATGAGCTGACGCCCTGGGCTCCATCCCAGCATCACGCAACACAAAACACAAAAACCACAGAGAACAATCCTTAAAGCCACAATGCCACATAATTAGAAGCCCAGCATTCTGAGGNAGGAGAACCAAGAGTTTGAGGCCAGCCTGGATTACACAGTGAGATTATGTCCAAATACAAAAACTGTCTCAAAAAAAAAAGGGGGGGTAACCTCATTTCAAACTCAATGAGGATATGACTAAATGCAATGAAGCTTTTGCTAAAGGACCTTCTTGAGTCAGGAGCTTAAGGACAGGCCCTTCTGTGTTTCAGTCATTACTGATCACGTTCTGCTGGAACCCCAAACANGCAGTCAGCAGCCTGTGCGCCAGTACAGGGCTGCCAGGCTGAACTGGAGTGGCCTTCTTTGTAGCCAATGTTCTTGTCATTATGTGGAACCCTCAAATGTGCTAGNGCACTGACACTGGGCTTCCTTACCTGGCATCATCTTAGCCAGGGTAAAGAGGGTGGAGTCGTTGGCTACAAAGCAGGAGGAAAACAAGAGTGCTGCATCTTTGCCATGGAGATCAGCCAGCTCCTGCTCCAGTTCCACATGGAACTTGCTGGTTCCAGAAATATTTCTAGTTCCACCAGCTCCAGCACCATGCTGTTTCACAGTCTCCCTGTTAAAAATAAGTAAAATACCAATAACTCTAGGGTTCAGATCTCCAGAATTCATTTATTTATTTATTTAAGATTTACTTATTTATTATTTATACAGTGTTCTGCCTGCATGTATGCCTCCACGCCATAAGAGGGCGCCAGATCTCATTATAGATGGCTGTGAGCCACCATGTGGTTGCTGGGAATTGAACCCGGGTCCTCTGGAAGAACAATCAGTGCTCTCAACCTCTGAGCCATCTCTCCAGCCCTAGAACTCATTTAAAATCCAGGGGGCTTGCATTCCTACAACCCCAGCACTAGAGCAGAGGGGGCCTCAAAAAATTAAGATGAAAGGTTATGGGAAGATCTAATGCTGACCTCAGGCTTCCAAGCACATCCCACCTCACCCCCCCCACACATACAAGTACATAACACACATAAATAAGCAACACACACACACACACACACACAAACATTTTAGGGTGGGGATGGTGCTCAGCTGGTAGAGTGCTTGCTGAGGATATATATACAAAGCCCTGGGTTTAATCCCTAGTACTGTATAAACACTCATGGAATATGTGCCTGTAATCCCAGCACATACAACAACAAAAACATGATCATATCTCAAGCAAGCAAGAAAACTCATGGTTCTGAGAAATTTTATTTCATTTCAATTTTTTTTTGTTTTTGTTTTTTGAAACAGGGTCTCACTATGTAGCTCTAGCTGTCCTGGAACTCACTATGCAGACCAGGCTGGCCTTGAATTGACAGAAATCCATCTGCCTCTGCCTCCTGAGTGCTGGGATTAAAGGCATGTGCCACTATGCCCAGCTTATTTTGTATTTTATTTGAAAAAAAATTGTTTTAACTCCATATGATTCTAAACATCATATAAATTGGTCCTCTTTCCAGAACCCTGGAGAATGAAAATTATGTTGGTCTCATCTAGCATCTCTCTCATTGTGAAACCTGGGGCCATAAATCTTAGAGGGATTGTTAAGAATGAGTGTTTAGGGACTAGAGTAATGGCTCAGTGGTTAAGAGTATTGGCTGCTCTTCCAGAGGATCAGTTCCTGGTTCCAGAGGATCCAGCACCCTCTTCTGACCTCCAAGGGCATACACGTGGCAGGCATGCAGGCAAAATACTAATACAT
>LZPO01044192.1:669739-682334 GCA_001675575.1 Neotoma lepida
AGACAGGGTTTCTCTGTGTAACAGTCCTGCCTGTCCTGGAACTTACTTTGTAGCCCAGGCTAGCCTCGAACTCACAGAGATCCACCTGCCTCTGCCTCCCAAGTGCTGGGATTAAAGGCGTGCGCCACCACCGCCCGGCTATAAATAAATCTTAAAAAAAAAATAAAATAAAAGAATCTGTGACTGCCGGAGGAAGAGGCGGGAGGATCTCTGTGGGTTTGAGGCCAGCCTGGTCTACAGAGCAAGTTCCAGGAAAACTAGAGATCCCCATCTCAAAAACAAAACAACAACAAACTGACATGAATTTACCGTTATTCAATACATTTCAATATTGTAGAAATATACAAATGTGTCCATCATGTTTCTGGCATGGTGCGCTCATGACACTTATAGGTAAGAGAACAAATAAATATTGTTAGAGGAAGACTGGGAAATTGTCCTCTGACAGTACTGAACAATCCAGAGTATGTTGTGTATGTGAGCAACTATTTCTTACTTGGGATTTTCACAGTGTCTAAGTTAAGTTGGCCTAAACACTTCTAATGTAAAGGAACCAATTCTATGCCAACATAATTAGAATAGCATCAGATATATATCCACTTCTTGTATCTCTCCTCAAGACATTTTAAAAAATTAGTATTTTTAATTAAGTGTATGTGTGTATCTACGCATGTGAGTGCAGGTGCCAAAGGAGACCTGAGGTGTTGAATTGCCCTAGAACTGGAGTTACAGGCAGTTGTGAGCCATCTGACATGGCTGCTGGGAATAGAACTTGTGTCCCCTGGGAGAGCCGTATACACTCTTAACTAGTGAGTCATTCTTTTAGGTCCAAATACACTTCTCCACATGCCAGTTTCTGAGTTTACTGTCCCTGCAGATTTAGGGACACAGTCTCAAGCCTAGGCATGTGGTAAGAAACCTCAGGATACATCCAGATCCTAATTAGTGTTGGAGTATGGACAAGTTGGCCTGCCCAGGAGAGGTGATGGAAGGTTCTTGAATCTTACAAAATATCCAGTTCAGGTCAGGTGCATGTTGGGAAGATTCTCATGGGAAGCACAGTAGGAAAAAAGGTCACTAAGGGCCTTCTCTACTTTCACTGCAGGAAGTGAGAAAGGACGGCCTCTGCTGGTCAGGCCCGAGGATTGCGTCATTTACCTTTTTTTTTAAGATAGGGTCAGGTTACGTAGCAGACTACCCAGAGATGGACTTCTTTTAGACATAGCGTATGTAAAGGCTTCTCAAGGCTGAAGAGTTCTGAGAAGGCCGGGCTGCAATCACATTCAGTCTTAGGCCAAACGGAGAGAGACTGCCCTCAGGGCAGACATAGTTTTCCTGAGTNACCCAGTAAAACCAGTAGAGACTTAAGAATTGAACATAGGTCTCTCTACTCCANGGTTGTGATTCTGAGTGACTCCAGTCTTTTAAATAGACACCTAGGAGCATTCGGAGGAACGAACCATTCTGAAGTCCCGAGGGGCGAGTAACTGGTTCTGAATGGCGCCTTAGGCGGAAGCTTTAAGGCAGCACCAAACAGCAACACCAGTGTCCTCTTTCCGGTATCCTTAAGGCCGTCACCNCGAATGGTAAAGCTCCGCCCACCCTGGGGCATCTCGGGAAATGTAGTTCTACCTTTAGTTAGACTGTAGGGTAAGTGCTATGTAGAACTTCATTTCCCGGAGGGCTGCGCGCTCTGTTACCTGAGCTAGACGANGAGCCGAAGGCCCGAAACCTTTATTTAGGGTTTTCTTAAGTTCTCAGNAAGGTGTGACGACGAACTCAGGCTTTTGGCTGCTTGGCGGGTTACCTCATCGGGCGAAGCTGGAGGACAAGACCGTGGCGCCTGTGGAGCAGCCTCATTTCCGGTCGGCGGGCAAAAACCTAGGGCTCTTCTCCTTTAATTGCAGTGGGCGGGACGCGGCGACTCCACCGGCGTTGCTATTGGCGGCGATTGGGGGCGCGGAAACTGAACTGGTACAACTGCCGCCGCAACTACCTCGGACTTTTGGGGTGCCGCTGGTGCTACCAACCCCGCCAGCCTCGCCATGGCCGCTCCCAGCCCGGTAAGTCCCTGGAGAGTGGGCGCCTGGGTAGCTGGAGCAGTGGCCGCGAGAGGGATTCTGGGGTTGCCTCCCCGTCTAAGGTCACGGAGTGGGTCTGGGCATTGACCCAGCTCCCCAAGCGCCAGGCTAGATGCTGGACAACCCGGGCGAACAGACAAGCCCCTGCCTCTGGGGTTCACGGCTTAGCAAGGAAGACACATGCAAGGCCTGGCCCTTGTCGTGGCCTGGGACCAGTGTGAGCCTCGTCATCCTGTCCTTTTCTTATGTCTTCTTGGAGGCGACATCCTTTCCAGTCGGTGGAAGCAAGCAGTAGGCCATTGGGATGCCTGAGGTGTCGGAGGCCTGCAGTACGACCTGGGCCCGACTGTGACCCCTCTCTCAGTCCAGATAAGGACTCCAAATTGGTCTTTTAAATAAGAGTTCGCTTCCAAAGTACCTGGTGCCGATGGCCCCTGATGCACCTAAAGACTTGGGCAAAAATAGAACCCAGACTGCCAATCTGATAGTCTCTTTACATAAATAACAACACACTGTTTTTAGGGGAGAGGAGGCCCACATGCAGGAAACTACTTAGGGAAGGGGGCATTGGGAAGGGGTCCCACTGATCAGGGTTGGATCTGAACATGCTTCTGCCCACTGAGCCTAGGATGGACACTGCCTTGCCCTTATTTTTCCAAGAGGCTCAGGTGAGGACAGGAGACAGAATGAGCACTTGCTGCTTAGTTGAAGCCCTCCCCCTGCACTACCACGCCATCTGTTAAAAGGCGTGGTACGGCAGGTGTGTTGGGGGTGGATCTGGGCACTGGGCCTCACCTTTGTTTTGGGTACAACTTTGTGGGGTAGCAGTGGCTTTGCTGTGCCATAGGAATGTCCTTTCCCAAGCTGGGTTCCTTGGAGCTCCTTAAAATGGTTTTTTGAAGTTTTTGATGTTCGAGGTGGAAGAAGATAACTTACTGTGATTGGGGTATAACTCCTAAAGTCTTGTATATAGCCTTGGCTAGCCTGGAACTCACTATGTAGACCAGGCTGACCTAGAACTCACAGAGGTTTACCTGCTCCTGCCTCCTGAGTGCTGGGATTAAAGGTGTGTGGCACCACACTCAACTCACCTTTGGTTTATTTGTTGTGGATTTATTGATTCACCTGCTCGTGGGTGTGTGTTTGTAGATTGTTCACCCTTCCTTGCTGTCCTCATTTATTCTAATAGTTTTTAGTGGATTCCTTAGGATTTCCTATACACAAGTTATAAAACACTCGAGTGGTCAGGTGGTGGTGGTCCACGAATTTAATCCCAGCACTGGGCAGGGGGGAGGGGGGCAGAGGCAGGTGGTTCTCTGTGAGTTCAAGGCCAGTCTTGTCTATAGAGTGAGTTCCAGGACAGCCAGGACTGTTATATAGAGAAACTTTGTCTCAGGAAAAGAAAAAAAAGCCAGGGGCGGGGGAGGAAACACACACACAACCCGGGTGGTGGTGGCACANGCCTTTAATCCCAGCACTCAGAAGGCAGAGGTAGGAAGATCTCTGTGAGTTCAAGGCCAGCCTGGTCTACAGAGTGAGTTCCAGAACAGGCTCCAAAGCTACACAGAGAAACCTTGTCTCAAAAAACCAAAAACCAAAAANAAAAAACAAAAAACAAAAAAAACAAACAAACCCCNAAACCTTGAGTGTTTTTAACATCTCCTGGTTATAGAAAGAGCCTTGGTCCTAGAGAAGCCCCTTCCTCAAGCTTTACCCATTTGATCTTGCTCTCCCTTAGGATGACCCCTCACTGGAGAGGCATTTTAAGGGCCACCGAGATGCAGTTACCAGTGTGGACTTCAGTCTCAACACGAAGCAGCTGGGTAAGAGAAAGAGAAGGCATCTNTCTTGTCTGAGGCTCTAGATTCTAAACTGAGAAGGCTGAGCTTCTTCTCTCTAGAGGACTGGTGTGGAAACAGCAGGGTACAGCCAGGACGTGCTGTTTTGTCTGGTCCTTTGTATTCCTTCTACGTGTCAGCTTTCTGAACTTTGGGCTTATTAGGCTCCCTAAGCTCTATTGTGCATGACAAGAGTATAATGCTCAGAGAGGTTAGCAGCCTTGCCAGGGTCATGCAGTCTTTATTTATTTTAATTTTTTCCTTTTATTGAAAAAGATTCTTTTCTCACAAAATATATCCTGATTACGGTTTCCCCTCTCCCTCTACTCCTCGAAGTTCCTTCCCGCATCCCCTCCCATCTGGATCCACTCCCTTTCTGTCTCTCATTAGAAAACAACAGGCTTCTGAGAGATAATAATAAAATATAAGATAAAACAAAAACTATCACATCGGAGTTGAATAAAATAAACAAACAAACAAGGAACAGAGCCCAAGAAGAAGGCACAAGAATCAGAGACACACTTGTTCCACACACTCAGGAATCCCATAATGACATTAAATTGGAAGCTATAATATGTACGGAAAGGAATTGGTGCGGATCCATTCAGGCTCTGTGCATGCTGGCCATGCATCCTTTGAGAGACTAGGGTCTAGGTTTTTCTCTGTACATCCTGGCCACTTCTTGGGTCTGCTCTATGGTACGGGCCCCAAACTGGCTCCTCCTTGAGTCTTCAGTTTGATTGCCCACAAGAATATGGCACATTTTCTTTTTACAGAGACCTACTAGTGAGAAAGATGTTGAACAAGGTCATCTCCCAACTCCATACCTCTGCCCCTTCCATGTACACTTCCTTATGTTTTTTCCTAAATAGCTTTCCTGGCTGCAGATTCCTTTTTCCATGGATGAGGCTTGCCTTTTTATCTTACTGTAGAGGTTTCCTGCCAGAAGCTGTCAGTGTAGTGGTTTGCTGTAAGCAAAGAGGGAGCTGAAGCCATTTTTGTCTGTTCCCACCTTAGGCGTCTTACTAAGTTTGGTCCTTTCTTTTATTTTTAATTTGCTTTTAGATTGTCTTATTTGTATGAATGTTTTATGTTTGTCTGTGTACCACTCGTGTGCATGGTGCCCCCAGAGTCCAGAAGAGGACATAGGATTCCCCGGAATTGGAGTTATAGACTGTTGTGAGCCACCATGTGGTTGCTGGGAATTGAACCNGGATCCTCTGGAATAACAGCAAGTGCTCTAATCTCTGAGCTATCTCTCCAGCCCCAAGTTGGTCCTTTGAATAGTAAAAGGTCATCTGTGTCTGACTGGCTCCTGGGTGTCAGGGGGACTTTCCCTGTGCTCTCAGAGTTATCACTGGGGAGACCCCATAGGGATGAATTTCATAGGACCCAGGGTTGCAATCAGAAATGGCATGGGAATGGCCTGTCAGTCTGGTTCCTGTGTTGGCCTGCTGCATGGAGAACTTCCAGGCCATAGCTCTCCAAACTATATGTCAGCAGTCATAGGAGGTACGGGCTGTCCCCTGGGATCCTTTTCATTGCCCTACTTGGGATGCCTGTGAAGGTGGAGCTGTATCTCCTGTATCCCCAACAATGAGGTGGGTGCTCAAGGTTCTTGAGATCTGAGAATTATCCTATTACCAACTCTCCTCAGCCAGTGGCTCCATGGACTCGTGCCTCATGATCTGGCACATGAAGCCCCAGTCACGTGCCTACCGCTTCACGGGCCACAAGGACGCTGTGACTTGTGTGAACTTCTCCCCGTCAGGACACCTGCTTGCCTCAGGCTCCCGAGACAAGACTGTTCGCATCTGGGTACCCAATGTGTGAGTTATGGAGCTCAAGGGACTGACAGCATTGAGGGACTTGGTATAAAANCTGCCCCTCCTTGGGTCCTTATCTTGGCTTTGAGCTGGTCACAGTGGGGCATATGACCTCTGAGAGGTGCCAGCAGTGGGCTTCAGTTGGGGCTGTCTTCTTAGGTTGGAAGGACTCATGTGAGGGTAGAGGTGGGGGAGAAGTACTTTGTTTCTGTTGGGGAGGCTCTTGCCTTTCTGAAGGGAGACTGGGACAGTCAGGCCTGGAGAGGTAGAGAGAACTTTGGTGTACATGTAGGTCCTCATGTCACTATTACAAATCTCCTGAGTCTGGATATCTATCCTCATAGCAAAGGTGAGTCAACCGTGTTTCGTGCACACACGGCCACAGTGAGGAGTGTCCACTGGTGCAGTGA
This sequence comes from Neotoma lepida, assembly GCA_001675575.1. Lineage (NCBI taxonomy): Eukaryota > Metazoa > Chordata > Mammalia > Rodentia > Cricetidae > Neotoma > Neotoma lepida. Next base: position 675,895 of record LZPO01044192.1, read on the forward strand.
TGGCCAGTCGCTTGTGACAGCCTCTGATGACAAGACAGTCAAGGTGTGGTCAACTCATCGCCAGAGATTCCTATTTTCTTTGAGCCAGCACATCAACTGGGTCCGCTGTGCCAAGTGAGCATCCCCTGACTGGAAAACCTGGAAGGATGTAGGGGTTGTGTGGGACAGAGAGGAACTCGTAAGTGTCAGCCTGTAACCTTGGGCAAGTTGTGTAGCTTTCCTTTAATGTACCCCTGAGCCTTGATTTCCTAGTCTGTCATGTGTCAGCAGCTATGGTTGCTACATTGAACTTGTTGGGAGCATCATTGAGCTTCATTGAGCTCTTGACCCTCTGCCAGGGGTACCGAGTACCCTCTGCCAGGGGTACTGAGTACTCCCAGGACAGCAGCAGCAGCAGCAGCAAGCTCCTGTGAGCACCACTGTGCAGTTGCTCCTTGGCCCTTAGGACAGTTCTGCCAGCTAGGTAGCATCATTCTCATTTTGCAGAAAAAACAACAGGCTCAGAACAGTATCTCACCCTGGGTCATGCAGTGGGTAAGTGGTAGAGTTAGGGCCTGAGCCCACGTTTCTCTGGCACTCTGGCTCACCTACTTTCCTCAGAGCTTAATTGTGCTCCAGAGCTGCTAGGTGGGGGCTTGATCTTGAGGCCCTGGCTTTGGTGTGGGAGGTAGTGCTGTGACATAGCATGCTGGGTGACTTGGGGAATTGCAGACACAGATATGCCTGCCTGTGGCTTCTTCAGCTCCTTCTAACAGCATTCTCATGTCATAGCTCTGCTCCAGAGAAGGGGGTTAGGGTGGCCAGAACACTAAGAAACCATGAAAGTCAGAGGTTAGGGACCATTGAGTTATCTTCCTCTGCAGATACCATGGAAGTTACTTATCCCCTAGGACAGAACCATTCTTTATTCTGGAAGGCCCTGTTCTGAGAGGTCTTATGGTCAAGGAGCTAAGAATGGAGGGGGATGGGGGCAAGCCAGCAAAGTGGGGTATGATGTCCACAGTAGGCCTTTGATGGTAGGTCTCAGGACCTCCGTGTGTTTTTGTTGGCCTGTTGTGTTTTGCTGATGTGGGGCTCCTGATCTCCTCTGTATGTCAGGCAGTACCAGTTGTGTATTGCTACAGGCCATGTGCCTCCTGGGTGTGCTGTGCATTGTGCTACTGCATGATTACTGTGGGCACTGGAGAGGATGGATCTCCCAGAGAGGGAAGCCATTTGCCCAGGATCACAGAAGGCATTAGAGCAGCACATGTAACCCTAGGTAGTTCCTGGGTCAGGTAGCTGGGTCTAGTGGTGCACACCTATAGTCTCAGGACTTGGAAGGCAGGAAGATTGCCACAGTCTGAGGCCAGTCTGATCCACATACAGAGTGTTGCAGTCCAGCCAGGGCTAAATAGTGAGACCCTATGTCAAAACAATGACACAAAAAGCCCAAAATGCCCAAAGAATTCCTGGATCAGGTAACAGCATGCTAGGAGAGGTGGCTATAGAGAAGATGGTGTGATAATCAAAAGAGTCTGTTAGCAGTGTGACTTATGCCCCATTCAACTTAGGTTCTCCCCTGATGGGCGGCTCATCGTGTCTGCCAGTGATGACAAGACTGTCAAGCTGTGGGACAAGACCAGTCGGGAGTGTGTCCACTCATACTGTGAGCATGGCGGGTGAGTCCTATTGTTGTCCACCATCTGCAGGTACCCCTGCACAGGTCAGGGCATGAGGAGCCCCAGTGGCCTTTGGGGACTGGGACTGTGCAGGTGGCAGCCCTGCTTGTTGCTCTTTGGCTGACTTGCCTTTTGTATAAGCTTTGTACCTTTTCCTTTGTGGATGGACAGTTAAGCCCACTCCCCACCCTACAGAGAGCAGAAACACTTCACCTAAAGTCATGCAATGATTTGGCCTCTTTTCCCCCTTAAGTTTCCAGTTCTCAGAATATACTGTGTCTCAGAGCATTGAATCAGCCCCCTAAACTGCACGTTAAAACTTAGCATCACTGTGGTGATGATTTATGAATGAAAGCCTCTGGTTCTTGTAGCAGGCAGTGGCTCTTCATTCTGTGCCACATCATACATGGAGAGTAGGAGGAGCCTGCCTCTGAGCAGGGGTTTAGCTCTCCTAAGTGTCTACGCAGACTGCTCATTCCTTAAGCTGGGACTCAGGCAGGGGCCGCTCTAGAGTGCCCAAGTGTCCTGGATAGTGCATTGAAGGCTCTTGGCTTGTCTTCTAGAGATAGATGGATTAGTAGTCTTTGTAGCCCTGGTGGACCTTCCCACCCATGCCTCAGTTGGCAGGACCTGTCTTGGAGCTAGCCCTGGCAAAAGGAACCTCAGAGCAACTTGGCTGACTTGTCGTTCTGAAGATCGCTATTTCCACTTGTACTTAGAACTCAGCAGTCGGCTGGACATGGTTACACACACTTGTAATCTCAGTACTGAGGAAGGGAGGTGGGAAGATGAGTCTGGGCTACGTAGTGAATAATGAGCTGTTGTCTCAAAAAAGCATAAGGAGAGAAGGAAGAGAGGGAGGGAGGAAGAGAGGGACATGGTCCCTGATAAGTCTACTTTACTTCATTGTTATCACCTACTTTTTGGTCTTTCTTGACCACCTGGTAAAGAAGCATGTTCCAAGTTGAGGGAACTGTGTGAACAGACAAACAGGGATAGGACACTTCTGAGTCCATCCTGACCAAGGAAGACCTCTTACGGTCCATGACTGTTCCCGTCTTTCCAGCTTTGTCACCTATGTGGACTTCCACCCCAGTGGGACGTGCATTGCTGCTGCTGGCATGGACAACACAGTGAAGGTGTGGGATGTGCGGACTCACCGGCTGTTACAGCATTATCAGCGTGAGTGTTGAACAGTATCCCAGGCCACAAGTAGCTATGGTGAGACTGTGCTAGTGCCAGACTTTTGGTTCATTGCTGTGGTGATTAACTAGGCCCAAGGCCAGCCCTGAGTTGGGAGGAATCCTGTGGCTGTTGGGTTAACCAGGATGAAGAGTTGGTGGTGTAGCTGTCTTGGCTTGGAATGTTGATTAGGAGGTACCCTGCTATGAGATAGCAGACTCACATACACTCAGCTGGGGAGTCTTCTGTGGGTATATGGCTAGGACTGTCCCTGGGGGCTACTTCTTGAGAGCCCCCATACTATTCATTTCTCCCTACNTCAGAGATGGCTTTCCAAGGTCAAGAAGACAGGGCTNCCCATAGAGGTCATTGTTGGTGGGACCTTGGCCTCATGTTATCCTCCACAGATCTGCCCAGAGCCATAAACCATGTAGAAGGTTGACTTTAGCTGGGGCCAGGCTCCACTTCCAGGCCCAGGGCTATGACCCCTTATTTAACTGTCACTTTTGGATGACAGAGCAGCGGGGAGTTGACATTGGTTTGGAGCTCAGTCTTTGGCACTNTCTGCCCAAAATCCCCAACAGCACTTTCTTGGGTCACTGAGGTGAGGAGACCTTCTGGAATGGGGAGAAGTTCCTGGTTTGGGACAGGACAGAGTAGAATGTGGGTTCTGTAGCCAGCTTCATCATTCCCAGCTGTGTGACACTGGGTGAGTTCAGTTGACTCCTTGGAGCTCTTGGGACAATGATAGGGTTCATCTTACATGTGGTGATACAGAGTTTGCGTTAGTTCATGTTAAGAATGGCAAGTAGCTGACACAACATGGGAACAGTGACAGAGCTGCTCCTGGCTCCAAGTGTTCAGGAGTCTCCCCGAGATTTGTCTAGACGTACAGTACACTGCACCACCACCAGGTGGCAGGCCTTAGCCACGAGAACCAGGTCTTTCCTGTTCGGAGAGCCTAGGCATCTACCATTGATGTTTTTTCCTAGGCTTCTAGAGCAGAACAGCAGTGGGCTCAGCCTTCCACCTGGAGCAGTGTGGGCCCTCCCTCAGGCTCAGAGACTTCTTTTTTCTAAGGGAAGGCCCAGGGTTGGAGACTGGACATTATCTCCACATTGACTGGTGAAGGTGGCAGAACAAGGAGGGCTTGGACAGGGAGAGGTGGGGCAGGAATGGGACAAGGGAGCGCCGTGGCCAGGAGTGCAGGCTCTGTTCTGTGAAGGGGATGGTAATAGGGCCTTCCACACAAGGCGGTAATCTGATGAGAGAGTAAGTATATTATATATATGTAAGAATTCTAGTACAGTGCTTGGTTTGTGCCACACAAGTCCCCACATTGGGACAAGAGGATTTCTAGCTGTCTCTGGAAGAGTCTGAGTCTCCCTGATGGGTCAGGAGCCTAGAGCTGGTGTTCATGAGTTATAGCAGCATGCATTCATTGGAAGAACCTTGAATGCCACCTCTAAACCTAAGGTCCCAAATACTAGTGGCTGGCAGCTCTGGGGCATGACACTCAAGGAGCAAATGGATGAGGGGCATTTGAGAGGACAAATGTTGAGTGAGATTCTGCTAGGGTGTGTGTGTGGTTGATAGACCTTGGCCACTGGTACATGGATTTTCATGCCCAGTCTAGCAGGCATCAAAGTATAGAGGGTCAGACCAAGGGGACCACTTATGTACAGTGAGTAGAGGCAGAAGCTGATGCTGTGGTGGTGGAGGGTCCCGCTGGGTCCTGGGATCTGGAACATGAGAAANGCCAATGCCATATTCTGTGCCCTTAGTATTGGAGGACCACTGAAGAGAAAAGGTCTCCAAAGCAGCCAGACTGAAAACCGTGAGATAGCTGGGGGAAGGCAGAGCCAGAAGGAGAATAGGGTCTCAGGAGGAGGCAGGCAGGAGATGGGATAATACAGAGGAGATGGAGGGGAGGTCTGTGGGTTCTCGAGGGAGTGGGCTTGGTCATGGGCAGAAGGACAGCTCAGTGCTAGCAGAGCTAGGAGGTGTGTGGACTTGAGTGAACATTAAGGCTGAGTTCCGAGTGGACCAGAGTGCTTGCAACCTACAGGTTCCTCTGAAAGCTTTCAGTGGGTGTTTGCTGCTGTCCTTGCCTCTTGGGATGGAACTCCTCAGCAAGGCTGTAGGGCCATATTTCTCAGCTGTCCTGGTGTGTGGTAGAGCCTTGTGGGGACTTTTTGCAGCCTATAAACACAGTCAGCTTCCTCCTGAGCTTCCTGCACAAGGCTGTGGCACCTAGTAGGTGTTCACATGAGAGCAAACGCACCCCTTAGCCTTGGGGATTACCCGGGTGGGGGCGGGAGAACCACCTCTCACTCTGCTGTCTGATACGAGGCTCTGGATAGGTCTGCTCAAGTCTAGGGCCTTCCCAGAGAGCCCCATGGCTAAAACAGTGCTTGGGAGGCTTTGCACACCTCTTCAGTGCTCCCGTAGATCTGTTTGGAGGCTGCTGGCTCAAACAGGCCTCTCAGCACTGTGGTAGCCAACCTCTGATCTCTCTTCTGTTCCCGATCCCTAAGAAATCCAGGTGGAAGTTTCTAAGGACGCAGGGATTCCAAATGTCTCCCCTGGTGACGCTGGGTGGTTGCCAGACACTTCTGAGTAGCTTTCTGATTTGGGAGGCTGATGGGCTCTTCTAAGAGAATGTGGTTAGTACTACTGCAGTGTGCATCCAGTACCCCATGGTCACACTTCCTGCCCTTGGCTGGGTTGTTGGAATAAAGCTTGTTTTAACTTTGAACTACAGCATGTAACCATCACTGTTTATCTAAGGCTGACTGACTGCCCTCCCAGGCAAGGAGTTTCTTGGCCTATTGATAGGCTCTGGCCTATCAATGCAAGGAGCATTTCTGATTTCCCAATTCAGTATGGGTTGGTGGAGCCCTGGGAGTGCCACTTCCCGTGGAGGTGGGTTGAGCGCCATATGCTCGGAGCCCACGTTAAGACTGTTCAAACATCTGAGCAGCAGCCCCCGCCATCCCAGAATGTGCTTTGTGGTTTACAGGCATGTGCAGGTCCATGATCCAGGCACAGGCCTGGGTGACCGACCAGCCAGACACGGGCACTCCCGTTTCACCCACAGAGAGCGTGAGGCTTGCCTATAGTCACGCAGCTGGAAGGCAAATCTAGCTCTTCAGTAGGAAGGGTCTGGGAGTCTGCCCACCATCCCACACTGGGTCCCACGCACCCTAGTGTTTTATTCACAGGGTTCCTAGGAGAGATGGTNTTCAAGACAAGGTTTCTCTGTGTAGCCTTGGTGGTCCTAGAACTCACTCTGCAGACCAGGCTGGCCTCAAACTCACAGAGATCCGCCTGCCTCTGCCTCCTGAGTGCTGGGATTAAAGGTGTGTGCCACCACACCTGGCCAGAGACGGTTTTCCTGACTAGCTTTCAGCAAGCTTGCCCTTGTCATTCCCAGGAGCTTGAGTTTAAATTCTTGGTCCTGAGTTCTCTGGTCACTGACTCCTAAGAACATCTCTGCACCTCCACCCTACTTAAGAGCTGTTTGTTAATTTTATTTATTTTTGTACATGTGGTATGGGTGTTTTGCCTATATGTATGTCTGTGTGCCTATATGTA